>CM062293.1:375726307-376160139 GCA_031216915.1 Pictodentalium vernedei
GAAAAACATTAAAAAATCTTCTTCTCCAGATCCAGCAGGCAGAATCTTTTGATATTTGGTATGCAACATTGAAGGGTGGATCTGATTCAAGTTTGTTCAAATCGGCCCCCTGGGTTCATATTTGGGCTCAGTATAGGAGCCCGATTTCGAACTTAGTGCATTTCAGGCAAATTTCTTAAAAAATCTTCTTCTCCAGATCCAGCAGGCAGAATCTTTTGATATTTGGTATGCAACATTGTGGGGTGGATCTGATTCAAGTTTGTTCAAATCGGCCCCCTGGGTTTATATTTGGGCTCAGTATAGGAGCCCAAATTTGAACTTACTGCATTTCATGCAAATTTCTTTGAAAATCTTCTTCTCCAGATCCAGCAGGCAGAATCTTTTGATATTTGGTATGCAACATTGTGGGGTGGATCTGATTCAAGTTTGTTCAAATCGGCCCCTTGGGTTTATATTTGGGCTCAGTATAGGAGCCCAAATTTGAACTTAGTGCATTTCAGGCAAATTTCTTTGAAAATATTCTTCTCAAGATCCAGCAGGCAGAATCTTTTGATATTGGGTATGCAACATTGTGGGGTGGATCTGATTCAAGTTTGTTCAAATCGGCTCCCTGGGTTTATATTTGGGCTCAGTATAGGAGCCCAAATTTGAACTTAGTGCTTTTCAGGCAAATTTCTTAAAAAATCTTCTTCTCCAGATCCAGCAGGCAGAATCTTTTATATTTGGTATGCAACATTGTGGGGTGGATCTGATTCTATTTTGTTCAAATCGGCTCCCTAGATTCATATTTGGGCTCACTATAGAAGCTCGAATTCGAACTTAGTGCATTTCAGGCAAATTTCTTCAAAAATCTTCTTCTCCAGATCCTGCAGGCAGAATCTTTTGATATTTGGTTTGCAACATTGTGGGGTGAATCTGATTCCAGTTTGTTCAAATCGGCCACCTGGATTCATATTTGGGCTCACTATAGAAGCCCAAATTCGAACTTAGTGCATTTCAGACAAATTTCTTTGAAAATCTTCTTCTCAAGATCCAGCAGGCAGAATCTTGTGATATTTGGTATGCAGCATCCTTAGGGGGGTGAGACTCAAGTTTGTTCAAGCCATGTCCCTAGGTCCATATTTGGGCTCACTGTGGGAGCTTGAATTGTAACTTTGTTCGAAATGAGGAATTTTCTTAAAAAATCTTCTTCTTCAGATCCAGCAGTCGGAATGGTTTGATATGTGGTGAGTAGCATCCTTGGGGGGAGGGGGGGGGGGGATTCAAGTGTGTTAAAGCCAAGTCCATGGGTCCATATTTGGGCTCCCTGTGGGAGCCCAAATTATAACTTAGTCAATATGAGGAATTTTTCTTTAAAAATCTTCTTCTTCAGATTCAGCAGTTGGAATGTTTTGATATTTGGCATGGAGCAACCTTAGGGGGCTGAGATTCAAGTTTGTTCAAGCCAAGTCCCTTGGTTCATATTTGGGCTCACTATGGGAGCCTGAATGACAACTTAGTTCAAAATGAGGAATTTTCTTTAAAAATCTTCAGATCCAGCAGATGAATGCTTTTGATATTTTTTATGCAGCATCCTTAGGGGGGTAAGATTCAAGTTTGTTCAAGGCATGTCCCTAGGTCCATATTTGGGCTGATTGTGGGAGCTCGAATTGTAACTTGGTTCAAAATGAGGAATTTTCTTTAAAAATCTTCTTCTTCAGATCCAGCAGTCGGAATGTTTTGATATTTGGTGTGCAGAATCCTTAGGGGTGTGAGATTCAGGTTTGTTAAAGCCAGGTCCCTGGGTTCATATATGGGCTCCCTGTGGGAGCCCGAATTATGACTTAGATCAATATGAGGAATATTCTTTAAAAATCTTTTTTTAGATCCACTGGTCAGAATATTTGGATATTTGGTTTCAGCTTTTCTTAGGAGGAGCAGATGCAACTTGTGGAAATCAATTCTCTTGGTTGATATTTAGGCTACCATGTCAGGTGAGCGCCCTCAGGCCCCCTGGGGCCTCTTGTTAACTTTAATCATTCATTAGTGAGCAATATTCCAACTACATTCTCAAGGCATGCACTCCATGAAGACATGCCTTTAGGATGTACTTGGAATATTTTATCAGTCTGTACTTGTGCCATCACAACCAGGGTTACAGCCCCCTCCTCCACCCCAATGATCCATGTTCAAGATGACCCTGATTCAGTTCAATGTTAGATTTGATTTTGAATAATAGAACCAGTTCAAATCTAAATTTAATTTGAATTGAAATTGAGGTATTCACAGGGCCTTAGGAACAGGGCTTTTAGATCCCTTTCCAACAGTGTGTCACAAAATAACATTTCTTCAGCAATATCAAGAATAGACACCAATGACTTAGATCTCTCTTTAGGGCAGACTGTCACATTGAAGCAGCTTGGCCAGTGTTATCTTCATGGCTTAGTTTTAGTCTACATAACATATGTCGATTCTATCAGTTTAACCCTTTATCTAACATAGCGTCCAAAAATGGCCAGAAAATTAACCAAAATATCTCTAAAGTTTCTCAATAAAACCATACAAATATAAATATAATTAGAACCAGCTCATCGAGCTGGTTCTAATGATACCCGTATTGACGTGCTTTTGTTGAAAAATTGTGAAACGTGTTTTCGAAAAATGTGAAATTTAATTTATTTTTAAAAAATACTGTGTTAGATAAAGGGTTAAACACTAAACATAGATCCTTTGATTGCAAAATCATGCATTATCCGATCATAAATAGTGATTGGTGCCCAAATCAAAAACATAATTGGCCTTACCAACCTGGCATAACTGAACAACCGATTAGCCATATTGACTCCATGCAAGGTTAACATTGCAAATTGGTTACACAAACTTATGGAGGGACCCAGAAACTACACTTGGTTTTTTGATAGGTTGCATTTCGAGTTACATCATACCAAAGAATGCTCCAAATCATAAAGCCTTTTACCTACACCTGTCTTATGAAACAATTGCAGCCTGGCATTTTCAGGAGAGACCCCACTGCTCGCCTTAAAAAAATTAAGGAGTGCGAAAAATAGCTCTCCTGGCCTTAGAAAATTATGATTACCATAACAGCCTATTCTTAAAACCCACATCTTTGAGATCTCTGCTATGTTAGTGGTCTCTGTAAGATGGCCGCACTGCCCCTCCCACACCTATGGGTCTTGCTGAACAGAGGTGTGGGAGGGACAGTGTAGCCATCTCACAGAGACCACCTTGTTAGTAGCACCAAATAAAATGCACAATGCCTACAGAATTCATTAATAGCAAAACTTCATTTTGCCACTTTTAGCTTTTGTAAGCTTGAGGAGAGCTAATCGCTCCCTAAGGACATGTGAGGAGAGCGATTTTTAGCCCTCCTGCATTTTTAAGAATGCCAGGCCTCCAATTGCTGATTCTCAGTAAATAATGCAAAATATTGCCACCAAACATGTCAATTTAGTTATATCCGATAAAAATACACACACCTGCTGAGTTTGAAGTTAATCAGACCCATAGAGGCTGAGGAAATAGGGCACAACACAACAAACAGAAACGACAAACACAATAACTCAAATTATAGTAAGAATTGTACTTGGTTTCACATTAAAATAGTCAGCAATTGTCATCCAGTTGAGATGTAACATTGTTTTTTTCTAATTTTTGTTTTTTATTTGTGATATTTCATTTTAATTGTTATTTTTCGTTTCATTCAGTGCTAAAACTTGTATATGAGCTTTTTCACCCATGGGAACCCCAGGAAGTGAAGCTGTGCTTGTTTACTGTGGTAAACAGGCTCTGTTTTACAGGTAAAATAGGACCTGATAACCAATGCCTGGGGTGGAAGTCCTCTAAAATGGGCAACATGGGTATAAATGATCGGCTGGGGTTGACTTTATATCCATGTTGGGGTCATGCTTAGCCATTGTGCAGAAATATATGACCTTAAACACCATTAAATAAATAAATGTGAGCTTTCAAATTTTGTGTTATCATTCTACTATTATTGATGCAAAATGTCTGTTTTGCAAGGTTAAAGGTGACTTGAAACCCGCCTTTAGTCATTCATTTATTATTTCATCCATAAAATTCAGATTTTAGTAAAATGCATATTTTAGACATCTTGTCATGTTATCCATGTGGACTCTCCATGAAGTATGATCTGATTTATGTTTAATGGTCCTCCTAGTCGACGGTGACACTTTTCTTCAATGATAGAAAAATCCTTAAGTGGTAGAGTGCTGAAATCCCATATTTGGGCTTTACTCCAAAGTGTTGGTTCTGCCACTTAAAGGCTTCATATTCTCTGGATGTACTGTGTATTAAAGTGAGATTATTTGGTCAGTATGGATTTGCCTTGTCACAGTTTATGGGAGAGTGCCTGGAGGCACTCTTCCATAAAATGAAAAAAGGCAAAGGCACCTGATCAAGTTTTGCCAAGCAAAAATTATTTAGCACTCAACCAGTTAAGTCCTCGAACCAAGGTTGACAGATTGTACACGCAGGGTTCTTATGAATCATTTAAAGTGGTTGGATTTATAAATTGAAAATACCAGTCCCTTGGCAAGCTTAACCCTTTACCCAACGAATCGCCCACATCCGCCTGTGTAATATGCAAATTCAGCAGCTGAAAAAATATTTTTCTAAAAATGTCAACAAAACCATATCATGTGCCCCCTCTTTGGAACGAGCTCGTCGAGCTCGTTCCAAAGAGGGGTCACATGATATGGTTTTGTTGAAATTTTTCGAAAAAATTAAAAAATTGATATTTAAAATAATAAATTTTGAAATCGTCTGCGTTGGGTAAAGGGTTAAGTGGTCTTTCTTTTAAAAGAATCATGATGGATAGTCCTTTAAAATACATTTTGGCAGTTGCTTGGCTCATTTTGGTCAAGATGTGTACTTAGAGATGGATGGTGTTTATGTGCTATTGGTGCTTAAATTGCATTTTTTTCCTCGATGAAATAATACCTCAGGGTTCCCACTCAAAGCAAAAGTCTTTGAATTGTGACCCCGTTCCCTGAAAAGTGTTTTAATTTGTTTCTATCGCTGAAAAAAAATATGTCACCACCCACAGTTGAAAATTACTTTAATCCAGTTTACCTCTAAGCTACGAGACAAGAGGTTTCATGTTGACCCGCCACTCATATGTGCGATGTCACAGAATTGGTGGGGAACCACATCTCATTGATCTCTGTGTTGTCCCTTGATTGCATTAAGGCACCAACTGCAATGCTGTAGCATTGCCGATAGTGCCTTGTTGCATTCAAGAGAAGATATATCTAGCTATCCGGGTTTTCCAAAAATCAGGTTGTTGAGGCTGAAATTCATTGTTGTTCATGGTATTGCAAGTTTATAGGAAAATTATAATAGTCCTTGGAAATTGTCAGAGGATCAGCACCAAGTGCAGGTACTATTGGCCTGAAACTCACACGTAAGGATTGTATACTGGTGTGTATTCATGTTCAAACTAATATCTGATTGACATAATTGAAGATAAAGGCTCCTTGTTTTTTTCCTTCCCGTAAAATAGAATCCAGTTCCCAATGCCTGGAGAGGGATTACTCCAAAATGAGCAACATGGTTATAAACAATTGGCTAGACATTGTTATATCCCCCTCCCTGCCCTGGAAACCCTGGGATGTGAAGCAGCGCTCATTTACTGAGGTAAACAAGTCCTGTTTTACTGGTAAAATAGGACCCACTCGCCAATGCTTGTGGTGGAAGCCCTCTAAAATGGAATACATGGTATAAATGATCGAGTAAACTTGACTTTATCTCCATGTTGCGGTTACGGTCAGACATTGTGCAGAAAGGTGTGACCTTAAATGCTAATAAATGAATAATTGATTTTATATCCATGTTGCATTCATGATTTGCCATAAATAAAATGATTAAATAAATAAATAAATAGGCTTCCCGTGGGAACCCAAGGAAGTGGAGTTTGGCCTTATTACCCCCAATCCCCCGCCCCCCCCCCCCCCCCCCCCCACACACACTTTCAGCAAAGAAAGTATTTAGCAAAGAGCTCTGCCCATCCATCCGTCTGTCATACCATCCATCTGCCAATCCGGAAGTTTCTTGATCCCAAAACTTGAACAGTGGTTCTCAGTTTTTAATTAATTTTTGCTGTGCTACTTTTTATTTACACTCTCTTGGATGAAAATTGTGGGAGTTATTGCCCTTTGTTGAATTTTGCCTATATTCAATTGTTTATGGAATAACTTGAAAATTTGCCACACTGCTTTATATTGATATTGTCTTGGGCAAGTTCAAAAGCCACCAAGATTTCTGAAAAAGTGAGAGTTATGGGCCTTTGTTGGTTGAACTTTATTTGAAATTTTTTTATTCATCAGTAACTTGAACAGTGAACATTCAAATTCAAGAAATTTTGTTATCACGTTTTGTATGAATAATGAATGTCTTGGATAAGTTAAAAAGTTTTGATGACTTCTTGAAAATTGATTGAGTTATTGCGTTTTTATTCATTGAATTTTGCCTTAAATCCCATTATTTTATGCATTCACTTGGAACAGTATACCTCAGATTTCAATAAAATCTGAAATACTGCTTTATATGAACATTGTCTTGAACAAGTGTAAAAGAAAAAGAGATTTCTTAAAATTGATAGAGAGTTTTGACTTTGTTGATTTTTTTTCTTAAAATTTCTTTGTTTATGAAATAACTTGAACAACAACCCTCTAAATTCAATAATTTTGTTATGCTTTACATGATCATCTTTTGGACAAATTAAAAAGTTATGGTGATTTCTTGAAAATTGAGGGAGTTAGGCCTAAAAAAATAAAAAATCTGTTTCTCAGGCCCTCCCACATGGTCCTTTTGGCTGTCGCATGCTCTCTTTTTATAACCAATTTAAACTTTAAAAAAATAAAAATTAAATGGTTTATGTCTGATATTTTACCCAAGTTAAAAAAATTTATGAATTTGTCCCTTGAGTGCAAGAAGGCTTTGCAATGCTTTAGCATTGCAATGTCTTCTAACACTCAAGGGATGAAATACACCACCACCCATGCTATTCTGAAGATTATGAGGCCTAAAACTTGAACCAAGAACATGAACTTTTGATGGCAAAAAAGTAATTACTGAAATAAAAAATAAAATAAAAAAACGCTCGCCCACATGCAATTTCACAAATAATGGCCTGAGAAACAGAAGATCTACTTTGTGTGGCCTTATTTCTCTTCTTTCGTGTCATTTTACTTGAATTTTTAACATTTATGTGAATTTTTGATGAGAAAACTTCTGATTTCAAAAACATTTTTTATGTGCTACTTTATTGTGTCGCCTGCCCCACGAAGTGGGGAGCGACATATAGGGATTACTTTTGTCGTCTTGCGTCATCCGCGTCATCGTCCACGTCGGCTGCATCGCACTTTCTCTTATCCGCCACTCCTCTTTAACCTATGAATGGATTTTGATGAAACTTTCAGTGATTCTTTATCACATAATGGCATTGTGCACCTCCTATTTTATTTTTTGATCCGCTGTATTTTTTCCAGAGTTATGCCCCTTTTCCACTTAGAATTCTGTCTGAAACGCCTTGGAGTGTCTCTTATCCGCCACTCCTCTTTAACCTATGAATGGAATGAAACTTTCAGTGATTCTTTATCACATAATGGCATTGTGCACCTCCTATTTTATTTTTTGATCCGCTGTATTTTTTCCAGAGTTATGCCCCTTTTCAACTTAGAATTCTGTCTGAAACGCCTTGGAGTACATATATCTCAGTCATTGTAAGGCGGATTTTAATGATATTTGGCATGCACATGAACCAGGATGGGGGAAAGGATATCCACATACAACTGTTATCATCCACACATTTTTTCAGAGTTATGTCCCTTTTCCACTTAGAATTCTGTCTGAAACGCCTTGGAGTGTCTCTTATCCGCCACTCCTCTTTAACCTATGAATGGAATGAAACTTTCAGTGATTCTTTATCACATAATGGCATTGTGCACCTCCTATTTTATTTTTTGATCCGCTGTATTTTTTCCAGAGTTATGCCCCTGTTCAACTTAGAATTCTGTCTGAAACGCCTTGGAGTGTATTTTTCTCAGTCATTGTCAGGCGGATTTTAATGATATTTTGCATGCACATGAACCAGGATGGGGGAAAGGATATCCACATACAACTGTTATCATCCACACATTTTTTCAGAGTTATGTCCCTTTTTCGAATTGGAATTCCATATAACTTACATAGAAGAACTTGATTAACAAGGTTTGAGCCAAATATTTAAAGACACGCTATTAAAATATAGTGCAGGCGACACACGTCTTCCATGGAAGACTCACATCTAAGTATTAATATTGTCTTATATTAATTCGAAAATCATGATGATTTATCAAAATCAAGTGAGTTATTGCCTTGCATAACCGTTTTTACTTCAGTTTTTGGCTTAACTTTGACAAAGTCATGATAAGCTGTTGCCATCAGCTTGCATTTATGAAGCGATTTCATTGCAACTTTGTAGGATGACTCAGTATAATGTCTTTATGAGAATGTCGTATGTTGGCTGTGATCGGTCAACCGTGATGGCCGCACAGGCACGTGACCAAGATTTGTTTAGCACAATCTACAGTTCACATTTATGAAGCGATTTCATTATAACTTGGAAGGATAATTCTGTATGATGTCTAGATGAGACTGTCCTATTTTGGTCACGATCAGTCAGCCGTTACCGCAGCCTGGTCACATGACCTAAATTTTTGTGAAGGGATTTCATTGTAACTTGGTAGGAAATACTTTGTATGGTATCTAGATGAGACTCCTATTTTGGTCATATTTCGTCATCCATGACCGCCGAACCGTCATGTGACCTAGATTCCTTTAGCAAAGTTTACAAATTATATTTTTGAAGGGATTTCATTGTAACTTGGCATGATTACTCGTTTTGGAATGATTTTACTGTAACTGTGGTTGACATACATTAACTGTAAGGGCCACATTAACCCAGACAGTCTACACCTTAAATTATTCTTATTGAAAACATAGCATATTGGGGACAGAAATTAACATATTCTCAATTATCACTATTCTTGTTTTATTTCGTAATCCTTTCATAAATATTGAACAGTATCCTTTTCATTAAATATTACACACAGTCAAGTTAAGCTACAGTGTCATTTGCTCTTTCATTATGTTCATGTGATAACTCGAAAAATAATCATTAGACTTCAGCAACTTTTCGCATGCTGCAAAAAAATTGACGGTTTCTTGGACAAATTTAAAAACCATTGTGATTTGTTGAAAACTTGTAGCATTATTGAGCCTTTTTCATCTTATTGGAAATTTTAATGATTATGTGTGATAACTTGAACAGTAATATCAGATTTCAGAAATGTTGAATTCATCACACTCTTTGCTTTTGAGATTTTGTCAAAGTTCAGTGGAGGGGGGGGGGGGGGTGGCTCAGTAAGTAGAGGTGCAGTCTGCAAGCCGAGGGGTCCTCGGTTCGAATCCCACTTGCTGCAACCGTGTTGTGCCCTTGGGCAAGACTTTACCCCATTGCCTACATGGGTGCAAGGTGGCGTTGTGTACTAAGGCGTACTGCACTTCGATGCTGCACTTGTGTTCAACCAATGCTAACCCTGCTTGTGTGGAGTTAGTATGTTGGGGAGCCTGGCAGTCACTCGCCGTTCAACTCGGTGGTGATACTCCGGCTTCCTCTACCCGAAAAACTCTGATACGAGGTGACCCTGGCTATTGAAAGTGTCGTTAAACCCCAGTAAATAGATAGTGGAGGGAGTGGAAGAGTGTTTCACTGTGTGATGCCATTTTCTTGTTTACTGTGGTAAACAAGTTTTGACATACTGTAACCTTGGACTCAGTGAAAGTCCTGTAAAATGGGAAGCATACATCATTTAGATATAAAGGATTGGCTAAACCTCACGTCCTAATTATGTTGCGGTCAGCGTAAAGCGATAGATATTGAATATGACCTAAATCTGCAGTGCCCCAATGTTGCAGCACCCAGATGCTCACTTCCTCGATGTTCTCCTGATAACCTATGCAGAAATACTGTTCTGTGACGTGTTCGAAAGGGCTCAGACACTTTCAGCAATAGGAGTGGTCGCCCCCCCCCCCCCTGTCCCATCCTCAAATCGAACTGAAATCCAGAGCGAATCTGAAAAACCTAAACCTCTCAGCTCTACCCAGCTCTCTAAACAGATCCAGAGTGGCTCCTTGAATATCCTGTAATATGGAAATTCAGATATAAACAGTGCTTGGATATTACAAATTTGCTTCCACAGGGGGAAGCAGTATACCAGGTGATCGGTGATTCATTCCAATACAGCAGAGGCAGAATCGTTTATGCTTTCGTTTGCGGGTATGATTGATGCAGCATTACATGTACGTTTAACCCTTTACCTAACCTGAAAAGCAGACGACACTTGCAAAAATAATTCTTGAATAACTAATCTTTTTCATTTTTGTCTCAAAAACATAGGTTATGACCCCTCGTTGGAACGAGCTCGACAAGCTCGTTCCAACGAGGGGTCATAACCTATGTTTTTGAGACAAAAAATGAAAAAAATAATGAAAATTAATTGGCGATTTTTGTGAATAGCGCTGGCCTGTTTTGGCCATCACGTTAGGTAAAGGGTTAACTTTGTTTAGCTATCGGATGAGAGAGGCCACTCAAAATACATGCTGTCAGTACTAAAGGTTAACATAAAATTCGACCCAATCATGGCAATGGTGCAGTCAGGTCGCAGTTACCTCCAATTTTCAGCCCGCAACAGTGCCAGCACTGTTGAATGTCACCTGTGAAAGATTCACAAAGAGTCGATATCTGTCGCAATTCGGTGGAAAAGAGACCAATTTTGCAATTACAGTACTTAATATTACAAGAACATATTTCCCCCAGTACAAGTAAAAATGTCTAGACAAAATACAAATCTGTGTTGAGGAGAGCAATCGCACATGCGATGATTCGATTCAGAAAGAGGATGATTTTTACTTGCGCTCAATTGGCATTGAGTTATCACACGTGCCGATGCCTCCACTTTTGATGACACTAATTAAATGACAAAAGTCTCTCCAGCTCAAAGAACTGGATTACAACATTTTTTTGCCATGATGATATTTTTTCATTTGGGCCTACCATGCATTAAACATGCAAAATAAAACCAAGAAACATCTACCTGAAATGCTAGTATAAACATCAGCGGCTATTGGACATGTAGAACAATGAGTGGGGATTACGATACACACAGGACAAAAATGCAATACCATGACGTCATGATCTTCATTCCTAAAAATGTTAATTCACAGATGTTGAATGATTGTCAAAACAGATGTGAGAAAAATTGGTCATTTCCATCATTGGAGTTTCTGAAAAGGTGTATTGAAGATTTGACCTTGCCTCTGGGTCACATATCAATGAGTCCATTAGGATATATGCCCATAGACCCAGTCTCGGCTAAACACGGTCTCTAGGGCTGCACGGTATATCGATAAACTGATATATACCGGTATTCAAACCAATATCGATTGAATGCCAGTGTATTTACAAAATTATCAGTTTATTGTCATTACTTATTTACCCACAATTTAATTTTCAAGATGTCTTGAGATTTGTTTAACTGTAGCCTCGAATGAATAATATTATCCCTTTACCCTTTACCCCAGGAATCGTCTGCATGTGCTCATGTAATATACAATATCCGCAGTTGAAAAATTAATTATCAAAAATTTCAACAATATTTTATCATGTGACCCCTCATCGTTCCAATGAGGGGTCACATGATATTGTTTTGTAGCAATTTTGGGGGGAAAATCTGATAAACTAATTTTTAAAATAAAATTTTTTTGATATCGTCTGCATTGTGTAAAGGTTTTTCAAACCGCATCATCAAGGCATGCTAATTCGTTCCGATTGTGATGCCTCAAGTCTTGATTGTGGTACTTATGCTCATATATCTGAACAGTTTTCGATGTACCGGTATACGGCTGTATTTTTAGCTCACCTGACTGAAAGTCAGGGTGAGCTTTTGTGATCACTCTTCGTCCGTTATCTGTCCTTCGTCCGACGTCCTGCGTGAAGGTGGTGTTTGAGCCTTTTTCTCCTAAACCACTGACCACATTTTAATTAAATTACATGTAAGTAGTGGTTATATAGGGGCATTTTGATTTTTATGCAAATTAGTTTTTGGCTCATATTGAGCAGAGGGGTGGGGAAAAAATGGCCAAATTTTTTGAAAATCTTCTTCTAATGAACCACCAGTAGCAGAGACTTGATATTTGGTATACAGAGTCCTTTTGATGTTTAGAATCAAGTTTGTTAAAGAGAAGTTTGTCGGGCATTATTTATGGGAGGAGCAAAAATTTTGGCCACGCCTAAAATTTCTATTTTCAGAACCGTGAGGTCGATTTGAACCAAATTTGATATGAGATGATAATGGGTCATAAGTAGTTGAATTAGGCAAAAAAAAATTTTTCATTGCTTCGTGGGAACCTCGGGAGCTAAAAATAGGAAAAACCTTAAAACTGCCTTATCTCCAAAACTACACGGCACAGAGAATTCTTATTTTATCCAATAGAATAGAATGGTTAAAAAAAATCCCCATCGGTTTGATCACAAGGTACTTTTTTCAGGACTTTGAAAAAGTACCGAGTCAGCACTTTTTAACACCGTATAGGCAATGGGAAAAAGATAAAAAATCTTCTCCAGATCCAGCAGGCAGAATCTTTTAATATTTGGTATGCAACATTGTAGGGTGGATCTGTTTCAAGTTTGTTCAAATCGGCCCCCTGGGTTCATATTTGGGCTCAGTATAGGAGCCTGAATTCGAACTTAGTGCATTTCAGGCAAATTTCTTTGAAAATCTTTTTCTCAAGGTCCAGCAGGCAGAATCTTTTGATATTGGGTATGCACCATGCTTAGGGCATTGAGATTCAAGTTTGTTCAAGCCAAGTCCCTGGGTTCATATTTGGGCTCACTGTGGTAGCCCGAATTATAACTTAGTTCAAAATGAGGAATTTTCTTTAAAAATCATCTTCAGATTCAGCAGTCGGAATGTTTTGATATTTGGTATGCAGCATCCTTAGGGGGTGAGATTCAAGTTTGTTCAAGCCATGTCCCTAGGTCCATATTTGGGCTCACTGTGGGAGCCCGAATGATAACTTAGTTCAAAATGAGGAATTTTCTTTAAAAATCATCTTCTTCAGATCCAGCAGTCGGAATGTTTTGATATTTGGTTTGCAGCATCCTTAGGGGGATGAGATTCAAGTTTGTTCAAGCCGTGTCCCTAGGTCCATATTTGGACTCACTGTGGGAGCTCGAATTGTAACTTAGTTCAAAATGAGGAATTTTCTTTAAAAATCTTCTTCTTCAGATCCAGCAGTCGGAATGTTTTGATATTTGGTGTGCAGCATCCTTGGGGGGGGGGGGGGATTCAAATTTGTTAAAGCCAAGTCCCTGGGTTCATATATGAGCCAGAATTATAACTTACTTGTTGAAATCAATTCTCTGGGTTGATATTTCGGCTACCATGTCAGGTTAGTGCCCTCAGGCCCCCCTGGGGCCTCTTGTTTTGAATACTTATACCGGTATTCAGTTTTGAATATCGTGCAGCCCTAGCGGTCTCGGCTTCAATGCACCATCTCGGAAACCCACATCGTGATAATAACCGTTCTGTATACCAGGAAGGTCCTAAAACCTCCCAGAATTTGCTACTCACATGTCCAAATGTGGGAACTATTTCAAAACTTAGTAACATAAACAATTGGTTGAACCTTTTATTATACCTATGCTGCTGCCACATCCTTGCCGTGGATTTTAGGAAAGATCTTAACCCCCCTGTAAGCAAACATCTGGTTTGATAGTGCTGTTATAATGTTGTCAATAAGCAAAATAAATATTTAATTATTGGGGTTTAATGTCATTTTAGATAGGTCACATCGTGTCGGACAGTTTTACGGGTAGAGGAAGCCAGAGAAAACCACCGAGCAAAGGCAAGCAACTATCAAATTCCCAAATGTACTAACTCTGCACAAACAGGGTTAGCATTGGTTGAAGACAAGTGCACCATCGATGTGTAGTATGCCTTTTTTACAGCGCCATCGTGCCCCACATGGGCAATCAGGATTAAGTGCCTTGCCCAATGGCACAACGCAGTTACCCCTGATGGGGACCGAATTGTGGACCTTTCGGTTTGAAGTCCATGCTGTAACTAGGGATGTTTTTTAAATTTAGGAATCGATCAATCGTCGCAAATAATTGATAATAATCAATTATTCGTTCCTGGATGACCCCATATCCCTCTTTTTGAAGTCGTTAGAAATGAAGTTCAAGTCTGTTGACCTACCTCAAGTAAAAACGAAGACGATTCTCCTTTATGTACATTCAAATCTTTAATGTTATGAACTTTTGAACCGTCAGTGTAATAATCAAGACAGGTCGTCAGTTGCGAACTTCGCAAGTTCACAACTGCCGACCTGTCTTGATTATTACACTGACGGTTCAAAAGTTCAGAACATCAAAGCTTTGAATGTACCTAAAAGACAAATGCTTCTAACGGCTGCTTGAGGTTTAAAGTCGACGTTCTTGACGTTATACCTTTAAAAACAATAGTTTTTATCCAATTTTTTTTTATAATTATTAAACGCCTAAAACGGGGTAAAATTTACCGTTTCTTCAACAAGGAAAAATACTAATCGATTTCGTCATGACCGATCGACAAGCGATTAATCGATTTATCGTGGCAGCCCTAGCCATAACCACTGAGCCGGGGGCGCAGTTGCATTGCAGTAATCAGTTCTCATCAGATCACCGAAGTTAAGCAACATCGAGTCCAGTTAGTCCTCGGTTGGGTGACCGTCTGAGCGATCGATTCGGACTCCTGCGTTGTGTCCTTGGGCAAGACACTTAACCCTGATTGTCCACATGGGGGCACGATGATGCCATGAACTAAGGCATACTGCACGTCGATGGTGCGCATGTCTTCAACCAGTCTAACCCTGCCTGTGCTGCAGTGCGGAGTTAAGATGTTGGAGAGCTGGCAGCTGCTCATCGTTGCTCAGTGGTTCTCTCCGACTTCCTCCACCCATAAAACTGTCACGGTCACGACTAGCCATTGTGCATAAGTATGTGACCTTAAACACCAATAAATAAGTAAATAGCCACCAAGTGCCCAAGCAAAAAATAGATCTATTGAATTATACTCATTTTCATTAACCTATCACGACAAATAGAGTAACACCATCACGTAAATTTTGTAAATATTTTCACGTTTTTGAGACTGAATATTGTGAAGATTCTACTTAATTTTTTTATGGTGAAATGTTCGTTAAGACTTGCCATATCATTAGTGATTTTTTCATTTTTTAAAAAAGAAAATGAATAAATGTTTGTAAAATCATCACTTCATTATAATTACCATGATTTTATTATTTTTACAAGGACCATTTTGTTAGAGTATCTTTGAGTGTCATCATATACTTAGGTGAAGCCATTTTCACTCGATCGCTTATAAATGTGCCAGGAAGTGGCATGGTGCTTGTTTACTGTGGTGGAACATTTCTGCTATACTGTTATAATATTCAAACATCTGGATTAGAAGTCAAGAAAAACAAGCTAATCTTGAGATTATTCATGTCTTATGCTTGTATTATATATAGCCTTATGTGCTGAAAGTCAACTAAAACTATGACAAAGAAACAACATGCATTCAAAGTGACACCTACTGTACTTGGGGTCGCCATCTACCCAGTCAGTGGGTCGAATGTTTTAACTGTGTAGTCCCCAAGTACAGTAACCCTCACTTTTAATGCATGTTGCTGGCAGCTGCTCGTCGTTGCTTGGTGGTTCTCTCCGGGTACTCCGGTTTCCTCCACCCATAAAACTGTCACGGTCATGATCAGCCATTGTGCATGTGACCTTAAACACCAATAAATAAATAACAATAAATAAATTAATGCTTGTCTCTTTGTGATAGTTTTAGATAATGCTACCTTGTGATCTTGATATAGTCATAGATGCCGAAAATGACATTAACCCCTTAACCAAAGCAGACAATATCAAAATTCATTATTTTAAGTATTGTTTTTTTCTCAAATCTTCTCAAAAAAGTTTCAATAAAACAGTATCATGTGACCCTTCATTGGAACGAGCTCGTTCCAATGAGGGGTAACACGGTATGTTTTTGTTGAAATTTATCAAAACTGATTTTTTTCAGCTGATGAATTTGTATGTGGAGTGGGCAGATGGTTCCAATTTGTTAGTTAAGGGGTTAAACACCAATAAATAGATGAATGCATTCTAAGGAATATGATTTAGAACCTAGTTTCCAGGGTTTGAGTCCACTGTAGTAGACAGAATGGTTATGGGGGATTGGCTAAACTTGACTTTATATACTACTCAAAGTTTGCTAAGCACCAAGTATATCCAACTACCTGTTTTACGTTTTAGTTGAAATATTGTAATGGAAAGTGTATATATTTTTTTATTTAATTATATCTTTAATGATTTAAGTACAGAAATTAAGATGTTATTTGTCTTTCACATTATTTTTGGGCTTTTGAATACGATAACCATGGAAAATGGATATTATTGGTAAAAGAGGAAATTTTTCAATATGCCAAAAAGTTGACGGAGTGAACTGGTATGGGTTCAATATCGAGTTTGATACCCATTACTGTTAATTACAGCTTGATAACGCCTTCTCAGGCTCCCAATCAGGTTCCTGGTGGTCCTTTGTGGGATGTTGTTCCATTCTTGGACCAGCATGGCACCAAGCTCCTGGACACTTCTTGGCTGGACTGGATGGGCTGAAATTGCAAGCTGCAACTCATTCCAGACATGTTCGATTGGATTGAGGTCAGGGAATCTTGCTGACCAGTCCATACGCTCAATCCCCTCCCTCTGTCGGTACTCCCCGACAGCCTGGGCAACATGAGGACGGGCATTATCGCCCATCAGAATGAATCTATCACCCACTGCACCTGCATACAATCTGATGTGGACATCCAGGATCTCACCAATATACCGTTGTGCAGTCAATGTACTACGTTCAAGAACACAGAGATCTGTACGTCCATCCCAGCTGATGCCGCCCGAGACCATGATTGACCTTCCACCATAGCAGTCATGCTCAGCAATGTTGGCTGCATGGGGGTGCAGTGACTCAGTAGGTAGAGGTGCAGGCTGCTAGCCAAGAGGTCCTCGGTTCGAATCCCACCTGCAGCAACTGCGTTGTATCCCTGGGCAAAACACTTCACCCCCATTGCGCATCTGGGGGCACGGTGATGTCGTGTAGTAAGGCGTACTGCACGTCGATGGTGCACATGTCTTTAACCAATACTAACCCTGCTTGTGTGGAGTTAGTATGTTGAGGAGCTGACAGTTGCTCGCCGTTGCTCGGTGATTCTCTCCGGGTACTCCGACTTCCTCCACCCGTAAAACTGTCATGGTCATGATTAGCCATTGTGCAGAAATATGTGACCTTAAGCCCCAATAAATAAATAAATAAATATGTTGGCTGCATGGAACCGCCCACCTGGTCTTCTCCATACCCTAGAAAGCATATCTGTGTGGTCTAGGCAGTACCTTGACTCCTCTGTAAAAAGGACAGGTCGCCAATCTTATCTCGTCCATCCAACGTGGTCCATGGCACATTCATATCGTGCCTGGCAGTGGTTCTGGGACAGCGGAATGTGAATGCATGGTCTTCTCGATCCGCGGCCACCTTCGTGCAACTTGCCAGAAAAGTCTGCGTCGACACATTTACCCCGGATGCATTCTGAAGGTCACTGCGAAGCTGGGTTGCTGTGGCAAAGCGGTTCCTACTCGCCTGAATGATCAAACACCGGTCTTCAGCTGCAGATGTTGCCCCGTTTCTGCCACCACCATGCGGTCTTACTGGTGTGCCATACTGCTGAAATCTTGCCCAGGCTCTGGTGATCACTGCACACCAATGGCTTCACCAACCTGACGATGGATAGCCCCTTGCTCCACCGTCCCTACAGCCCGCCACATTTCTGCTTCAGACAAATGTCTTCTTACATTTGCATTTGCCATATTCAATCATTAAATCACAAGGGTTTGTGTTGAAATGAAGATTGAATACCCTACACATGTCATGTACATGTAGACAGCACACGAAAACATCATGAAAAGTAAGGGGTACATGCTTTCCATGACTGTCGCGAAAAGTCATCCTGTCAAGAGAGCTAATGTAAACACTTGGGACCATCTCAATGCATTCCTCAATCATATCCACCAAAAATATCGCAAATATGTCACAAGCAAATTTCACAATGATGTGTCAAATATTTGGTGCTTAGCAAACTTGGAGTAGTATACATGTGTTTCGGTTATGAAAAACAGTGTTGCATTAAATCTCGAAAGGCTAAAACAACCTGTATTATTAGAAATGGGAGGGCATTGGTGGGGCTGGAGATTTCCAGAAGGGTCGGAGGCCTTGTGGATCGAATAACTTTGAGTTGTAATCAAATCCAGTACCCCTTTAGGGCTGAATGATTATTACGTATCCTTTATCCTGGCTGTTGAAAGTGTCCTTAGTCCTTTACCCAAAGCAGACGATATCAAAATTTATTATTTTAAATATCATTTTTTTAAATTTTATCATATCACCCCTGATTGGAACGAGCTCGTTCCAAATAGGGGTCAAATGAAATGGTTTTGTTGAAATTTTTGGAAAAATAATATTTCTTCAACTTTGCATATTACGTGGACAGATATGGCCGATTCGTTGGGTAAAGGGTTAAACCCCAATAAACAAACAAACCGACCCACTTTACTGATACAGAATTGATTAGGTCATTTGCTCATATGGCAAGTGGAGCAGTATAGAATACTGCCACGACGACCACGTCTCCCCCCCCCCCCCCCAAATCTCTTTCATATTTAATATGTATGCAAAAAAAGAATCAAAAGTTCGAAACAAATGTGACATCATATTCCAGCAGGAGGGATTTGATATATAGAGGATAATTTTCGGTATCCACTCAAAAACACTAGATTTTCATTTTATTATATGCTTTTTATAAGAATCTGATCTCTCCTATCGATAATTCCACCATTTTCAACCTTGAATTGATGCATGAAAGTAAACAGCTGATCGCTGTCTATTCAGGCTGAGATGAACTTTCTCAGTCCGCTTCGGGTTTCATGCATCAATTCAAGGTCAATACGTGTTGAATTATTGCTGGAAATGATCGGTATCCTCTCAAAAACACTACATTTTCTTTTCATGATATGTTTTTAGAACAAATTGATCATTTTTAGTAATAATTTGACTCGTATTCATGTTGAAGTGATGCTTTGAAAAACGACTTTTTTGATTGAGACCGTGAAAGTGAAAATTTCTATATCTTCACCGTGGGGGATATGATTTCTATCTTTCTGCATTTTTAGCTCACCTGACTGAAAAACAGGGTGAGCTTTTCTTATCACTCTTCGTCCGTCGTCCATCCGTCCGTCATCCGTTGTCCGTCGTCCTGCGTGAAGGTGGTGTTTGAGCCTCTTTCTCCTAAACCACTGGCCACATTTTAGTTAAATTTCATGTAAGTAGTGGTTATATAGGGGCATTTTGATTTTTATCCAAAATAGGTTTCGGCTCATATTGAGCGGAGGTGTGGGGAAAAAATGGCCAAATTATATGAAAATCTTCTTCTAATGAAGCACCAGTGGCAGAGACTTGATATGTGGTATACAGAGTTCTTTTTAGGTTTAGAATCAAGTTTGTTCAAGAGAAGTTTGTCGGGCATTATTTGAGTTCGTTGTGTTAGGGGCAAAAATTTTGGCCACGCCTAAAATTTCTATTTTCAGAACCGTGAGGTCGATTTAAACCAAATTTGATATGAGATGATAGTGGGTCATAAGTAGTTGATTGATACAAAAAATTTTTTTCTCATTGCCCCATGGGAACCTCGGGAGCTAAAAATAGGAAAAACCTTAAAACTGCCATATCTCCAAAACTACACGGCACAGAGAATTCTTATTTTGTATAAAGCTTACTTTTATCCAGTAGAATAGAATGGTTAAAAAAAATCCCTATCGGTTTGATCACAAGGTACCTTTTTCAGGACTGAGTCAGCACTTTTTAACACTGTAGGCAATGGGAAAAAGATTAAAAAATCTTCTCCAGATCCAGCAGGCAGAATCTTTTGATATTTGGTGTGCAACATTGTGGGGTGGATCTGATTCAAGTTTGTTCGAATTGGCCCTCTGGGTTTATATTTGGGCTCAGTATAGAAGCTCGAATTCAAACTTAATGCATTTCAGTCAAATTTCTTAAAAAATCTTCTTCTCCAGATCCAACAGGCAGAATCTTTTGATATTTGGTATGCAACATTGTGGGGTGGATCTGATTCAAGTTTGTTCAAATCTCCCCCGGATTCATATTTGGGCTCACTATAGAAGCCCGATTTCGAACTTAGTGCATTTCAGGCACATTTCTTAAAAAATCTTCTTCTCCAGATCCAGCAGGCAGAATCTTTTGATATTTGGTATGCAACATTGTGGGGTGGATCTAATTCAAGTTTGTCCAAATCGGCCCCCTGGATTCATATTTGGGCTCACTATAGAAGCTCAAATTCGAACTTAGTGCATTTCAGGCAAATTTCTTAAAAATCTTCTTCTCCAGATCCAGCAGGCAGAATCTTATGATATTTGGTATGCAACATTGTGGGGTGGATCTGATTCAAGTTTGTTCAAATCGGCCCCCTGGATTCATATTTGGGCTCACTATAGAAGCCCAAATTCGAACTTAGTGCATTTCAGGCAAATTTCTTAAAAAATCTTCTTCTCCAGATTCAGCAGGCAGAATCTTTTGATATTTGGTATGCAACATTGTGGGGTGGATCTGATTCAAGATTGTTCAAATCGGCTCCCTAGATTCATATTTGGGCTCACTATAGAAGCTCGAATTTGAACTTAGTGCATTTCAGGCAAATTTCTTTGAAAATCTTCTTCTCAAGATCCAGCAGGCAGAATCTTTTGATATTGGGTGTGCACCATGCTTAGGGAGGGGTGAGATTCAAGTTTGTTCAAGCCAAGTCCCTGGGTTCATATTTGGGCTCACTGTGGTAGCCCGAATTATAACTGAGTTCAAAATGAAGAATTTTCTTTAAAAATCTTCGTCTTCAGATCCAGCAGTTGGAATGTTTTGATATTTGGTTTGCAGCATCCTTAGGGAGATGAGATTCAAGTTTGTTCAAGCCCTGTCCCTAGGTCCATATTTGGACTCACTGTGGGAGCTCGAATTGTAACTTAGTTCAAAATGAGGAATTTTCTTTAAAAATCTTCTTCTTCAGATCCAGCAGTCGGAAAGTTTTGATATTTGGTGTGCAGCATCCTTGGGTGTGTGTGTGTGGGGGGGGGGGGGGGGGATTCAAATTTGTTAAAGCCAAGTCCCTGGGTTCATATATGAGCCAGAATTATAACTCAGTTCAATATGAGGAATATTCTTTAAAAGTCTTCTTTTTTTTAGATCCACTGGTCAGAATCTTTGAATATTTGGTATAAAGCTTTTCTTAGGAGGAGCAGATGCAACTTGTTGAAATCAATTCTCTAGTTTGATACTTAGGCTACCATGTCAGGTGAGCGCCCTCAGGCCCCTTGGGGCCTCTTGTTTTCAATAATCTATCATTAGCGTATAATAAAATGTAGTTGTATTTGTTTTGAACTGTGATTTGTTTCTTATAACTACCTGCACAAGGTCTCGTTTAAACTTTCTGATATGCATACATTTGCTGCTAGACAAGTATGACCCCATGAGAACCTCATGAAGTGGAGCACTGCTTGTTTACTTCGGTACACAAGTCCTACTTTACTGGTTAAATAGGACGGTAACCAACACCTGGGCTACAAGTCCTTTAAAGTGGTCGGTATGTATAAAAAAAGAGGATAGGGAAACGGTTAGGACAAGTTTCCGTGATGATAATAGTGAAGCCTTTTGTGTTGACAATCGGTACTGTGGTCACAAAAGTGGTATTGTTCTTGATCAGATCGCGATTAGGTCACTATACATTTGAACACGGATTGGTCTAGATTTCCTAAATAAATATTGCGAAATCCTGACCTAATCTATTTATTGGGGTTTAACGACACGACACGACACATTCGACAGCCAGGGTCACCTCGTGTCGGACAGTTTTATGGGTGGAGGAAGCCGGAGAGAACCACTGCGCGACGGCGAGCAACTTACTAACTCCACACAAGCAGGGTTAGTATTAGTTGAAGACAAGTGCACCATCGGCGTGCAGTACTCCCTAGTACACAACGCCATCGTGCCCACACGTGGGCAATGGGGTTGAAGGGCCTTGCCCAATGACACAGCGCGGTCGGACCTCTCGGTTTGCAGCCTGCACCTCCACCTACTGAGCTACCTCGCCCCCAAAGCCTAATCACGAAAAAAACAATAGAAAATAGCATCTGAGACTCATTGTTCTCATCTTTCTGTCTGTTCTCATCTTTCCAGCCTCATACCACCCGAGGATGCTACTTCTCCCACAGAGCAGTTGGGAAGAAAGGCCGGAAGATAATTTCGACCGGATCACGACTGGGTCGCAATCCGATCGAAAATGTTTGTCCGCTCTTTTGATCACTGTACTTTACTTTGTATTGCCGACGAGGTCAGCTCGTCGGATATTACTTCGTCATTCCCGTGGAAACCACGGGAAGTGAAGCAGTGTTTTTTTAGTGTGGTAAACAAGCTCTGTTTTACTGGTAAAATAGGACCCAGTCACCAATGCTTTGGTGGAAGTCCTCTCAAAAGGCAATATGGGTATAAAAGATTGGCTGGACTTTACTTTGTTTCCATGTTGCGATCACGATTAGCCATTTTGCAGCAGTATGTGACCTAAAACACCAACAAATAAATAAAGATTACTTCGTCAGCTGGGTGGAATACTATAAACTATATCCGTTACAGTTATGAATATACATCCATTTCTTTTTATTTTTTTATTTTTATTTTTTAAGGTCACAGATACATTTATTTCTAACAGCATATTCTTGGCCCAAAATATCTTTAAACAATAGCACCAACATTTACAAAGCAGATCGGGTGATAATGGCATTTATTTTTGCTTCACTTGTTAATTTTATCCCAAATTGGAAGATACACAATTTCTGAAAATGATAGGCTGTCAATAAATCCAATTATGAAGTATAGTTGTTTGTTGACTTACTCAATGAACTCGCCCTAAAGGAGAAATCCCAGTAAAGGGACGACCTGAAAATAATAATGTTTACATCCAGGATGGTCAAATTGTATCAATTCTTTCGAGGGCTCATTACGGTTCCTGGAAATCTTGAAAGTTCTTTAATTAGAAAAAAACAGGAATCCGAGAATCGATTCACGCAAAGATCCACGCAACAAAAGCAGCTAGGAACCATGTAGATTCTCGCTGTACCTCTGCTAGGATTCGCGTGGAAAGAATCTAGTTAATTTAACCCTTTACCTAACATTGCGGCAGAAAATTAACCAAATACAAGGCTAACATGAACTGAAATATTCTGACACTTTGTCAATAAAAATGTACATATATGGCTGTCATTGGAAGCGACTCAGAGCCGCTTCCTATGAAATCCATATATGTATGGTCCTAATGGTAAATATTATTTATTATCCCCAACAAGGGAGGGGTATTACGAAGACCTCCATCCGTCTGTCCATCCGTCCGTCTATTCGTCCGTCTATTTGTCCGTCCGTCCGAACTTTTTTATGGCATAACTTGAACAATAGTAAACGGATTTCAATTCTTTTTGGTATATTAATCTTTTGTAACAATGTCTTTGTCAAATTCGATGACCACCGGTATTTCTTGAAAATTATGGGAGTTATGGCCCTTTGTTATAAAACTGTCCAGTAAAAGTTGTTTATGGCATAACTTGATCAGTTGTTAACGGATTTCAGTTCTCTTCGGTATATCTCTCTGCAGCATCAATGTCTACGTCAAGTTCGATGACCACTAATATCCGATGAAAAATGTTGGAATTATTGCCCTTTGTTTAAAAATATCGTGTAATGCTTGTTTATAGCATAACTTTAACAATATTAATCAGATTTCATTTCTTTTTGATATGTCTCTTTAGCAACAATATCTACGTCAAGTTCGATGACCACCGTTATCCAATGATAATTGTCGTAGTTATTGCCCTTTGTTAAAAATATCGTGTAATGCTTGTTCATGGAATGACTAAAACATTAGTAACCGAATTTTAATTTCTTTTTGTGTGCATCTCATCAGGAACAGTGTCTAACTGAAGTTTGACGACCACCGTTATCTGATGAAAATTGTAATGCTTGTTGATGGCATAACTTTAACAATAATAACTGGATTTAATTTTTTTAGCTTATGTCTTTGTAGAAACAATGGCTACGTCAAGTTCAGAAACCACTGCTATCTGATGAAAATTATGGGGGTTATTGCCCTTTGTTAAAAACTATCGTGTCAAGCTTGTTTGATTGGTTTTCGAATATATATGTTTGCAGAGGGATTTGAATCGCTTTGCGATGCTCTTCTTGTTTTTTAAAAAAAATCAGTTGATATGTTAAAAATTAAAATGCTGTGTTGGGTAAAGGGATAACATGTGTTATCACTGTCCAGCCGGGTTCAGCCATCGTGGCCTCATGACACCCTGAAACACTCATAGCAGGTATGGATTCTCGCAACTATTTTTGCGAGAATCCAAAGGGATTCTCCCAAATTTAGATGAAATAAAAGGACTGAAAAATGGGGTTTTCAGGCATTGAAAGTACTTTAAATTTGTGCATTAGCCTTGAAAGTCCTTGATTTGTAGCTCACCTGACTGAAAGTCTGTTGGAAGTATTGCCATCACTTGCCGTGCGGCGGCCGTTGTGCATCGTCCGTTAACTTTTGAAACTTTTCTTCTTCAAAACCACTGTGCCAAATCCAGACCTATATGGCACAGACTATATTTGGAGTATACCCTTTCTATTTGTTCACATGAAGCTGCTGCCATCTTTTGGCTGGGGTTAATGCCAGAAAAGCCTCAAAATCTTTAAAAATCTTCTCCTGAACCACCAGTATCTGGTATGCAACTTCCTTTGGTGGTGAAGATTAAGGTTTGTTCAAGGCAAGTTTGTAGGTCAATATTTGGGCCGTCAGTGGTAGCATGCCCATTTGGGGCCCCACACAAAATTCTGTTTCATGAACCGAAGGGCGGATTTGAACTAAATTTGGCATGTAGTATAATTGGTTCATAAGTACTTGAATTATGCCCTCCATTTTTTCGCAAACCAATAGGAACTCCGTTAGCTTAAAATAGGAAAAAACTTTAAACGGCCACATTTCAAAAGCTACGTGAAACAGAATACAGTTTTTGGTCTGCCACTTCCTTTAGGCCAGTGGAAGCAGATGGACCAAAAAAAATGTTATCGGGTTTGTCATAGCGTGCCGTACGTGGATGCCCATTTTAACACTGTTGGCAATTGGAAAATGCCGAGTCATTATCTTTCTTTTGCTGCATCAACTAAGTATTCTTCTTCAGAACCTTTGGAGCAAATCTAACCTAATTTGGTACAAAGCATCCTGGTGGAGTTTACTGTTTTTTCCTCAAAATTTACTATTCCCCTTGGGTTGGTGTTAATGCCTCCAAAGTCAAAAATGCTTTAAAAATCATCTCATAAACCACTCGCAATAATGCTTAGATTTTCGGGTATGGAACTTACTTTAGATGCAGATTCAAGTTTTTTTTTTTCAAAAAAACTCAGTAGGTCAGTATTTGGGTTTCCAGTGGAAGGATGCCCATTTTTGGCTCTACCCAAAATTTCTATTTCCAGAACCAGTGGGCTTATTTGAACGAAATTAATAAGTCGATACTCGAAAGAACTACATTAAACTGAACATATTTCACAGTGTTAAACTCCGTTGACTCAGGCCAGTAAAATTACCAGTCCCGCACACTTGGGCGGTAAACGTGGCTCTCAGGGCCACGTTTACCACCCAAGTGCGCACAACTGGTAATTTTTACTGCGACCTGAGTCATCGGAGTGCAACGTTCACTTTTCCGGCATGAACTGGCGATTGCCGCAAGTACGCTCATTTGTAAGCTTTTCATGTCGTTTAACTTGTATATCCCGTAAAGGGGAGTCTAGAGATATTAAGAATACACATTGTGGTGGTTTTTCAACTTAATTGAATGGTGTCATTGACATCATTTACATTTAACAATTGAACAACTGCAAAAGATAATAAAATGCGGTATATAAATCACCACAAAATGCTTGGCAACAATCAGTTGAACCGATGTTCCAGGAGCCGTTGCCGTTGTCATCCGATTGCCCACGATCGGCCGATGAGGGTGGCCTGTTCCGATCATCGGTTGAACGCAAAAAAGGCTTTAAAAATCATCGCGTGGAACTTCCATTAGTAATACAGATTCAATTTTGTTCAAAAGAACGTAGTAGGTCAAGATTTAGGCTCCCTATGGGAGTATGCTCATTTTTCCTCAAAAGTTGCTGCTGTCCTTGAGGTGGGGTAGAGAGAACCAAGAAGCTAAAAAACAAAACAAAAGTTGATACAGACACTTTTTTAGACTTCACAGAACAGAACTTTGTTTTTGCCGGAGAAGCTTTCCTAGGGCCAGCTGGAACGAATGGCTGAGAAGTTACTTTTGATTGTGTCATGGGGTATCAAAAAAGTGTTCTTGTCCTCTTTTGAGCGTTTTAGGCTCACTTGAGCCTCTAGTTTTTTATGCCCCCTTCATAACGTGGGACATATAGTGTTACCTTTGTCCATCCGCCATTCCGTAACAGTCTGTTTATAAGCACGATCACTTTAACAAATACGATCCAATTGGTTTGATATTCGATACGTGAGTTGGTAGTTCACCTGGCTGAAAGTCAGGGTGAGCTATAGTGATCACTCACTGTCGTCTGTCCGTCGTCAGTCCATCGCATTTTGTTTTGTTCAAATCAAATTGCCCAGCCCCATAGGGAGGGGATGGGGGAAAATGCTTTAATTTTTTTTTAAATCTCATGAACCAGTGGGTAGAATGACTTGATATTTGGTACGCTTTCTTTTGAGATGCTCCCAGTGGGAACTCCTGGAGCTAAAAATAGAAATATTTTCAGCAGAGAACTGTTATTTGGTATGAAACATCCTTTGGATCATTAGTAGAATGGAGTGGTAAAAATATTGCCATCGGTTGTGTCGGGTGTTCTGTAGGAGACGGGGGGGGGGGGGGGTGGGGGGGGGGCATTGAAACAATTATGAGTCCGCATATTTTCAAAAGTTGAGAAAAAATATCTTCCCCAGAACCACTGATCAGAATCTTTAGATATTAGGTATACACCATTCATAGGGTGTGTGTGTGTGTGGGGGGGGGGGGGGGGGGGGAAGATACAAGTTATTGAAATGAAACCCCTTGGTTCATATTTGGGCTCAATGCAGGAGCCCGAGTATAATTTAGGGCAAAATGAGGAATAATTTTTTAAAAATCTTCTTCAGAACCACCAGTAAGAATTTTTTAATATTTGGTATACATCATTGTTAAGAGGGTCAGATTCAAGTTTGTTCAAATCAAGTCCATCAGTTAATATTTGGGCTTCCTATGGGGGCCCGAATTTTAACTTCGAGCAAAGGGGGAATAATGTTTAAAAATCTTGTTCTCCAGAAACATTATTCAGAATCTTGGACATACGACATACATAATCCTTAGAGGGTTTGGATTCAAATTTGTTAAACTCAAGTCCATTTGTTAATAATTTTGTTTTCTATGGGAGCCCGATTTGAACTTCATGCAATATCGGGAAAAATCTTCAAAAAATCTTTTTTTTTCAGATCTACCACTTAGAGTCTCGTGATATTGGGTATAGAGCATCTTTACGGGGATCAGCTTTAAGTATGCCCAAAGCAAGTCCCTCAGTTAATATTTGGGCTTCCTATCCGGTTTCAAGTTTTAACCTAGTGCAATTTGAGGAATAGTCTTTAAAAATCATCTTTTTCAGATCTACCAGTCAAAATCTTTTGAGATTTGGTATACAGCATCCTTAGAGAGGTCAGAGCTAAATTTGTTCAAACCAAGTCCCTGCGTTAATATTTGGGCCACCTATTGGAGCCTGAATTTTAACTTCGTCTAACATGAGAAGTAATCTTTAAATCTTTTCTTCAGAACCTCTAGCAAGAATCTTTTAATATATGGTATACAGAATCCTTACAGGGGTCAGATTCAAGTGTTTTTTTTTCAAATCAAGCCCATTGGTTAATAATTGGGCTCTGTATGGGATCACAAATTTTAACTTAGTGCAATATGTGGATTAATCTTTAAAAATCTTCTTCAGATTCACCAGGCCAAATCTTTTCATATATGGTAGACAGCATTCGTATGGGGGGGGGGGGGGGGGGGGGGGGGGTAGATTCAGTTTTGTTCAAATCAAGTCCTTTGAATAATATTTGGGCTCCCTATTGGAGCCCAAATGTTTACTTTGTACAATATGAGGAATACTCTTTAAGAAGTTTCTTCTCCCGAACCTCCAATCAGAATCTGTTGATGGAATACGTCTTCCTTAGGGTTGTCAGATTAAAGTTTGTTAATTTCAGGTGCCTGGGTTAATATTTGGGCTTCCTATTGGAGCCCAAATGTTAACTTCTTCCAATATTAAGAATGATCTTTAAAAAATTTCTTCTCCAGAACCACTAGTCGGAATCTTTTGATATATGGTATGCAACACCCTTACGGGGGGCAGATTCAGATTTGTTTAAATCAAGTCCTTTGATTAATATTTGGGCTCCCTATGGAAGCCCAAATTGTACTTGGTACAATATTAGGGCTCCCTATTGGAGCGTGAATGTTAACTCAGTCCAATATAAGGAATAATCTTTAAAAATCTGTTTCTTGAGATAGAATCCGAATCTGTTGATACTTGGAATACTGCATCCTTAGAGGATTATGATTACATTTGTTCAAATAAAGTCTCTGGGTTGATATTTGTGTTCCTGGGGGGGGGGGGGGGGGGGGGGGGCAAATTTCAACAGAGCTAAATTGGCAATATTCTCAAAATCTTCTCCAAAACCATCAATCAGAATCTTGTGACATTTGGTATGCAACGTCCCGGGGGAGGGGGGGGGGGGGGGGGCGCAGTTTCGAGTGTTTTGGTCGAGTCGTGTAACAACTGAGATCTATGGTTTAGCGACGGTTGTTCGTCCGGGCGGGCGTCCTCGCACTGTCAGTGCAATAAATTGAACAAACGTTCTCCAATTTGAATAGTATTTGCCATACAAGTCTTTCGCAATAATATCTCAATCGAGTTCGAAAACTGGTCCGGTCCGATTTTTCGTTATATAGTTATGGGCCTTAATTAGTCAGTTTTTACGGATTTTGAGCTCGTTAGCGCACTAACTTGAACAAACGTTCTCCGATCTGACTTATATTTACCACATGTCTTTTGCAATAATATCGCAAGCAAGTTCGAAAACTGGCCCGGTCTGATTTTTCGTTACAGAGTTATGTGCCTTAATTAGTCAATTTTTACGAATGTTGGGCTCTTCAGCAAAATAACAAGAACAAACATTCTCCGATTTTACTAATATTTGCCATCTAGGTCTTTTGTAATAATATAACAAGCGAGTTCGAAAACTGGACCGATGCGATTTGTTGTTACCGAGTCATTTATGGGCGTTAATTAGTCAATTTGTAACGAATTTTGAGCTCGTTAGCGCAATAACTTGAACAAACGTTCTCCGATTTGACTACTATTTACCATGCTGGTCTTTTTCAATAATATCTCAAGCAAGTTCGAAAGCTGGCCAGGCCTGATTTTTCGTTTCAGAGTTGTGGGCCTTAATTAGTCATTTTTTTCCGAATTTTGAGCTCTTCAGCACAACAACAAGAACAAACGTTCTCCGATTTGACTAGCATTTGCCATAGAGATCTTTTGCAATACTATCTCCAGCGAGTTCGAAAACTGGCCCGGCCATATTTTTCGTTACAGATTTATGGGCTTTAATTAATTTTTACGAATTCTGAACTTATTAGCATTATAACTTGAACAAAGGTTCCAGATTTAACAACCGGCATATGATTAATAACCGGTTTATGGACATGCAACACTCTCCGATTGCCAACACAACTCGACACCTGCATCTCCCATGCGCACCTCATGTTTTTCAAATAAAGTCCCTTAATATTTGGAAGCCCTAATTTTGACTTTGTGCAAAGGAAGAATATTCTTTGAAATCCTCTTGGGTTCCACCATTCAGAATGTTTTGATACTTGGTATACAACACCCTAGCAGGGCGCAGATTTAGGTTTGTTCAAATTAAATCATATTCATATTTGGGCTCCCTATGGGGGTCATATTTTACCTAGTGTAATATGACGAAAGATTTTTTTTAAAAATCTCCTTCGGATCCACCATTCAGTATTGGTATACAACATCCTGCGGGTGGAGGGCAAGGTTTCAGATTCAAGTTTGTTCAAGTTAGGTTGACATTTGGACTCCCCAGTTTTGCATTGCTGGAAAGCTGGGCTTTATTTCTGGGGTAGCATCCCAATACCAGAAAGAACATCATCTGGCATGGACAATAGAGTTATAAATACACTGAGTCAAAAAAGAAAGTATAATTAACTTTGAGGAGCAATTTTTTTAAAGTTATCGACTTTAATCCCAAACAAATTGTTGTAGATTCATATTTCGAGTCTAGCTGTATGGATTTGCATAATTTCGTGTCTTTACTGTTGTCAGCGTCACGTCAGGACGTCGCAATTCAGACAAGGGGTGAAATGAAAAGTTCACAGATGCAGTCAATAGCGTGTATGCCCACCGTTTGCCTCTTGGGTGGCAAGACATCGACTGCGCATGGACCTGATAAGTCTCTGGATGTAACCCTGTGGTATTGCGTTCCACTCCTGCCTTAGAATATTACGCAAATCGTCTAACGTCTGAAGATCATGAAGTCGTACCCAACGGTCCAATTGATCCCAAAGATGCTCGATTGGCGACAAATTTGGAGAAAGTGGGGGCCAGGGAAGAAGTTCGATGCTCTGGTCCTCAAGAAAGTCACGACAGATACGCGCCACGTGACATCGGGCATTGTCTTGCTGGAATAACTGCAATCCGACGTTCGCGTTGAACAACGGGACAACAACAGCGTTAAGAATTTCGCCCCTATATCGCTGTCCATCCAGATTACCACCGACGAAGATCAGCTGCGTTCGATGGCGCAAGGAAATTCATGCCCAAACCATCACACTACCCCCGCCGAAACGGTCGCATCAGAAAACCGTCCTCCTCGTCGGCGATACCCCTTTGCCCTACCATTAGCGCGCCGTATTCAAAATCGTGATTCATCACTAAAAAGAACTGTACTCCAACGCTGCTGAGTCCAGCGGGCACACTGACGTACCCATTCCATTCTGACGATACGATGACGTTGGGTAAGGATTGGTCCGTAGTATGGACGCCTTCTTTGGATGCCGTGTTCAGCGAGTCTGTTGCGGACAGTTTGTGCACTAATTCTATTGTTAGTTCCACCAGGAGTAATTGCTGCTGTCCTCGTCGCCGGAAGGAAGCGATCCCGCAACAGAGACGTCCTGATGTGCTGGGGTCGTAACTCTTGGTCGACCTGAACGCGGTCGGTCGGCAGTAGATCCAGTGGTTCTAACCTTCCAATGAGACGGTAAATAGTGGCCACAGTGACTCCGAACTCAGCAGCGAGCTCATCTGGAGGTATCCCAGCCTCGTCCATACCAGTGGCACGCAAAATTCAGTTATCGACTTACCGATATAGTATAGATGTATTCCAAATTATTTCTCATTTCCTATTATTTCCTAATACTAGAGGGACCCTGTAGGCGCAGGTATTCCTAATTATGCACTCTATCCCGGATACTGATTTATTTGAATTTTATCCTCCACGTATCCTTTGAAATAAAATAAATTTACGACTTTTGGGAGTTTCGGAACAGTACAGTACAGAAAGATCACGACGAAAACTTAAATGAAACAATGAAAAAGCAAATTATTGTATACTTCAAACTCGGCTGATCTGACGCAGATCTTGGCGGATATAAACCTAGCTAGGGTTGTCCCCCTTGATGCGCTACAAGGCGCAACAATTTTGTTTACCCCAAAATCGTTCACCATTATTCCTCGAACGGAATAAATCAGTAAAATTAGCGTTATCAAGCAAATACGCAGAACGGCACGCGTATCTGAATGGGTTAATCGGTATGGCACGAGTGCCAGCGCGGAAGAATAAATCAAGAGGCCACAGGACTCGAGTTTTATCCTTCCGCGATGGCACAAATGCCATATCGATCAACCCATTCAAAACGCGTGAAGATCTGTGTTTATTATACGCCTTCACTCGATAAAAGCAATTATTAAAAGGACACTCGGCAATTTATTTGACGACTATCAACAAAAATAACACATTTTATCGCCAACCAAATTTGCGAGGGGAATCTGTGTAACTATTTCGTCCACTGAGTTCTAATGTGTTCTATGTGCCTAGTAGCACATAGAACACATTGGAATTCTGGGGATGATTTTTAGCTATCGACAGAGATTCAAATTGTAATTGCGGTGCACGATTTGTAGAAAATTCCTCTGAAATTTCGCTTCTTTATAACAATAGTCCGTCACATATATGCGGAACAGATTTTCATTTTCTGCATGGTTTAGTGTTGCTTTAGATGGGGATTTCGTAGAACAGGCGTGTAATAAAAGTAGTTTTTGTATGGTGAGGATTTAATGCCGGCACAGGTAAGGATTAGGTGGATGAAGAGAAAAAGGAAAAGATTTGTACACACAATTCAAAGCAAACTAAGATTCGGAGTCGTAAGCGGAGATTCGTCGAAGTGCGAGGAGAGATAGTTCAGCAATCCGAACGTCGTGGGCAAGCCGAGACGTTCGGACAACTGAACTAGAAGAGGAGGAAAGAAACTGCGGACTTTACGAATAGAATTAGAAACAATAACACGGTCAGAAAACTGACATATCTGAGAACATTTTGTAATTATTTGTTTTGGTTTAATAAATAAAGAGTTTATTAGTTGGTTAGTGTCATATCGACCGTGATATCAGCCCTCGGTAACGTCTCATCAGCCATCGACCTTCGGTCTCAGGCTGGTATGAAGCTACCGTAGGCTGATATCTCGGCCGATATGAAGCTAACCAAAACCGGCCAGCGATATTCTAAAAAATTGCCAATTAATTTTCATTATTTTTTATTTTTTGTCTCAAAAATATAGGTTATGACCCCTCTTTGGAACGAGCTCATCGAGCTCGTTCCAATGAGGGGTCATAACCTATCATGTTTTTGAAACAAAAAATGAAAAAAAATAATTTTTCAAGAATTTTGTTTGCAAGTGTCGTCTACTTTTCATTATAGGTAAAGGGTTAAAATAGTGTGGAAAAGTTAAAACGTGTCTAAAAGGTCATTGAGAAAGATTTGAATTCACCACTGAGACAATGGTCCACTTATAACCCAAATGTCCGACATGACATGACCCATATTGTTGTAAGTGTCGGTATGCTAACAAACATATCCCTATTTTGGAACCCAGGATGTGAGGTCCCCTGTGCTCACTTACTGTACATATCAGTGTTTATTTACTGTAAATGTCAGGCTCTGCTTTCCTGGTATCATAGGACCTGACCAACAACGCCAGAATGATAGTCCTCTAAGGTGGGCAACTACAGTTTAGTTTTGGTTTAGTAAATCTTTATTAACCCTTTGAACCTTGGTGGTATCTTCCATGTCAGTTGAATGGGAGCAATTAGAAGAGTCCATATTCATTATTTGGGCCGGGTAGCTCATTTAATATTTTCAAAGCGCAGCCATTCGGCTCCACACATTCACTCAGCAAGTATCCTACTTTTTCAACTTATGACGTATCATGTTCCTGGGCCGGAAAAAAACGGCCGCTCCCTTTCAAAGGGTTAACGTGACATGTGCTATTCAGCAGTAACATACACATATTATATACTTATTAACCCTTTACCCAACACAGACGATATCAAAATTTATTAATTTAAATATCATTTTTTATTTTTTTACGAAAAATTTCAACAAAACCATATCATGTGACCCCTCGTTGGAACGCGCTCAACGAGCTCGTTCCAAAGAGGGGTCACATGATATGGTTTTGTTGAAATTTTTCGAAAAATAATATTTTTTCAGCTGCTGAATCTGTGTATTACGCGGGCGGATGCGGGCGAATCGTTGGGTAAAGGGTTAAAAAGCACCCCACATGTCACCTCTTCAAAGAAAGACGCTTTCCAATCGCATTCTCGATTACATTTACACACCCATTCATTCTAACGCCACTTCTTTTCTCGGAGTCATTCTTTCGTTCATTCGCAGTTCTTTTATTCCCATATTTTCAAGCATTCGTTTATGCGTTCACCCCCACTCTTACTCAAATATTTTACACGCATATGTACACTATCATTCATTCATTCATTCACCCATTCAGCCGCTCGGTAACCCCATAGTCTCTTACCGAAACTCATCAACTTTTTATGCTTTCAAGAGTAGTTCAAAGTAATAATCAACAACGCAACGGTGCCTAGCCATTTTTTTATTTGGGGGCGGGAGGAGGAGGGAGGGGGGGGGGGGGGCTGGGAGAAACAATTTCGGAAGGCCGTTGTGGGGGGGGGGGGGGCGGATGAAGGCATCACTATTCTTAATTAAGGCCCTCCGTTTGTTTCTCCTCTTTCCACTTCCCTTCGAGGGAAGTGGGAGCGCTTAGTAGCAGCCGGAGCATTCTAGTTGGGGCATGGTCTCCCACCCCAAGAAAATTTTACAAAATTGAGTGCTTTAAGAGCGAATCTGGGATATATATACTGAAGACCATTTTAGGGCTCAAAATGGTGTGTGAAAGTTGCTTTGAACCAATGTTTTTTGGGGGTTGAGCTGCGAAAATTGTAAGAGAACCCCCGAACCCCCCCCCACCCCATGCCCCCACCACGTGGCTACGCCGCTGCTTTCAAGAACCATCTGCCGCTTTCAGGGGAATGAATATAACATAGAACTTTGTCAAACAAATATAAAGAGTAAGATCTCCGAGCACTTGACGGGAATGTGATCTGTGAGTTAATTCCATTAACCCTTTACCTAACACGAAAAGCAGACGACACTTGCCAAAAAAATGATTGAATAACTAATTTTTTTCATTTTTTGTCTCAAAAACATAGGTTATGACCCCTCATTGGAACGAGCTCGACGAGCTCGTTCCAATGAGGGGTCATAACCTATGTTTTTGAGACAAAAAATGAAAAAATAATAAAAATTAATTGGCGATTTTTGAGAATAGCGCTGGCCGGTTTTGGCCGTTACGTTGGGTAAAGGGTTAACAAACTCACTCTTGATCAGAAACCCAACATCAACAGGAACTATAGGCACAACAACACTGCACTGGGCTCGTCTCAAACAACAGCTGATCATCGACATCATTAGAAACTTAAAATTTGCTATCAACAGTAAAATTTATCAGACGTAGCATGGATGGTGGCATTGGTGCAGATGCTATTTATCACAATCTATAGCAGAAATTACACTCAGTCTTTATTTTAAGCATTATTTAAGTAAATAGTCCTATTTAAAATTACATATTTTGTGAGACGATACAGATGACTTACACCATTTCGAAACGAAATTCAATCTCGAAGCTTCACAAAGGCTTAGTTCTTACCCACTCATCTTCCACATAACATGAAATTTTATTGGGAGTCGGGCCAGCGGTTTGAATGGAGACGACTAAAACATCACCTCTGTGATGGACAATGTTCTGCAGCACTGCACAGGGCTTGATGCTAGCAACAGCTCATAATTAACATCATTTGAAACTTTAAATTTGCTCTCAACAGTAGATGTGAATAGAATTAGCATGGATGGTGGCATGTGCAGGGGCGTCATGCTAGGGAAAAATCGGGGGGTGGGGAGGGGCGAAGTGGTAACACTATTTAAGCCGAGCGCCATAGCGCGCCCCAAAATTTTGGCAAAAAATGCCTCCCAGATTGCCGGAAATGGCACTTCCCAGGCCTTCACCGAAAATATTTGGAGGGGGGGGGGGGGGGGGGGGATCCCGTGCACCGTTGGCATGACGCTACTGGGCATGTGTTAATGCTAGCTATGTCTGTTTCGCGGAAATTATGCTGTTTTCAGCATTTTTATGTACAATTTCCACAACCACTAAACATTTTGTGAAACGAGGAAGTTGAATTCCCATGCCCCCGTGGTAATCCCGGGAAGTGTGTAAACAAGCTCTCTTTTACTGTTAAAACTTAAAATAGGACCCGGTGACTAATGCCAAGCTAGGGTGGAAGTTCTCTAAAATGAAGAACATGGGTATAAATGATTGGCAGGACATGACTTCATATCCATGTTGCGGCCACGCTAGTAGTATGTCTCGGGCTTTTCACCCCCAGGTTGGATGACCTCGGTGGATGACCTCGGAAGTGACGTCATGTCACGTGACTTAGTGGCGCCATGTTGTGTTGTCATGGTAACCCGCGTGAGCGGCCATGTTGTTACGTTATCTCCATAGTGATACGTGGTGTGAGTGCGCATGCGCAGCGCGTGTTAGGGTGATACGTGTTTCCGTCGTCCATTTGGTATACTGGATGCCGCCATCTTGGTTTCTATGGTAGCACGTGATTGCTATGTTACCTAAACCCTTCTTATAGGACAGGGGTATGTTCGGAGGGTGTGTTCGATTGAATCGGAATAAATGTAATTACCGCAAACAACCCGACAATCCTTCCAAATCACCAAAATCTATCCCAACTTGTATTATTTCGAATTCTTTCAGAATTCCCTGCTTCTATCTATATATGCAATAGTTTACGTCTACCTAGGCAGGTTCCTTTGTTCTAGTGTGTACTCCAGTAGAGTAGAAGAGCCTATTAGCTGGAACAGTTTACCTTATTATTACTATATTTAGCAATATCTGGTCTATTCTTGTTAGTTCAGACCCTATTCCGTGTACTCTTGTTGTTTCATTTATCTAGATTATAACTAACCAATCACATTGCTTGATCTCCCATAATCTGTATGCAGGGTTATCTCCCTTGTGTATTACAAAAGACTATATCCAATGGCCATATTCCATGGAATCCCATTTTTTGCAAAACACCTGTGGCTATGGAATCCCTTTTTTGTCATATGAGGCCATGAGGGCAATGTAAAAGCCCTCAATGAGTCCTCATTTATCATCCCTCATAACCTCATTGAATTTTGAGGTTATGAGGACCTTGAAAAATCCCTCAATGAGGTATAATTTACCACGACTCTTAGCCTCATTTCAGTATTTAACAGGTATATCCTATGTAATCCCATTTTGGAAAACGCCTTTGACTTTGGAATCCCTTTTTTGTCGTATGAGGGCCATGTAAAAGCCCTCAATGAGTCCTCATTTATTATCCCTCATAGCCTCATTGAATTTTGAGGTTATGAGGATCCTTAAAAATCCCTCAATGGGGCATAATTTACTACGACTCTTAGCCTCATCTCGGTATTTGAGGATACCCATGGCCTGGTATTGTATTATTCGAGGATATCTATTGAGGATACCTTTTGGAGAATCCTTTTTTTGTCGGATGAGGCCATGAGGGCTATGTAAAAGCCCCCAATGAGTCCTCATTTATTATCCCTCGTAGCCTCATTGAATTTTGAGGTTATGAGGACCATTAAAAATTCCTCAGTGAGGCATAATTTACTACGACTCTTAGCCTCATCTCGGTATTCGAGAATACCTGACATTATATTATTTGAGGATACTTGTTGGACTTTACATCCGGGTAATTCATGCTACATCCGGGTACTTCTGTTGGGATAGTAGATAAAAAAAAACAAACAACAATAAAATAACATTTCATTTTTATTCAAGTATACAATTCAATGTCTCAAGGCATTTCTCTTTGTAGTTCTTCTTGCATGGGCTAACCATTTCATCTTCTTGTGGGTTGGAGCTTCTTCCCATTGCATGTCTAGGTTCTTGATAAAACACATTCTCTCATTTGATAACTTGGCTTTGTTTGTTGCTTTAATTTCCTGTTTGGCATCTTTGGGTTCCTTTTTCTCTAGCTGTTTCATAGCAGTAATTTCAGTCTTCTTAGTAATTTCATTTGTGGTTTGATTGGAAACATCTTTCTTGGCTTCAGTAGTAACTTCATTCGTAGTGGTAACTTCATTCTTTATGGGAGCTGGCATCTTTTTCTTGACTTCAGTAGAAACTTCGTTCTTAGTGGAAACTTCATTCTTTATTGGAGCTGGCATCTTTTTCCTGTCTTCAGTAGAAACTTCGTTCTTAGTGGAAACATTTTTCTTTGTTTCTGTAGAAACTTTGTTCGCAGTAGTAACTTCGTTCTTGTTTCTATTGGGAGTCAATTCTGTCTTTATTCTCTTGTTTACTGATCAGCCAGTATCCACACATCTTTGTTTCTTTCCACCAGAATCCATGTCTAGATTGTTTCTCTTGGCTGCATTTACCACACGATTCACTTGGGTCAGTTCCTGGGAAGTCAGCTTTAATCCAGCATCATTCTTGAAGATCTGTATATGTAAGTCATTTTTGAATCTGAGCACTGTTGTTGACACAGACATCTTCACTCTTCGACGTTTAAAACGGAAATGAATTTATTTTTATACTAACACTCCTTTTATACTTTTTTTTCTAATCTTCTTCATCATCTTCTACTCGGAATGAGTTGTTTGTCATAAGGTTGTCGAACAGAAATCTTCGCTTTTCCAAGGCATATTTCTGGGATTCTTCAAAGTCAAAATCCCCTTCTTCACGCAGACGCTTGGCAGTTTCTTGAATTTTCTTGTAAACTGAGTCTTTGCAAAAATTTCGAATGTACTCAATGGTTTTAATGTATTTCTCACTAATGGCTTCTCTAACATTCTTTTGAAGTGCTCTATATGCTGTTTCAACTGCATCTTCACTGTCCATTCCATCTTCGATATATTTGTTCATGAGGTTGTTAAAATCGTTTTGGTATTTGTCAAAGGCACTTTCAACGATACCTCCCACCATAGAAACGTCTTCTTCCTCTTCTTCTTCATATTCCATATCTTCTGATAGTTCCGACGATTCATCAGAGTCCGAATCTCTTGACCAATGTTTTGGTGCACAGCTGGTTTGCATTGTGTCCGCTCTCTTCGAAGGTCAGATTATAAATACCAAATTTCTTATGAGCACGATCCTTTTATAGGATATCGGATAGAGCATTGATGACGGGTTTGGTCAACTTTCCTAAAAATCCTCCTTTCTGTATGATCCGTCTTCTTTTCCGATAAAATAGTTCTGTCTTTGGTGAGGCAATTCTCCTTATTTCGTACTTGTGTGGAATCAGCTTAACTCTCTCAGATTTGGTTATAGGTACTGCCCCCTTCGAGATATTCGAGGAACAATCACATATACATTCTATCAAATCATCACTGGCCATCTTCAGCATAGTCTTGGCTTCATATCGATCCGCATCAGATAGGATTCGCGGTGTATCTAAATTTCTTTCTAATCTTGTAGTGTTGCTCGATGTTTCCGATTTCCTCATGGGACAGTAAGCATTCTCGTGTCTGTGCATATTGTCTGATCTGGAAAAGGCCTTTTCGCAATATCTGCAGTAATGGACTTTCATGACTTTACTCTTTGGTGGTCGTAGAACAAATGAATTTATTTTCACACCAACACTCCTTTTATACTTTTTTCATAGCTAAGACTGGGTTGATAAGCACCGAGAGAAAGCAACTCTTTCGTAGTATACATCTTTTTATATCTGGAGAAATTCCATCATCTGTTAGCAGCTTCAGTACATGTTCGTCTTTTCGCAGGTCATCAAATTCAGACAAATTCAGTGGTATCGTATCTTTGAGGATGTTGGTAGCACATTTGCATAAACAGGTAATCAAATCTTCATCAGCAGTGCGTAGAAGGGCATCGATTTCCACCTTGTCAGAATCCCGTAAAAATTCTAAAAATGCTTTATTCTGGTCAGTCAGTCCAGTATCTCTCTCCTCGTCTCTTCTTCTTGGACAGTTATGTTCTTCATGCCTACGAGCACTGAATGATCTGGTAAACAACTTAGTACAATATCTGAAGTGGAGCCGATGATGGTTCTTCTGGCGTCTTCTGGCAATATCCGATCTTGAAAATAACTTGGAACAGTATCTGCATCGAACTGGTAACATGTCTTCACTCGACGACGGTCAGGACACAAATGAATTTATTTTCGTGCCAACACCCTTCTTTATACCTTTCCCAACAGAAGTGCCCAGATGTAGCATGAAGTACCCAGATGTAAAGTCCAACAAGTATCCTCAAATAATATAATGTCAGGTATTCTCGAATACCGAGATGAGGCTAAGAGTCGTAGTAAATTATGCCTCATTGAGGGATTTTTAATGGTCCTCATAACCTCAAAATTCAATGAGGCTATGAGGGATAATAAATGAGGACTCATTGAGGGCTTTTACATAGTCCTCATGGCCTCATACGACAAAAAAAAGGATTCTCCAAAAGGTATCCTCGATAGGTATCCTCGAATAATACAATACCAGGCCATGGTTATCCTCAAATACCGAGATGAGCCGAAGAATCGTAGTAAATTATGCCTCATTGAGGGATTTTTAACTTATCCTCATAACCTCAAAATTCAATGAGGCTATGAGGGATAATAAATGAGGACTCATTGAGGGCTTTTACATAGCCCTCATGGCCTCATACGACAACAAAAGGGATTCCAAAGTCAAAGACGTTTTCCAAAATGGGATTCCATAGGATATACCTGTTAAATACTGAAATGAGGCTAAGAGTCGTAGTAAATTATACCTCACTGAGGGATTTTTCAAGGTCCTCATAAACTCAAAATTCAATGAGGATATGAGGGATAATAAATGAGGACTCATTGGGGGATTTTACATAGCCCTCATGGCCTCATACGACAAAAAAGGGATTCCATAGCCACAGGTGTTTTGCAAAAAATGGGATTCCATGGGATATGGCCATTGGATATAGTCTTTTGTTATACACAAGGGAGATAACCCTGCATACAGATTATGGGAAATCAAGCAATCTGATTGGTTAGTTATAATCTAGATAAATGAAACAAGAGTACACGGAATAGGGTCAAAACTAACAAGAATAGACCAGAAATTGCTAAATATAGTAATAAGGTAAACTGTTCCAACTAATAGGCTCTTCTACTCTACTGGAGTATACTCCTGAACAAAGGAACATGCCTAGGTAGATGTAAACTATTGCATATATAGATAGAAGCAGAGAATTCTGAAAGAATTCGAAATAATACAAGTTGGGATAGATTTTGGTGATTTGGAAGGATTGTCGGGTTGTTTGTGGTAATTACATTTACTCCGATTCAATCGAACACATCCTCCGAACATACCCCTGTCCTATAAGAAGGGTTTAGGTAACATAGCAATCACGTGCTACCATAGAAACCAGTATACAAAATGGACGAAGGAAACACGTATCACCCTAACAACACTCGCTGCGCATGCGCACTCACACCACGTATCACTATGAAGATGACGTCACAACATGGCCGCTCACGCGGGTTACCATGACAATACAACATGGCGCCACTTGTTCACGTGACATGACGTCACTTCCGAGGTCATCCACCGAGGTCATCCAACCTGGGGGTGAAAAGCCCGAGACATACTTACTACTCACGCTTAGCCATATATGTGACCTTAAATACCAATAAATAAATGAATTCATGTGAAAAGATTCGAAAAGAAACGAATCGAGTAGCCGTTTTCGAATCGAACCGAATAGCTTCGAAATAGGTGGCGCCGTGGCTCAGTAGTTACGGCATTGAACTTCAAACCGAGAGGTCCACGGTTCGATCTCCGCCAGGGGTAACCGCGTTGTATCCCCTGACAAGGCACTTAATCCCAATGGATACTAAGGCGTAATGCACATCGATGGTGCACCTGTCTCCAACCAATGCTAACCTTGCATGTGTGAAATTAGTACGTTGGGGAGTCTGGCAGCTTGGTGGTTCTCTCCAGGTACTCCTGCTTCCTCCACCCGCATAACTGCCCGGTTCGAGGTGACCCTCGTTGTCGAAAGTATCGTTAACCCTTTACCCAACGCAGACGATATCAAAATTTATTATTTTAAATTTAATTTTTTCAAAAAATTTCAACAAAACCATATCATGTGACCCCCTCGTTGGAACGAGGTCGACGAGCTCGATCCAACGAGGGGTCACATGAGATGGTTTTGTTGAAAGTTTTTGAAAAATAATATTTTTTCAACCACTGTATTTGCATATTACGCTGGCGGATGCGGCCGATTCGTTGGGCAAGGGGTTAAACTCCAATAAATAAAAAAAAAAAACGAATCGAGTAGCCGTTTTCGAATCGAACCGGATAGCAACTTAAGCTTGGAAATAGGGAGCACGGTTGCTCAGTGGTTACGGCATTGAACTTCATTGAACTTCAAACCGAGAGGTCCACGGCTCGTTCCCTGCCAGGGGTAACTGCGTTGGGTCCCGGGCAAGGCACTTAATCCCGCTGTGTACTAAGGCATAATGCACGTCGATGGTGCACTTGTCTTCAACCACTGCTCACCCTGCTTGTGTTGAGTTAGTACGTTGGGGAGTCTGACAGTTGCTCGTCGTTTCTCGGTGGTTCTCTCAGGGTACTCCGGCTTTCTCCTCCGCAAAACTGTCCGACGCGAGGTGACCCTAGCTGTCGAAAATGTCGTTAAACTCCAATAAATAAATAGATAAATAAGCTTCGAAATTGAATTGAATCTCAAAGCTCCATACTTACTATTAAGCTGAATACACATCTTCTTCCAATTCCATCAGTCCTCCATTGAAAGTAGCTTAGCAGGGTTCATTGTGGTCCTTGAAACCCTAGGAATTCCTTGAATTTGATAATTCATTTCCTAGGCCTCTAAAATTCTTGAAAATTGAGTAGGGTCCTTGAAAAACCTTGAATTTCAGTTTCCGCTTAGAAATTGGTGCAGTTTTCTTGTATGGCCCGTATATTATTAACCCACTGAAAACCGATGCTGAAATAACAAACTTTCAAGCCACAAAGTTTTCACTGACGTGACATCCGTTACTTATCCCCGGTTCCTTATTCGACAGTCGTTATCAACTGATTTTATCGGTTGATAACGAATGTTGAATAAGGAACTGGGAATAACGGCTGTCACAAATTTTACCCACAATGTAGCTAGGAACTTAACAAATTCATTCCTGTTTGACTTGAGCTCTATCAAATAAGATTGTTTTTTTTAAATTCCTAGTTGCATTATGGGAAAAAAATTGCTGGTTACTATTTTCGTATTTCGACATCAGTATGTTGATGGTTAATGCACATCTATCGATTTGTATCGGCAACTGTGTTGCAAGGTAACAAAACAAAACTTTTCTCTCAAGCAGATCGGTGTACACTGATTGTAGGTCACGATTACACTCGGGGCTATTGGTCGATGCCAAAAAAAACCCCGTAAAACTTATCAGAAAGGTGCTTGAAAATGGCTTGAAAAGGTCATTGAAAGTCCTTGAATTTCAATTTCCCCTCAGACATTGATGCACTTTTCTTGTATAGCCCATATATAATTAACCCACTGAAAATTAACGCTGAAATTAAAGGTTGCAATTTTTCTCCACAATATAACTAGGAATTTAACCAATTCGGTCTGGTTTGACAGGGCCCCTTGAGCTCTATCAAACAAGATTAAATTTGTTAAATTCCTAAAAGCATTTTGGGAAAAATTGCTGCTTTCGAAGATCTTTCGACATCAGTGTTTAGAGGGTTAATGCACAAAATTGATTTGTATATACAACTGTGTTGCAATGTAATGAACCCAGAACGTTTCAAACACATCTGTTAACAATGATTACACGTCTGGATCACACTCAGGGCTACACAAATGTCTTGGAACTTATCAGATAGGTGTATAACCCTTTACCCAACGTAACGGCCAAAACCGGCCAGCGCTATTCTCAAAAATCGCCAATTAATTTTCATTATTTTTTTCATTTTTTGTCTCAAAAACATAGGTTATGACCCCTCGTTGGAACGAGCTCGTCGAGCTCGTTCCAACGAGGGGTCATAACCTATGTTTTTGAGACAAAAAATGAAAAAAATTAGTTATTCAAGAATTTTTTTTGCAAGTGTCGTCTGCTTTTCATGTTAGGTAAAGGGTTAAAAATGGCTTGAAAAGATCCCTGAAAGTCTTTGAATTTTTTCCATCCTTGAGAAAATGAACCAGTCGCAGCAACAGTTCTATCAGCCGCAACTTCACAATTGTGATCTGAATGATTGGTTTCCGATAATTTTAGGTTTTTCAGTTCTTTCAGCTCCATAAGATCAGTTCTTTTAGTTTTACTATCTTTTGATTCACATCTTCCATAGATTATCATCCGTTTGATAACCATTTGATCCACTTCATCCCCCAACAAGAACCGGTCTCCCTAAACGTATTAGTATGTTATACGTATCATCTGCCTTCTCAAATGGCAATCCATTGATAATTTCAAGTGTTCGTACGGGTCATGGAATCATGGAAAAGCCATGGAAAACGAAAATATTTTTTACAGGCCTGGAAGTTTTGGAAAAATAGGGGGTTGTTTTTGCTGTAGTCTGGAAAAACCATGGAAATTCGTCGCGATAACGATGCAGTACGCCATTTTCCCGAAAATCACCCTTAAAAATCCCGAAAAAGAGAGTGAAGTGGCAATACTAACGAGGGAAAGTCATAGAAATTGGGTAGAACGTTTTGGAAAGGTCATGGACAAGAACACGGAGAAGTCATGGAATTTGATTCTCAAAAAGTGTACGTTTGTCACTAGCTGCAGCAGCCACAGCGTTTGCTAACAGCATCTCGTTACTGTCACTAACAGCGGCTACAGCTTTCATTATGTCTCACTTGTTGTCCTCGTGGGAATACCGGGGAGTGAAACAGTGCTTGTTTACGGCAGTAAATAAGTTCGGTTTTACTGGTAAAATAGGACCCGGGACCAACGCATGGGTGAAAGCCTTTGGAAAACTTTGTCGCTATAATGTCCATCATCGTCTCGAGAATACCGTGCGTGTAAAATGCCATTCCATATTGGTATACAAGAATTGTTTTAAGAATTGAATGCAATTTGTATAATCTTTATTGGAGTATGAACGTGCGGGAATGGGTACAAATTGTATGAATCCCTGTTTGTATAATAGCACTCGGTAAGGTGTACATAGGTTGAGAATCTTTAACACAACTGGAGTCTGGATGGCAATTTTAGTCATTGGATGAGATTTACAGGAATTAGCTGCCCTTAACCCTTTACCCAACGCAGACGATATCAAAATTTATTACTTTAAATATCATTTTTTTAAATTTTTCAAAAAATTTCAACAAAACCATATCATGTGACCCCTCATTGGAACGAGCTCAATGAGCTCGTTCCAATGAGGGGTCACATGATATGTTTTTTTAAAAAAAGTTTGGAAAGTTTAATTTTTTCAACTTCTCACTTTGCATATTACGCGGGGCAGATGCAGGCGATTCGTTAGGTAAAGGGTTAATGTTCTAAAGCTGTCGGTTAATTTAATACTAAGGGTATGGGAATTTTATATAAAATTGAAATATCGAAATTTTAGCGAAATTGTATCATCGATGTGAGCATCATTCCACAAACTTCCTGAAACTTCGAGTATTTTTCCTGTCGAATTGTATAAAAATACAGAAGTATATTATTGTCTGTTGAAAACACATTTAAAAATAAAAAAACGGCGTTTTCACCAACTTTTAATGTTCTGTAACGTTTTGGATCATCCGAGCGAAGCTGAAGGGAAGCTTCAGTAATCACTTTCTGTCTGTCATCCGTCCGCCTGGCCGGCCATCCGTCCGTCGTGAAAATTACATTATCTACTTCTCATAAACAACAGGGCCGAATTGAACCAAATTTAATATGCATGTTCCTTATCATATGTCAGTTCAAGTTTGTACAACTAAAGCTGAAATGCCTACAGGGGGACCACAAGGAGCATAATTAAAAAAACCTTCTCCAGAATTAATAATCAGAGTCTTTTAATACTTGGTATACAACATCATTGAAGGGGCAGATTCAGGTTTGTCCGAAACAAGTCCCTGGGTCCATATTTGGGCTCCCTATGGGAATCCGAATTTTAACTTGGTGCAAAATGAGGAAATGTATTTCAAAATTATCTTCTTCATGAGCTGCTAACATGTTGTCACGGTAGTACTGCCCTGTGACACGCCCTTGGATGACATGTAATGCTGTTCTGCATGTCATGGTTATACCTCCCCACACCATAACCGACCCACCACCAAAACGAGCGTGCTGCCTAACGGTTAGGTCAAGGTATCGTTCGTTCCGACGCCGCCGCACTCTGTTTCACCTGTCGTGGAGGTCGAGAGTGAATCTCAATTCATCGGAAAACATGACGTTGTACCACCGACGATTGTCCCAGCGCTGTCATGCTCCAAACCAATTACGCCTTGCTGCGATGTGTCGTTCAGTCAAACGTGAAATTATTCGAGGGCGTCGAGCGTACAAATTCCAGCCTTGTAGGCGATTTCGGATAGTCAGACCACTGACTCGCACATCTGTCGCTCGGTGCAACTGCTGTCCAATGTCTGAGGCACTTTGATGGCGGTTATGTAATGTTGTGCTTCGGATGAAACGATCCAGTTTAGAAGTTGTTGCCCTTGGACGACCTGACCGACGTCTGTCATCAACATTGCCTGTCTGAGGGTAGCGTGACCACAACCTGCTAATCACCGATTGAGTAACGTTCAGAATTTGAGCTACTGTGGTCTGTCTGTTTCCAGCTTCCAACATGCCAACGGTACGTAAACGTTCGTCACGTGTCAGTCTTCGCATACCTCAAAAGTTACGTTTCGACCAGAAACAAATGAGGAACGAGTTTATACCAAGAAAGGAACGATGAGACCTCCGAAAAAAGCCCTTCCAGTACAAATGAAAATTTCAAAACGTTCCCCACAGACATTAATGCGGCGCTTGTGTGAAAAACCTGCACGACGTTTTCGTGGGCCGGTGGCATTCATGATCCACACTAAACTTGGTAGCATATTGATGTGTGCAATCACGCGTATCCAATACCATTTTCCGAAAATATCAACAACAGTTTGGATATCCCCTACTTTGTTTGAAGAGTATACAAAGTCTAGGAGGTAAAATTTTCTAATGTATTTCCTGAAAGAAAACTTAATCGAAATTAATGCAAAACACATTCTCTGAAGATAGAGCCAAAGTGTACACTCACTTAGTGTTGGTAGGGGTAATACTGATAGATATTCTTAACTGGTAGAGTGCTGGAAGCCCGTATTTGGGCTTTATTCTGAAGTGCAGATACCGCAACTTGAAGGCTCATATTCAATGCATGTGCTTTGTATTATGTTTGAAGTGGTATTATTTAATCTGTAAGGGTTTGCCTTGTTACAATTTATGGGAGAGTGCCCGTACTCTCCCATAAATTGTAACAGGGCAAAGACATGTGTACAAGATTTGAGGGTCAAAAATACTTTAGCACTATACCAGTTAATGGTGAATTATCGGTGAAGTAGTTGCTTGTAATTAACTTGCCATAAAAGCAATATTTCCTTTGGCAGCTGTCTGTTGCTTTCGTTTATTAAAAGTAACAAAAGGAAACGTGGCGTTTTTTTTCTACCGATGCCATCGATATTTTATCAACAATTACTTGCGTCTTAATTGGATCTTCCTCGCCCGCCAAGTAATTTCAAGGGAGGCAACTTTATCGAAAGTCGACCTTTTTGACGATATGAGTCGGGGATGAACAGCATAACTAATTGTAAACTAAACTTTCATTTAATGTAACGAGAGGGAGCGCGGTGCCTCAGTAGTAAGCTGTTGGACTTCAGTGCTGGAGGTACCGAGTTCTATCCCGGTCCGGGACGACCCGCGTTGTGTCCTTGGCTAGGCACTTTATCTCGACTGCCTACACGGGGGCACGACGATGCCGTGTACTATGGCGTACTGCACGTCGATAGTGCACATGTCTACAACCGCTGTAACTCTGATTGAGCGGAGCTTGACAATTGCTCGTCGATGCTCGGTGGTTCCCTCCCGGTATTCCGGCTTCATCCACCCGTAAAACTGTCACGGTCACGATTAGCCATTGTACATAAGTATGTGACATTAAACACCAATAAATAAGTACATAAATAAATAATGGAATACCCGACTAGCACTATTCACAAAATAGTGAAATCAAATTCTATTAGTTTTTTTTTAATTTTGCCTCCAAAAAATAACTTATGACCTCTTACTGCAACGAGCTATATTTGCAGGTAGAAAAAAAAGTACTTAGTAATTCAATAAATCTGTTTGCAAGTGTCGTCCTCTGGTCGTGCCAGGTTAAGAGTTAAACTTGACGTTATAGATTTGCTGTTGCAATATAGCCCTAGGTGCTAAAAAGAAATGTATTATACGCCCCTTCAATGAAATCTCCATCTACAGCAAAACAGATCTATGCGGAAAATGAAAATCCGTTCCTCACACATGTGCCGAATGGAAATCGTTAAAGGACTATTTTTAAATAGAAGCGAAATTTCATATCACTTACAATTTGAATCGTTAGCGATAGCTAAAAATAGTAAAACGGGTTCCCCTCGCAAATTTGGTTGGCGATAAAATGTGTCCTTCTTGTTGATAGTTCGTCCCCCGAGTTTCAATGTGTTCTATGTGCCTACATTGGAACTCAGGGGACGAGTTGTCAAATGAATTTCTGAGTGTCCTTCTAATAATTGCTTTTATTGACGTGAAGGCGTGTAATAAACATAGAATGACTTCGGCCTCTCGTTTTATTCTTCCGCGCCGTCACTCGTGCCATATCGCTTAACCCATCCACACGCGTGTGTCGTTCTGTGTATTTCCTGCAGAGGCGGATTCAGAACGTGAACGTTCTTCAAATTACCCCAGAACCTGAATATAATCTTATGAGAAACAAGACTCAATATTTCTCCATCGACTCTAGTAGGCAGACTAATTGGAGCTTCGGAGGCGATTTCGAGTTGCAATTCGTGCAAGAGGAAGCCATACAAAGAACTGAAAAGAAACCTGATAAACTTTTAAGGAAATGAAATGTGCGTGTCATGAAGGTTTCGTTTTGAAATGGGAGACATGTGAAGTCCTGAGACTTTGCCTTCAAGTTGATGACTTGAACGTTCACTGTATCGATTTTTCTCTATAAACTAACGATAAACATTCTCATGTTTTAATAAATATGTATGAGAAATGTTTGGTGGAAAATCCTGTGAATTAGTGTAACTGAAACGACGTGTGGAAGTTAGATATTTCGTCCATTAGAACGGTAAATTATCTCTTAGTCCCATACAATCATCACGATCAAGTCAAATCAGTATAAAATACCTAGATGGTGCGATATGTTATTATTCTATGTAAATTAAATAGTGAAAACCAACAAAAGTGAGATCACCATGCAATTAAAACTTATAAGTCACAAGGCAAGTTCTCGTAATAGTATCAATCGATCTGGAGGTATTTCATGAATTTGAACAACCTGCCTCGTGCTGTGACACTAGGAGTATGAGAGGGTTGGATTGGGCCTTTTGGGGGAAAGAATGGGAGACGGAAGTGACATCTTAGTCACGCGACCTTGTTATATTATGTTTGGTTGACATATCCGCCCTCGTGAGTGGCCATGATGTGACTTCTTTCCAATAGTGACACATGGTCTTAGCGGCACGCATGCGCAGCTGGTGTTGTTTGGGTGACACGTGTTTCCGTCCTATTGTCACCTATTTTATGATGATTATTTGTACGTTCTGGTATGCGCAAATCTAACCTACCATCTGATTAATTATTGGAAAGGGCTCAGAGAGCCCTTTCCAACAATTAATCAGATGATAGAGTTTCAAGAATGTCACGGATCTCATTAAACTTCCTCGCATACAGGCCTACATAGAGGTCCTCCATATATGGCTAAAGTGGGCGTGGCAGTAAAAGGTGTTAACCCTTTATCTGACACGAACAAAGGACGGCACTTGCAAACGAATTTATTGAATTACTAAGTACTTTTTTTCTACCTGCAAACATAGCTCGTTCCAGTGAGAGGTCATAAGTTATATTTTGGAGGCAAAATTTAAAAAAAAAGAATTTGTTTTCACCATTTTTGTGAATAGTGTTAGTCAGGTATTCCTGTTACATTAAATAAAAGTTTAGTTTATAATTCACCATTAAGAATATCTGTCAGTGTCACCCCTACCAACACTTAGTGACTGTCCACTTTGGCTCTTTGTTCAGAAAATGGGTTTTACATTTATTTCCAAGTTTTCATTCTTCCCACGAAAAACATTAGCAAACCTTACCTCCTAGACTTTTACATTAATGGAAAGGACAGTGTCTGAATTTACTATCGCGATGCGCACACTGTTGATATAATGAACTGAAAACAAAAGGCCTCAATGGGCCTTAATCGCTCAACTTATCAAATTGTTTAAGGAAGGATGTAAGGTCACTTTCAGCATATACATGTTAATATAGTTAATCTAATTTAGCTAGGGAAGTGAGGGTGTGGGAAGCAGGCCTGAAAATAAGCAGTCTGACATTTGCGGAATGAGGTCCCCAAAGGGTGAATTTGATGGTGCTATCCCATACAGTGGGCCAATTTATCCTCGGGGTACCTTTTTCTGTTTAGTTTTGAGACCCTGACTCAGACTGAGGTTCACAGGGGGTAAATTTAGTGATGCTACCTCCTATGCAGGGTAGCATCACTAAAATTCACCCTCTGGGGACCTCATTGTGCAGATGACAGTCTGCTTATTTTCTGGCTTGGTGGGAAGTGTCTGTTGGGTGAATTGTTTGGATTTTTTTTTTTATTCATTTATTCATTTGTTTGTTTGTTTATTTGTTTGTTTTTGCGGATTAGTTCAAACACCTTGAAAACTCATTTTGATGCAAAAAAAAAAAAAAAATAAAACACATCACCCAGTTGATCCCATCCTTCGCCCACGCGCCTCACAGGAAGAAAGCGTTTTGTTTTCATAAAACACTCCAAAATCCACCAAATCTTGTTCTCAAGCAAACAAAAAAAAAACAAGCATTTTGACCAGCATACCCTCCTTCACACCCACCCGGCCCTCAAGAGGGCTTGTGGAACTCCATTTGAACAGACGTTAATATTATGTACTCACATTTACATCTTACTAAAGTTTACCAGCTCTTTTATCAGTTGGCTCAGGTCATTTACAAAAAGAGTAAATCCTATATTGGATTCTGTGTTAAAATTCAAGCATTTCGGGCGCCATCCAAAATCAAAAACCAGTCAAGCATAAGACTTTAAACAAACTTTAACTTTAACCTGGAAGATATAGTAATTCTATGTACCAAATATCAAAAGATTCTGCCAAGTGGACCAGAAGAAGATCTTTCAAGAATATTCCTCATGTTGTACTAAGTAAAAATTTGAGCTCAGGGATTTGATTTGAAAAAAAAAACTTGAAGCTCACCATACTAATGATGTCAACACTGGGTAATAGAAGAAACTGACTATTCAGTGTGAAGGGGAGTTTTTTTAAAGAATAGCCCTTATATTGCACTAAATTAGCAGTTGGGATTCCACAATATGACCCAAGGGACTTGATTTGAACAAACAGAAATTTGAACCTCCCAATGTTGCTGCATATCAACTATCTGACACCACTAAGGATTCTGCAATCAAAATATCAAAAGATTATGACTGGTAGATCTTAAGAAGAAGGTTCTTAAAGAATATTCCTCATATTCCAGTTAAAGTTTAGGCTCCCACATCAAGGTCAAAAGTAGGTGATAATTGAGAATATGAGCTCACCTGTACATGTACGTGTACACGTACATGTACATCTCCATAGGATTTAGTGTCAAAATTGTGTACATGTACAAGATTTTAACGGTTTTTTGGGGTGAGCTCGAATTTTTTTAACACTGAATTGAATCCTAGACGCGCGTAGTTTTACGTACACGTTCATGTACCGTTTTGATTGAAATCTGCAGACGAGTTTTCCCCATAGGGTCCAGTGTTAAATTGCGAGCAAAAAACCGTTTTGAGAGTTCGAGCTCATCGTCTTGTCGATTCTAACGATCCGCGTCCGTACACGATTTTAACACTGAAACCCTATGGGGAGCGTCAAATTGCGAGCAAAAAAACGTTTTGAGAGTTCGAGCTCACCATCTTGCCGATTTTGACGGTCCGTGTCCGCACGCGATTTTAAAAAACCTCATGGTGAGCGTCAAATTGCGAGCAAAAAAACGTTTTGAGAGTTCGAACTCATCATCATCTTTGCCCGATTCTAACAATCCACGTCCGTACATGATTTTAACACTGAATCCTATGGAGAGGGAAACTCGCTTGCAGATTTTTTTAGGTCTGAAATCGCTGTCACGTTTTTGATTGATATATATATATAGGGGAGAAAAAAAAATATAAATAAATAGTTATTTAGAAAATTAAATATATCAAATCGAATAGATAATAAAAAAAAATACGTAAATCATGAGCGATTCTCAGACTATTAGAGCGAGGTTTCTTTTAAACATGCTGATGAGAGCATACGCAATCTGCGTGAACGAAGAACTACGTCCCATCTTGCTAGAACGATGCGTCGGATGTCGGGATCATCTAGACTTCGATCACGAGAATCATTCGTGTCTGACGATGGAAAGGGAAGATATGGTCGTCATGTATTTCGAACCGGCGTTCAAACGCATTAAATTCAATGATGTGATCACGTTTTGGAAGAGATTAGTCTTCTGTAAGAATCGAGACAGGCCCACAGATTCGGAAGAACTGAAATTGGCATGTAGAAGTTTGACTTTAGAAGACAAGGGATGCATCAAGAAATTATTGCTGAACGAAGCATACGTCTAAGTTTTTTTTCTTTGATATAAAAAATAAGGGAGAGTAGAAAATAAAAAAAAAATAAATACACACATAAATTTTTTCTATCTAATATTAGAAAGAAAGAATAAAAAAAAAATGAGAACCAGAAATAAATTGTATCCGACGTTAGTGGATGACGAGGACGAGAAGCCGAACGGCGTCTTGCCGATGGCGCCATTGCCAGAAGAAAAAGAAAGAGGAGAGAGGTATCGCATCGATCAAATCAGTAGAATCCAATTGTATCTGACTCGAGAGAGAGATTCTCGTCGTTCCCTCAAGAAGAAGTATTCGCGTTTCGTGAAATTCGTCAATGCGATCGACACGACACTCATCACGATTTCCATGGGTTTACACGCGGCCGGCATCGGATTGTTGTCGACCGCTGTCGGCATTCCGATTGTGTTGACCGTGGAAGGAGTGGCTCTCGTCACCGGATTGTTTAGCACAGTCGGAAACTTTTTGAGTAGGAAATTATATCTGAAGGCTAGGAAACATGACAAGATTCGCGTCTTGGCCGACTCCAAGATAGACACGATATCCGAAATGATCTCTATGGCGTTGAAAGACGGTAGGATATCAGACGGAGAATACTTCGCGATATTGAGCAAGAAAACGAAATACGATGCCATGAAAGAAGCCATGAGAATCAAGACTCGTCAGATCATCAAGGAAGAGATGAAGGATTCTCTCGTGGAAAAGGGGAGGAAAGAGGCCAGGGAGGAATTCAGTAAGATGATAGAACTCAAGAGCAGCGATTGAAAAAAAAATATATATATATAATAAGAACAGAATTTTAAAAAAAAAAAAAATATTAAATTCATATATAAAATAAAAAAAAAAACGAAATTAATTTAAATAACTCTTAAAAAAAAATGTATTGTGTAAAGTGTAAGAGAGTTACCGAGACGAGTAATTCTAGAGAAGTGCGAACTAAAAACGACAGACGGATGCTTCGCGGAATTTGCGACGTGTGTGGTTCTATCAAGACTCGATTCGTCAAACAAAAGAAGGTGAGCAAAGGTAAAGGCATCGTGAATAAAATGATCAACAATATACCTTTCGAAATGCATCTGCCCGGTCACAGTTTCACGGGACCCGGAACGAAATTGAACAAGAGACTCAACGCCGATCTGACACCCAAATCTTGGAGCAAACCCATGAATAGGGTGGACGCGGCCACGTACGATCATGATCTGTGCTATGCCGGACATCCCGACACCAAGACTCGTTGGGGAGATTGAGAGGCATATTGAATCCGACCAGGAGAGAGAAGATGGAATGTTCGCTGGTCGGCAATCTGATCGGTGCAAAACGTCGATTCGGATGGGGCGTTCAAAAAAAAAAAAGCGCATCTGAAAAGAAGAAGAAACAATTATTGACGAGCGAATTGGCCGAGGAGTTACACAAACCCATAGTGCGTAAATTTTGAAAGAGAAGGGTGTTCGTGAAGGGTCTGGACGACATTTGGTCTGCCGACTTGGTCGACATGAGATCGTTTTCGAGGTGGAACGAGGTCGTCAAATATCTATTGACAGTCATCGACGTGTCTTCCAAATACGGTTGGATCAGAGCTTTGAAGAATAAATTGGGACCTTGCATTGCCGAGGCTCTGAAGAGCGTGTTCGACTCGTCTTCTCGAACACCAAGTAAATTGTGGGTGAACAAGGGAAAGGAATTCTACAACAAGGACGTTCGTCGATTGGTAGACCTCTACTCGATCGAAAACGAAGAGAAAGCCAGCGTGGTGGAACGTTGGAATCGAACGATGAAGGAAAAGATGCACAGATATTTCACAGCGAATTCAACCAAGAAATACATATACGCTCTGAATGGTCTGGTCAAAGATTACAACAACACGCAACACAGATCGATCAAGATGACTACCGCGGAAGCTAGCGATCATCGAAACGAAAAACGGGTCTATGCAAATCTATATCCCGAGAGATCTAAGATCAGGAAGAAGTCTAGAACGCCGAAATTTGCGGTCGGCGATCGAGTGAGAATCTACGCTTATAAGAAGCACTTCGAAAAGGGTTATACTCCTCGATGGACCTCGGAAATTTTCGTGATCATCAAAATATTTCACACCGATCCGGTGACTTACGAAATCGAAGCTTTGGATGGAGAAGAGATCATCGGAAAGTTTTATGAACAACAATTACAGAAGACGAAGTTTTGATAAAGAACACAAAAAAATTTTTTTTTTTATTTACTCTCTTTGACATTTTCTTGTTTACACACATATATATAAGAGAGAAAAGCAAGTGAATTAATAAACAAAAAAAAAACTAAAAATCCTTTAAAATGACAAATATACTAGATATAGCAAAAAGCATAGTGAAAGATGAAAGTATTCAAGAGTATGAGGTTCACGAATACGAACCGGTAACCGGAACGAGTTTGAACAATGCGGGAGAGATAAGAATCAACGTCGAAACTCAAGATCTATTCGTACATCCTAGCGAGAGTTACATAGTGGTGCAGGGACGTCTCACCAAGGAAGATGGGAGCGACTACGCCGACGACGACACGGTCACTCTAGCCAATAATGGCATCATGCATCTATTCAGTAACATAAAATACATGCTATCCGGACAAGAGATAGAATATGTTTTTCATCCCGGTCAGGCCACCACGATGTTCGGACTCTTGACGTATCCTGATGATTTTTCGAAATCCAGAGGACTTAATCAGTTGTGGGTGAAAGACACCGTAGGTCCTGCTAGCGCAGGCGCCGCCACGATATTCGACTACATCGTCAAGACGTCCAGACCTAAAGGAACGTTTTCGTTCATTATACCTTTGAAACACATCTTCGGATTCGCGGACGATTACAACAAGGTCATGTACGGATTCAAACACAATCTGACGTTGATTCGAAAAGGAAACGATGATGCAATATGGGGACTCACCGCGACCGATGCGGGTAAGATAACTCTACACAAGATATCGTGGTTCATTCTGCACGTGGAGCCTTCGCTCACGGAGATCAATTGTCTGACATATTTGACTTTCTCCACCACCGAAATCAGGGTGCAGGCATCCGTCATGTGCACGGGTTCCGGTAGATTCATGAGCGCATGTCCACCCATGTCTAGTTTACCTTCCATGATGTCGCCCTTTCTCCAGACCGAGTTGTCGTCCACGTACTTCCTGCTTACCGCGCTGGAATCGAATTCAGGATCATGATCGAGACCGAATAAATTGTGACCGTTCATGTTGATGCCACCCTCCATGGTTCCGTCAGATTCTTTGTTCAGGTAGAGATTGTCCACTTGCAATTCTAGGTATTCTTGCGATTGTATCACGGAAGAATCTACATAGCCCTTGTTGACCGCGTTTGAGTCCGCATCCGTGTTGTCGATCTTCGACAGATTCAATATCTTGTGGAATCCCGCATTCAGATCCGATTTCATTTCTCGTCCATCAGACTTTCTCTGTTCCAGATCTACGTAGTGTTTGGTCGCCACGTCCTTGGGATTCATGGGAGCGGCCACATTCGTTATCTTGTAAGAATTGGCGTTCAATTCTGAGTGCATCGTTTTCGTAACGTATTTTTTTCTCAGCTGTTCGCTGAATCTCGCGTGAGAGTCGTCCACGTATTTCTTGGTCACGGCATCGGTGGGATCTACGTGATTCGCGATGTTCACCAAACGGTTGGATTTCAGATCCAGATTGTCGGTCATGGTTTTATCCACGTAATTATCTAGCAGGATTCGTTCGAAATCGGCGTTCCCCCTGTCGACGTATTTTTTAGTCGCAGCATCTGCGAGATCTATCGGCTCGGGAAGATTGTAGAGCTTCTTATCGTTCATGTTCAAAGGTTCTTCTCGAGGTTCGTATCTCCGAACGTAACGCTCGTCCAAGTTGGCAACGTTGTAACCATCATCAACTTCGAACGTCTTCCTCTTCTTTCTCGGGTTGACTTTTTTGTCGTCACTTCTACCAAATTTATTGACTGGCATGTTGTTGTAAGGATTTTTTTTTGTTTTTAGAAAAAATGTGTTCAAAACGCAGTTTATTAAAAAATGAACTATGTTATTTTATTTTTCGTTTTTATTCGATTAAAATTTTTTTGTAAAATAATTTTTTATCTTTATATATACTATAAAAAAAAAAATCTCTCTCTAATGTAAGTCATTGAGAATGTCTTGAAATTGATCTCCTTCAGACCATCTCTTGAGAACGTAGAGACACAGGTGACCGCAAAACACTTGATCTGGTGATTGCACTCGTTCCGTGTTGTAACAAACCATCGATTTGTTGAAATAGTTCTTTATTTCTTCTGGCGGCGAGATTCCATAGCTGTCGAAATAATAATTTTTCTTTTTCCCGTTCTTGAACCATGCCACCCAGTGAGTGCCTTCACCCGATGAATCGTCTAGATTTAAAATTCCGCATTCCGATTGTCGAGGTCTTCTCTTCGACAAGGCATCTCTGGAAAACACTCCTAGAAAATTTTCGATTTTCAAATCTTTTGCCGCATTCAACAGATCGATGTTGGATAGGGGTTCGTTGGGTAAGACGACACCTTCTACGGATATCTTTATTTTCTTATTCATAAATAAGTATATATATTTTTTTTTATTTATTTTATTATAATTCACTAAAAATGACGTTATTTTTTTTTCTATTTTTTTCTTTTTCTTTTTAAACTAACTTTCTCGATGTCACTATCGATTTCTATAATTTTGAATTCGTCTAATTCCTCTTGATTTTCTGGAATCCAATCATCCACATTCATATCGTCTATAGTTAGTTCCGCAGTCCAATGTCCGAGTGCCAAAGTGCTTATTTTATCGTCTAATATGAATCTCTTGTCGTCGTCGGCCGTCAGCGAAATCTTGTTGACTATTTCGGTATACAAGTCGGGATTTTTGCTTCGAATCGATTTCGTAGTCTTATACACCGGACCACTTCCTAACAGACAATCTTTATACTCTTGGAAAGAGATGTTTTTCTTCACCACGCACGCTTTAACTCCTTTGCACTTCTTGATCTCTTCATCATCTTCTAGATGATAAGCATACAGTTTGGGTCTCAAGCCCACGAATTCGACGATTTGTTTACCGCCGCTCTCGTCCTTAAATTTACCCAACACCTTCTTGTTGTCGTTCGATTGAATGTTGGACGGGTGATCGACGGGATAATTGCTCGTGTCGAACCACTCGGCCACATCCTGAGATATATCTCGGTAGACGTCTTTCGTCTCTATCTCGTAAACTAAACTGTCCGTGTCGGTGAACAGTAGTTGGCTTTATCATCAAATTTTCGTTTGACATAATCGTAGTGAAACTCGTACATCAATCGCTTGCTGATATCTAAGATGATCGGTCCAAGGTAATACGGTTTGTCGAACTTCAGGTGCGTCTTTTGCAAGTGAACGGCCACTAGATTTTCGTCGAATATGGTTCGGTGTTTGTAATTGGGTTTCGCCACTAATGTTTTAGCTCTTTTCTCAGACGTGACGAGTCGAACGTCGGTTCTCTTCCTGATGTTTTCCATCGATTTACCATACACGCAGTTGTTCATGAGTTTGAAGAAATCTTTTTCGAAATCGTTCTCGGCTCGAGTTCTGAGATTCGTGTTGAGATCGATGTATTTTTTCATCCAAGGCTCTTCGTCGAATCGAATGATGCGATGTATGTCGACTAATTTCATCCTGTAATCAACGTACTGTTTCAAATTCTCGCTGTAGACGCCATAGTTACGTTGGTTAAATAAATTGGGAATGAGTTTTTCCTCGTCTCCCTCGTTCAGTTCCATTCATTCGGGAGCCAGCGGATAATCGTTGTGTAGATCGTGTAATTCTTTTGGATAGTTCAAATCGACTTCTAAAATGCAAGGATAGTCTCTCCATTTTTGCATCTCTTCCGGTTCCTTCACCCATTCGAAATTTCCAATCGGTAAAGGATGACTCATATCCCAACCGTACAGATTATTAGCATCCCAATACTGTATGTATTTAGTCGACCGTTTCGAATCGAAACCTTCTTTCATGTAGGGATTGTTAGCTTCAGAATGTCTGTGAGAGATCATCGAGACGCCACCTCTCACAGCCCTTTTGAACATGAGCAACATGTCCACGTCGGATAATAATTCCAATTGGACTTCGGTGGTCTTCAACAGAGCATCCCACGCCAAACCGGGTGCGGTGAAATACCAAGCGGGATCCAGATCGTAATTTCGACGACAGACGTCTCGAAAATTTTCGAACACGTCTGCCAAGAGCAGAACGTCGGTCTTCAGATAGAGATCGTGATAATCTCTCATGGTTTTCATATTGAATGATTTCCACACGTTTTTGGCGTGTTCGTAATTCTCGTCGGAAATGTCGGATTCGTATACTTTCGAATAAAAATCTTCTTTCGAAGGTAGTGCGGTGTCTTCGAATCTCTTTAGATCGTTCATGTAATCGTAAGGATAGACTCCTTTCCTCAACATGACATCTACTCATTCTCTGAAATGTTCGCTCGTGATTTTAAATTTATCCTTGCTCATGTTATCGACTAATTTTTCCAGAGCGGTCGACATGAATTTAAAACTGTCGATGAAACGTATGCCTCTACGAATGGATTTCGTTTTTTCTTCCAACGTCTCTCTGTCGATTACTCTTCTCTCCTCCATGAGCTTCCATTTCGTGAAGGAAATGTATCTTTCTTTGCTGTTCGCGATGCAATTTAATTCTTCATGTGAGGTGCCGAGATTTTTCACGAACAGATGACTGTCATAACCCGAGAGATTGTGAAACATCACCGGATAGAAAGTGGCGTCTCGATATTTTAAATTACACTTGCTGTGAGCCGGACCACGATACAGACCCATGTAATGATCGTGGTCTCTGACCTTCCTATTTTCCTTCGAATTCTCGTTGAACGATTGTCTGCATATGTGACATTCGGTGGCTCTGTTATTTTCGTCCTGCTGCTCTCGCATGATGATCATTTCTGCCGGAGTTTTGAATTTGTCGTATAACATTTGAAGTTTCCATTCTAACTCTTCCATGAACCTTTGAGCCACATCGTCGTCTTCGCACTGTTTCGTGTAGGTGAAGGGACCCATGTCTTGTTGCGAGTCAAAAGCGCATTTCACATAAATGCAATAGCCCGAAGGTATGTGTTTTTGATATCTTTCGACGTAACTTTGAAGAGCGTTGGGTTGACAGGAACTCATTTTCGTGGTGAAACATTTGAAATCGGCGTACACGACGAATGGTACTTTTAACCTTCTATTATGATTTTCAAACTTCGCGATGGTGTTGGGTTTGGGCATTTCGACGGCGACACCTTGATTTTCGTTGCAATATTCCTGATGTTTAGCCAAAGAGTCTTCACTGTGAAACACGTTCATGCAATTGTAACATAAAGATATCTTTCCGTTATGATTATTATTTTGTTTCGACAGTAATCGACTCGGATGTTTAACCCAACAATAATGACGATTGTCACCATTCGAAATCAATAATAAAATAATTGTCTTTTCTCTTCCGAGATACGAAGTCAGTCTGAGAGGATGAATCTTCCATTTTTCATCGTTGTATCCCAAGACGTTCACTGCAACGGTGGGATTTTGAGCCTCGAAACATTCGATGTGTTTTAACTGCATTGGAAAAGTCACTCCGGTCCAATCGAGATTTTTAGAAGTTTCCTCGTACTGAGAAACTCTATCGGAGTTTATTTTGACAGGGTATAAAGTGGATGTGACTGCCCATTTAAAACACTGATCATCATTATTTTTCACGTTGATCACGGCGTATTTCTTAGCGAGGAAATACGGTAATTTCACGTAGGAAGACCCTTTCAACAAATCGTTTTTAGTTATGTGAATTTTGAGTTTCAACATCTCATCGAACATCCAATTACTACCTTCATGTTGATAATTCGTGAGAGACGTCAACATCTTGTCTTTCATCTTTTTGAAAACGTCCGATAAATCTGAACCTCGAAATACGGATTCGACGTTAGATCTGAAATATGCATTTTTCACGATGCTCTCGCCGGACTTCACGTCGATTTTATTCATCACGCAATTTTTCGACGTCGGCATTTCGATTCCTTTTACTATCTTTTTCTTCTTCTCATTTTTCACAACCGATGCATTTTTTGACGTCGTTGCTATCAGCATTTTGTTTGCCTTTCCATCGTTTCGCAAATGTTTCTGTATGACTTCAATCATTTTTGATTTAGTTCTATGATTTCTGAAATGTGAAATTTTTAATAGTTTACAAATCTCGTTTAACTGAGGTACGGTTTTCTCATTTAAATTTTCCAATTTTTTTTTATCTGTTTGTTTCACTTTGTAAGAATATATATTTTTTTTCCGAATTTTGTATTTAAATAATTTGTTTAAAAAGTTTTGTTTTTTTTACTCTTTATATAAAAAAAAAAAAAAAGTTAAATTTTAAATTCGATTTTTTCTTAATGTGTTTTTTTTGTTGAATTTTTGTATTTAATGATAATTTGTTTCACATAAAAAAATTAAAATTAAAAAACAACTTTTTTTTATATATATATAAAGAGCAAAAAAACTTTTTTAAACAAATTATTTAAAATACAAAAATTTAAAATATACATTACTTGCAAGAATTCATAAAACAAAAAACCAAATATTCGATCATGACGACAACATCCACGATGGAATCTCGACATAAACATCGACGTTGTTTAATAAATCGTTATTCTCCAAAAAACCAAGAAGAAAAAAATCGTAATTTATATTTACGCGTTTCGAAAGAAAACGATACGATTTGCGATAGAAAATCGAATCGTAATACTATTAGCGAACAAAAATTAATCGACAATGTTGTTCAAACTATTAAAAAAGAAGGTTCAAGACAAATAGAACTCTTACGACTTTTACGCGAAGTCTCGCACAAGGTTCAAAACAAATTTCCGCGAAGCAGACGCGTGTTCATGTCACCCGATTCCTTCTCAATAGATGATGATAACTGCAAGATGTGAAGGCTAATTTTTAAACGTTCGATGTCTTGCCCATTCTAAAAACTCGTGAAAAAAAAATTAAATTAATACGAAAAAAAGGATGTTAAAATTTAACTTTTATATATATTTAAAGAGAAAAAAACTTTTTAAGCAAATTATTTAAATACAAAAATTTAAAATATACATTACTTGCAAGAATTCGTAAAACAAAAAAAAATAAATAATCAATCATGACAACAACACCTAAAAGATGCGAATTGAAATTGAAACGAGACGAAAAGTATGAGAAATCCAGTTTTAATATCTATACATTACAACCACACGATCCCATCGAATTGAATGAGGTCGAGATGGTGGACTTAGAGTGCTAATACCACAAATATCGAATGTGTTTGAAAGTGGATGAAGCCGCGCTCGATTTGTTTTACAAGTTCCAAAGCGAACTGCTGAATAATATCATCGTCGCCGAAGACAGAGAATTCGACAGGGGTGATTTATTGTTGTCCTATGGAGGTTACATATATCCAATAATCTCACCCGAACTCATGAAGAAATCGGGTGGTGAGAGCGCATTCGCCTATGAAAAAAAACTCAAAAGAGTAAAGATGAACATTCACACCATTTTCGTATGTGGAAAAATGACGAATGTCAACTTGCTAATAATGGACTTGGAAATATAAACAATAGAGAGATTGAAATTAAAAATTTAACTTTTTATATATATATATATAAAGAGAAAAAAAACTTTTACTAAAAAAAATTTTACATTAAAGAAAATTAAAAAAATAAAAAAAACAACTTTTTTATATATATATATATAAAGAGCAAAAAAAAAAATAACAAACTTTTTTTAACAAATTATTATTTAAATACAAAATTTAAAATACACATTATTTGTAAGAATTCGTAAAAACAAAAAAAAACAAATAATCGATCATGAAGACAACAACACCTAAAAGATGTGAATTGAAATGGAAACGAGTCGAAACATATAAGAAATTCGGTCATAAAATCTATAGATTACAACGACACGATCCCATCGAATTGAACGATGTCGAGACGAAGGGCTTAGAGCACAAATATGAGAAATATAAGATGCCTCTGAAATTGGACGAAACTGCGCTCGATTTGATTTATGAGTACCAAAGCGATCTGCAGAACATCGTCATCGCCAAAGATAGAGAATTCGACAAGGACGATTTGTCGTTACCCTATGGAAATTACATATTTCCAAACATCTCATTCGAACTCGTGAAGAAATTGGGTGGTGAGAGCGAGTTGACCAATGTAAAAAAAACTCAAAAGAGTAAAGATAAACATTCAACACGTTTTCGAAAAAGGAGAAGACACGAGCGTCAACATGCTAATAACGGACTTGGAGATATAAACAATAGAGTGATTGATTTTTAGCGAAGAAAAATGAAAAAAAAAAAAATAAGATCATCTTTAGATCTCATTTACTTTTTTTGTTTTTTTTGTTTTGTTTTTCCTTCTTCTTCACTATCATCATAATATATTATAATAATGTTTCCTTTTCTCTCAAATTTCAGCGTCGATTCTTCTTTTTCTTTTTTTCTTTTTCTTTGTGATGTGATACGTTTATGGTAACATTTTTGTTTATCCGAATCATAATTACGAACGAATGTTGTGCATCTCTTGGTAACACTCGCATCATTACCATTCACTTCAGAAGGTAGTGGTGACCGTGGAAAGCATCATCTCATTCTCAACCGTATATCCCGTGCTTTATCTATCTCTTTCCTTAGATATCCATCATTAGCGTCTAACCATTTTTTTATTTTTTCGCTCTCTGGCTCGCGATGTTCATCATTATCGTCAAATTGTTTCTCCACCTTTTCATCCAGGTGATAAATTTCTTTCTCCACCTTTTCACCCATTTTAAATATATTATTTTATACTTTCTATGATTTTATATATTTTATATAATTTTATATTTATAATAACATATTCAAAATCGGTATGTTCTTAAATGGCGAATTCTCACCGAGCAACAAACCCTTGCCGAATCGCTTGACGTTCCGTCCACTCTTCACATAGAGACCGTTTCCTCTCAGAGAGTTGCCACCTCTAACGGGTTCTAGATACAATCCTTTACCGCTGTCGTCTACGTGAACGTGACACACGGCTCCTCCCTTCTTCAAAAACAGTCCGCTGCCACCCATTAATTTCTCAACTGCCGAACTAGCGAGTCCCGTGAGAGCTCCCACACCGAGAGTCTTTCCGAGAAAGGGTAGCGCCTATGCGGTGAAGGGTAATTCTTTTGCGGCTATTCCTGCCAATAGCGGTAGGAAACCACCTTTCATTCTCAAATTGTATCTCAATTGAGCGGGACTCATTCTCACCGTCAACCCTCTTCCATCGCGAATCGCTTTCTCCATCCTTTTGATTTGACTTCTGGTCCAGGTGATCGAATCCTGACCGCCTCTCGTCAGATCTTCGTGAGTGAATTTGAATCTCACCGCCTCGCCTCGAGTTATTAACACTCTCTTAAGTTTCTTCCTCTGTCCTGCGGATATGTTCACGTTTTTAACCACGTATTCTGTCATAATTTCTAGGTTTTTTTTTTTAAAAATATATTTACTTCAATTGTTTCTTGTTTAATAATTATATTAAAATAATTTTGTAAAATTAATATTGCGTTTATTTTATATTTTTGTTATCTATATATATATATAATATTTTTTTTTTTGCTTATATATTTCTCTTATGTGAAATCGTATCGTCACCCTCTCTCCGCAAAGATCTAACAGTTCACCATTTTGATCTGTCAACGTGGTTTTGAGACTATACAACATGTCCAAAATCACTGGTGGATAAACTAAATTTCGAGGTCGCTCCACGATCTTATAACCCGGCGACGCATTTGGAAAGAAGGAATAGATCGTCAGTTGAGCGCTACCATTCACGTAGCTTCCGGCAATCACGTCCACATTCACCAGAATGCTATTGACAGCGAGAATGTCGACCGTATTTTCAGATGCCACGTGGCCTCGATACATCTTTCGATTGAATCCCAACATCTTGCCTATAGAATCGTCCGTGTTGAAATCCACTCGAAAATTATCTTCCAAATCCAACATCGTCTGTAAGGTATTAGGATTGGGAGCGAGTCTGATCTTGTTGCTTCCCTTTCCATCCGTCTTCATTCGCGTCTGAATGTAATGGTTCAAATCGTCTATGTCATAACTCCCTTTGGGAATTCGAATCTCCAACCAATCCGTTCCGTCGGAATACTTGAACGAGTTATTCTTTTCGGTGACGTTGGGAAAGGAATAATAAGTCTCCAGATTCACCAAAGCCATCTCGTAACTTTTCTCTCTATTCAATTCGATGGAAGGTTCGAATTTCATAGCGAATCGAGTCGAATCGCCACTCACCACGATTTGAATGGATTGTTTCGCAGCCGTATTCTCGGCTATCCGTCCTAACAATTCTCCATGTTCGAACATTATATTTTAATTTTATTTTTTTTTATTCAAAACTAATTATTTGAAGATTTATTATTTTTCTAATTTTTATTTTCACGCTCTATCTTATTCTTATTACCATCGGGAACATAAAACTTGTCGAATCCACACTGATATTTTCCGCGATTAAATTCCCTCATCAAATCGATCACGACAAAATTGTAAAGTCCACCATCCCAAACCCTCTTGCAGAATCTCCTGAATTCGGCAGCGCTCATGTCGTTTGCGACGTGATCACCGTAGATGTGATTGAGATTCTTGAGATCTTGGCGAAAGAGACATAGAAAATTAGCGTTCTCCCTTATCGTCTGTCTGGGCAATCAAAAATAATTCTGCGACAGGTAGAAACAGTCCACGTTGCTGTGTCGACCCCTAACGTAATACGATTCGCATCGGTTCTGTCTCTCCAAAAGCAGATCGTCGAAAATCATGAGATTCTTATCTTCCGATTTCAGTTCCCTAGGATCTGGAACGTCGCTAGCGTTCTCATAAAATTGACACTCGACGTTCGAAGATGCATTTCTCTTCATCAGCCCCGTCGCCGCGCCGTCCAAAATGGTCAAGAGCGGAGCTCCACACTTGTCGAATTCCTCCCTACTGTCAAAGATTCTGGCTATGACGTCCTTGGGCAATCTGCGATCCATGCACTCTCGAAGCAATCTGTATTCGGGTTGAAACAAGCTCTTGCCAAACACGAACAATCTGTCGTAATCCAACCAGTCGGGTCGGGACAACAGATTCATCAACAGATTGGTCTTTCCACAATTCGATTTTCCCACTATCAAACCTCTTATGCTCTTGGGAAAGAACTCGTTATTCAACCTCTTGGTCGCGGCGTCGTTCCAAGACATATCTTTAATGTTCATCTTTTGTTTTATTTTTTTTTTGTTTGTTATTTTAGATTCTTTTCAAACACAAATTTTTTATGTTTTTCAAACTCTGTTTTTTAATGTTATTATTATTATTATTTATTTATATCGCACCGTCGCGAGCTCTCTTCAATCTGGATCCACTCGTCATTTTGGCTAAATCTTGTATGGGCACCACGCCATCCTTTAAATCTTTCCAATCTTTCAGCGTTTGCTCTAAGGCAGCTCGCTTCGCCGACGGTGGACTGATCAACTTGCCGATCAATGCGTCGGCTGCCCTCTTGCCAGCCGCAGAAGCTATCCTACCACTGGCTTCGGAAGCGGCTTTCTTACCAGCATCCAAAGCCGTCTTCTTACCGACCTCAAACGCGGTCGATGCGAGTTTTCTACCCGCATTGCTCGTGAACGCTCGCATTATAGAATCGACGATGCCAGAACTGCCTTGAATGTAAGTCCTGACGTATCCCCTGTTCTTTATCACCAACATATTTTATTTTTATGATATATTTTTGTTTTTGTTTTTTCACTGGTAAATCGTTTTTGCCGTTTAAATACTTTTTTATTATTCTAGTGTAAGAATTTACTGTTTTATTTTTGTTTGTTTGTTTGTTTGTTTCTCTCCCTACTTATTATTATATACACATCAATCCTTCAATTCGTTCATCAGCCTTTTATACTGGTTTTTATTCAAAACCTTCTGTCTCAACAATTCGTCAGATATGGCAACTATCTGATTATCTAATCCCGTGTTACCAGCCCATCTGCTCGCCATCAACAAACTCAATCTCTGACACAGAGCGACAGGATCGCTCGGAAGAAAAGTAGCGGTTTTCACCCCTTTGCCGGTCACCGATTCGACGAACTTCTTGTTCATCTCCCATATGGGTTTCACCACTTTCGTCCACTTGTAACCTCTGTTAGCTTTGGGTCTCGTCTCTTTGGCATCGTTATTTCTCTTCATGGCGTGAGTCTGAACTAGAATGTTGCCGTAATTGTCGAAATCCTGTTCCGTGTAATCTCCAGGCTTATCGTAAAGGAGCAATCTCCGCAGACCATCAGTTACTTCATATTTATTCGAATCCACGATCAATTCATCATCGTCCATTTCCACTTCTGTATCACCTACAAACGTTCTCCCCTGAGAATCCTTATAAATTCCATACGACTGATCTCTCTTACCACCATCATCATCGGACGATGCGATGCTACTAGTGGTGATAGTCGAAGCCATATCATCAGACTCGCTCATATCTGTTTGAATTCCCGTGGGAACGTAATCCGGTGTAGATTGAACGGAATACCGATTTCCAAAACTAGGAGGCAACGAACCCATTCTCAAAGAACTCTCCTTTATGGGTCTCAATTCTTTGACTATCTCCTTCCTGCTTCGCTCTTGACCCTCCGTCACGGGTTTAAATATTTTTGTGGCTTCGCGCCTGAGTTCCATCTCACCGAGACGTCTGCTCCTATCAGCCGACTGAATGCTCTTCTTGGCACGTTCAATTTCGTTTATAATTCGATCTCGGTATCTAGGATCCATCTTCCAAAACATCTTTCGTTTGAATTGTTTTTATTTATTTTCAAAATTAAATGTTTAATTATATTTTTTTTTTATATTTTATGTTTTAAGTTTTAAAATCTCTTTCCGTCTTAATATAATATCTGAAAATATTTCACATCTCAAACTCACCGTGTTAATTGAAGTTTAAAAAAATACATTCAAACAGTATATGACAAACCGGTTTCTGATGTAACGCATTTTGACCTTAGTGTTTACATTTTGTCAAAAGATCTTCATTCATTCACACATCAATTCACCAAGTGTCGAATTAAGAGAGAATCCTTTTTGATGACTGTTAAACAGTTTCAACACACAATGGAAAACTGATTTTAACAAATCTCTCTCCGATTGCTATCATGAATATATTAAAAATTTTTACCACTCAAAACCTAATTGAGCGGAAAATGCGTTTTTAAACATTCCGATAAGTGTTTTGAACAAACGCTCAACAGTCAATCTCTCAATCAAGACAAAACACGAATATCTATTACAGATCATCTAAAAAAAACCCCTCAAAACTCAATTTTTATCCCTCCCATCAACAGAAAACATCAGTGTCTATAATACAGACTATATTCGTAATCGACTCTTTTTGAACAAAAAATCTCATTCACTCATTACGATAACATGTGTTAGTTTTTTTTTTACTTCAGGAAGACGTGACTGGATTCGCAAATTTCCAACACACCAACCCATAGGATTCAGTGTTAAAATCATGTACGGACGTGGATTGTTAGAATCGGGCAAAGATGATGATGAGTTTGAACTCTCAAAACGTTTTTTTGCTCACAATTTGACGCTCCCCATAGGGTTTCAGTGTTAAAATCGTGTACGGACGCGGATCGTTAGAATCGACAAGACGATGAGCTCGAACTCTCAAAACGGTTTTTTGCTCGCAAATTAACACTGGATCCTATGGGGAAAACTCCTCTGCAGATTTCAATCAAAACGGTACATGAACGTGTACGTAAAACTACGCGCATCTAGGATTCAATTCAGTGTTAAAAAAATTCGAGCTCACCCCAAAAAACCGTTAAAATCTTGTACATGTACACAATTTTAACACTAAATCCCATGGAGATGTACATGTACGTGTACACGTACATGTACAGGTGAGCTCGTATTCTCAATTATCACCTACTGTCAAATATGACCCCAGGGACTTGATTTGATTAAAAGTAAATCTGAACCTCCTAACAATACAGTATATCAAATACCCCAGAACTGGAAGATCTGATGTTTTACAGTATACTTCTCATACTGAACTTAGTTAAAGTTCCAACTCTCAAAAGGGAGTGCAAATATGACCACGTGGACTTGATTTGAACAAACCTGATTCTTACCACACTTAGGGTGTAAAATACGCAATATCAACAGTTTCTGATTGATGAATCTGAAGAAGATTTTAACGAATATTCCTCATATTACACAGTTAAAATTCGGATTCCCACAGGTAGTCAAAATATCACTCAAGGGACTTGATTTGAACAAACTTCAAGCTGATACCCCCTAAACACGTAGTATACCCAATATGAAGTAATGTTGACTAGTGGATCCGAAGAAGATTTTTAACTCTTTACCCAGCGTAACGGCCAAAACCGGCCAGCGCTATTCTCAAAAATCGCCAATTAATTTTCATTTTTTTTTCATTTTTGTCTCAAAACATAGGTTATGAAACCTCGTTGGAACGTTCCAACGAGGGGTCATAACCTCTGTTTTGGAGACAAAAAAAAAAACGAAAAAAAAATTGGTTATTCAAGAATTTTGTTGCAAGTGTCGTCTGCTTTCCATATTAAGTAAAGGGTTAAATAAATTTTCTCATATTGCACCATGTTAAAATTCGGGTTCCCCCAGGGAGACCAGATATGAACACAGTGACTTGATTTGAAACAAAACTGAATCTGAACCACCTAAGGAAACTGCATATCATATATCAAAAGATTCTGACTGGTCGATCTGAAGAAGTTTTTTTATAGAATATTCCCACAGGGAGCCCAAATATATCTCCAGGGACTTGATTTGAACAAACTTCAAGCTGACCCACCTAAAGATACACTGATACAGTATATAAAATATCAAGAGATTTTGACTGGTAAATCTGAAGAAAAAGATTATTAAATACATTTCGTCATATTGCACCAAGATAAAATTCGGATTCCCATAGGGAGCCCAAATATGGATCCAGGGACTTGTTTCAGACAAAACTAAATCTAACACCTTTTAGGATGTTGTATACTAAGTATTCAAAGATTCTGATCGGTAGTTCTGGCGAAGATTTGTTTAATTATTTTATAACAATATTGTGAGGTGCTAACAGAAATATGCCCCTTTTGGTCACCCTGTTGGCGTGCCAATGTTATTTATACAAACTTGAATTGACGTATGATAAGGAACATGCATCTCAAATTTGATTTAATTCAGCCCAGTTGTTTATGAGAAGTCGATAATGTAAAGATCACTACGAACTGACGGACGGAGGGATGACGGACAGAAAGTGATTACTTGAGCTCCCATTCAGCTTTGCTCAGGTGAGCTAAATGTTACAGAGCATCAAAACTTGGTGAAAAAGCCGTTTTCTTATTTTTAAATGGGTTTTCAACAGAGAATAATATACTTTTGTATTTTTATTTTACTCGACTGGAAAATTCCAGAAGTTTCAGGAAGTTTGTGGAATGATACACACATCGATGATACAATTTCGACTAAAATTGCCATCCAATTGTTTTAAAGATTCTCAATCCATGTATGGGTTACCGAGTGCTATTATGCTAATAAACCAGAACTTGTTAACAATAGTAATAAAAAAACATCCCTCTACTTAGCGGTGTTCCCCTCAGGTACTCAGAGCGATAGTTTTCCAGTGCTTATGGTCAAATAGAATACTGTACATAACGAAGGTCCTCCGCAATGCAAATACTGAGTACATATTCTGTAAAGTACCCAAAGACATTCTCATACATACGCAGAAAGTGACTATGTGTGAACGCGTTCGTCAATACGGCACAAGTGCCAGCAGTTGATTTGGGTTGATTTTTGATGGATGGACGGACGGACGAACGGACAGACAGACAGATACTTTATTCCGCAGCATGCTTGTTTTTTTTACAATGTAACAAATTTCAACTTATAAATAGCAACATATATCACATACTGCTGGGAGATGGCATAGTCAGACTGTCTGTCTACCTGCCATCTCCCTCAATGTATGAACGTTGAAAATATGTGTCACAGGGACATTAACTCATTGCATGCTGCTGGCGATATTCCTGCCCAGCACAAGGCTTCTCTTTTCACCGAAATCATTATAATTTGGGCACATTTAATCGTATTTTCATGTTACCTTAAACACAAATAAATAAATAAATAGTATTTTCTCCTTGTAAATAGACCATTTTAACATAGCGCCATCTTACATCCGGGACTCAATATGACCATCTAAACCAGCCAATCAGGTTTACTACTAAAAACTGCATCCACATGCGGCATACTGTACTGATTGCCACATGCATATCGTTTGTTTCCACTTTATAAATATTTTTTTTCCAATGCTGTTCTTTTTGATCAATAGTGAAAATGGCTCGATTATTTGGAAATTTGTTGATAAAATAATCTTGATGTTGACGAAGTAGACAGTTGTGACGAACGTAGGGACGGACATGAAGGATTGTCAGTTGTTATACGAAAATGATAAATCATTGAATCATTCTTATGCAGCTGTGGTGCACACGAAACGGTGGATCGCTATCCTTTTCTCTGCAACAGGTACGCGCAGATACGACTACAAACTCTCGGCAGCATCCAGTACCATATTACCACTGAAACCTTATTTTATGGTAGCGAACATTATGGCCCGAAAATAAACAAATCAGTCTTTGAGAAAGTTCACGAATTCATTCTTCTTACCAAACGCTTTGACTGAACAACCCATCTTTTTTTTCTTCATTGTACAAATACTTGTGGATCGCGATGTACACCGCACAAAAATCTAAGCACTAGTCACTGTTTCCCTTGGGTCTTTCCATTTTTCGCCTCTACTTCAAAGTCCCTGACCTCCTTCTACACACTGCACCTCCACTATTCCTTTCAGATATTCAATTACATTTTCTTTGTTAGCCTGTGCAAAAATTAAAAATCCCATATACTTCTAATATCATCATTTGTATATTTTCATATGGAGACAGCCCTGCATAAGTTTTTAGCTTCCTGCTGAATCCATTTCCATTTTAGCTATGTACAAAACAGCAGTGTGATTGTATTCTTTTCTTATTTGTTTGGAAATAAATATTGTTTAAACTAAAATGATAAATATGGAAATATAACGTCGCAAAATACACAAATTTCTAACATGCAACCTTTGTTCTCTTTGGTGATGAAAACGAACCCAAAGTAGGCGAACTGTCGAATTTTATTTGGTAAAAAGGAGACGAAAGACGACGTTTTCAGTGCCGATCAGCTATTCAGTACACGTGTATGCAGTGTTGCTAATGAAAGCCGACTTGAACGGGCATATCGAGTCCAGGATATTGGCAGGATGTAAAATGACGCTATGCTAAAATGGTCAGTTGAATGGATTTTTTTTAACTGATTGTGTTATATTTAGATTAATTTTTCATGAAATCTACTCAAGGCTGCTTCATAGCAGCCATGACTAGATTTGATGAAATATATCTTGAAAATACTCAGTGGGTTAAGAGTTTTTAATGTGGGGTGATCTTGTTAACTCTTTGCCAATGTAACGGTCAAAACCGGCCAGCGCTATTCTAAAAAATCACAAATTAATTTTCATTATTTTTTTCATTTTTTATCTCAAATACACAGGTTATGACCACTCATTGGAACGAGCTCGTTCCAATGAGGGGGGTGGGGGGGGTGGGGGGGTCATAACCTATGTTTTTGAGACAAAAAAATTTAAAAAATAGTTATTAAAGAATTTTTTTGCAAGTGTCGTCTGCTTTTCGTGTTAGGTAAAGGGTTAACGAAGAATGGAACATAATATATGCCATCTACACTGGAGTAGATTGAAGAACAATGGCTCCTTGCCACGTCTTTTTAGGACTAAGAAGATGGAAACCGTACAATTACAATATATTCTTGACAGTTAGGTTAAATGGAAAAGTGTGTTCAAGTGGTTTGTTATGAAAACAAAAACCTATACACTGACTAGCTTATATTCTGAACACAAATTCACCAAGAAAACCAGGAAAACAATGGGTGGCAATGTATTTCAAAGATAGTTACTCTACCATCTACTTTGAATCAAATGGTTTACCATCAATGGTCAACGATATTTACAATTTCATAGTCAAATAGAATGCGAGTACAAATACAACTCTACACGATCATGGTTTGCATTGGTTGAAGACAAGAGCAATACCGACGGCAGTGTGCCTTAGTACATAGTATGTAGGCAATCGGAATTCACCCTTTGAACCCGAAAAACTGGTGTTTGCAGGCCAAAGATCATGATGCGACCTGAATTCATAAGGTAGGTAGTTGGGCAGTGAATTTGTGTGGTAAACCAATCAAGATTTTCAAAGTGCAGCCCTAAGGCTGCACGTTGAAAATATTGATTGGTCTTCCCCGTGTAACGAATATAGACTCTACCAAATAATGGCCTTGAACTGGTATGTAATATGGCATCGGTGTTCAAAGGGTCAAGTGCCTTGCCCAATGACACAACGCAGTTACCTGTGATGAGAATCGAACCATGTACCTTTCAGTTTGAAGTCCAATGCCGCAATCTCTGAGCCACCATGCTCCTTACCCGATCCGTGTATGCACGCTCTCTGGTGACCTGGTTTCATGAAAATACCCTTAATAACTAAAATCGAATGTGAACGCAGAGCAATTTCAGAAATTTGTTCTGGTGTCCCACGATATCTTCCACCCCTGATTATCTCCCCCTAATGGGAAGATAATCTAGTTTATTTTCCCCCACCTTGATTATCTCTCCCTTGTTTGGTCCTTTCCATTTATTTCCAGAATTTTTTTTGGAGTTTGTTTTTGCACCAGACTGTGATTTTAAACAAATAATGACCATGTCAACAGTCACATTTAATATAAAGAAAGAAAAAATCAAAACACATCCCAGCACATAATGCTGTTCATCCATGGCCAGTTAAAGAGGATAAAAGAAGTAGGGCAGAAGAAATCAAGAAGGGGGCTGAAGTCATGACTTGGGAGAGAGTTTCATACATATTCACCAATTTCACACTTTTGTCAAGCAAATATTTTCAGGCGGGTGAGCGTGGGGGTGTCGTGAACTATGTATCTTCCCCCAATCTGAAACTTATATGTCATGAAGATGTTTGGGACTGAAATCATTATTTTGGGAGTGAATTTCATGCACATTCACCATTTTCAAGATTCATTGTTCACATGTTGTGCTATATGCCTATGCTGCTATTTATTAGTTATTCATATGTCGTTTGCTTAAAATTTGTCACATTGTAAAAAACATGCATACTGCCGAATAAAGGATCCATCTATTTTGGGCAGGAAAATATTTTTTTAGGGGTGGGTGGGGAATATCCTGACCTGCGTATATCCCCCAACCTGAAACCTCCAAGTCATGAAATAGAATTTCATACATATTCACCATTTTCAAGATTCAGTGTTCACGTGTTGGGCAGGAGAACTTTTTTCAGGTGCGGTGGGGAGATATCGTGACCTGCATCGCTCCCCCCCCCCCCTCCGACCTGAAACTTCCAAGTTATGAAAATGTTTGAGCTCAAATCATAATGTGGGGGAGAATTTCATACATATTCACCATTTTCAAGATTCATTGTACAAATGATGGGCAAAAAATATTTTTTTCAGGCGGGGCAAGATATCGTAAGATATCCCCAACCACCCCAACCAGACACTTCGAAGTGTGACGAAATGCCCTCCATGGAACACGTCAGGTTAATAACATTTCACTTGGGAGTCTCTGTGCCCTAAGTGTTAATAAGAGTGGCCAAGTCCTACTTGGTAATAATTCTCTGGCGAATAAACTTTATTAAATATAAAAGCTGTTTCCGAGTTCTTGTTAAAGGGGCAGCTATGCTATTAAACTATGTTATAATATTCAATAATAACACTATGAAAATTCTCTTAAAGGCACGGTTATGTAATCGTGGTATTTTATTACTGTTCCTATTGAAAATGCATAAGTGCAATTGACCTACAAAGTCTCTGCACATATGGTGCAGAAGTAGAAAACGAGACACGAAAACCAGACAATAGTCTGACCTGCAGTAACCTTACCAAAGTGTTTCGACAGAATTTGATATTATGATTGGCAGAATTTGCTAGTATAAACCTGACCTGCAGTAACCTCATCAGAATGCTGTTGGCAGAATTTAGTATTGTATACTGACCCAGCCTAACCTCAACACACCCAGTATAGCTTTCAGCTCTGAGAATTGTGCAAGATAGCACGTTCGATTGACGTCATAAGGGGCATGTAGATAAGCTAGATAATTATAAACCAACAGCATGCCAGTGTCATTTTAACGCGAGAATGCATACTGATAGCACAGGATGCCCCCACTGTCCCGGAATGGAGGAGAGGGGTTATGAAACACGTCTCCGCCATATTGGGGTATAGGTGGCGTATTGTGGTGTCATGTGGCATGAACTCTCAACTTAATCTCTGGTGTATGTGATGGAAATGCACGTACCAAACTGAATATAAACCGGCGGAAAGACCCGAGTAAGTCACTTCTCTCTGGTCTTCCTTCGTGTACAGAAGTCACTCTCCTATTTTCGTGGAAGAACGCTGCTGAACACTGCCGAACGCTGCCAGGCCAGACAACAGTTCCAGACACAGGACGCGATGAGAGCGATGTGATAGTTTCGACTTAGTCTCATTTCGTATCTGATATTTTCATACTTTACCATAGAGAGAAGTTATTTAAAGTTTAACTTGTAGGAACTTTATTTAGGGTTTTAAATAAAAGTGTAGAAAACTGTAAGTACATTTTATGTGTTTTTGAGTTCACCCTTTCGCTGCGGCTGCAGTACTTCAAGAACTAATACAGACTCCACAGAAGCTGGTTGCCTTCTTGATTGAACATTTGAATTGTCCTGTGGCCATTTGCCACGCTTGAAGTCCTAACCCAAATCCACTAGACGATCATTTTTCCCAGGTACTTAACCCTGCTATGCCACAGGCCAGTTTATATGGTGACGTTCATCAGGATGTGGACTCTGACTTTTAACTATCTTGAGATGATCGGGTGAACATTCTACAAACATCTATTAACCCTAACGAACCCAGTGAAGCCAAAATTGACTCAAAACATTGCCGCTGGGGAGCACAGTGAACTTGTGAGAACTTTTTGATATGATCTATGAGGGACAGACCTCCCTTAATTTACTGGTAAATTGAATGCCTGGCAGCAGATATTCATAAGGCAGCAGACAGCGTCCTCTGAATCCAAAACTGGTACAACTCCATGATGGAACTGCTTGCATGTCCAACATGCCATTATTTACACTGACGCCGACCGCCAATTGCTTTCACATCCAAGCCACGCTCGACTGGTCGCACCGAGCGTTGCTCATCAGATATATCGAACTTTTGACTGAACATCAGAGAAAAACGGAAACTCAAGGAGCCGTGAAAAATCTCGAGGAATTCCAGGAAATTCTGAAAAGACAACCGCGTGTGTTTCAACAGTTATAGCGCTAGCAAGGTAGGTGCAATTTTGTTCATTTTACGTTCTTTAACAGCAGAAAATTAAATTGTAAATTAATTTAGTAGTAATAAAATTCATTGAATAATTGAAAATGGCCACACCGCCGACAGAAAGAGAGCTGCGGTTGCTCGATGAAGGTACTCAAGTGAAACAAGAAAGGGAGGGTCTTGTGGGTCAGTATGAGCTGCAACTTACTGAGATGAACAATCAGGTTCACAGTTTGACGCAGCAGAATACTGCCTCACAACAAGCCCTCCAACAAACACAGACAGCCCTCGACCAAGTCAATGCAGACCTGGGAAAACAGAGAGCTGATTTCGAACTGCAGTTGACTACTGCTCAAGCTACCACCCAAACAAAGCAGCAGAGATTACAAAGAAAATTGGCAGATGCTGATAAAAGAGCCAAAGACCCCACGTCCCATGCCATCATTGACCTTCATGAAACTGTGCGCCAAAGTGAGAAGAGTAATGCTAAGACTGCTAACGCCACTCAGGCCCAGTCCATTCATTCCCATATTAAGAAATTTGACGGGAACCCCCTGAATTTTCGGGGTTAGATAAAATCTCTTGACCTTTTTTGTGAAACAAATGACGTAGAAGAGAAGCGACGACCTAAAATCGCCGCTCAAACCAGTGACTTTGTAGTCGCCGATTTTGTCTTAAGAACAATGAAGAAAACTCCTGAAATGCCTTGGTCCGAACTGTATGGCGAATTGAAAAGTTGCTATAGCACCACTATGGATAACTCCAATGCCACCAATCAGATGCGCCATATGCGACAAGGGAAAAATCAAACCCTTATTTCATATGCTGAGCAACTGCTTGATCTTGCAAAAGACGCCTTTGATCAGGAGATTGACAACCCCACAATCCAGAAAAACCTCTCAGATTACTTTTGCGATGGGTTGTATGACTCCGATGTTCGGATGAAATTGATCCGTCACATGCCAAAGACGCTAGAAAATGTCGTTAGTCAAGCATTATTCAAAAACGCTGCAAAAATCAAATTTTGCGCCCGCTTTGAAGCTTCCAAAGGAAAAGCGCCCTTTGGAAAAGCATTTGACCGACAATATGAAGAATATGAGCACTATCAGGACCCTGTATTTCGCGATCCCATAGACGAACCTGTAGATCTCCCTTTGGAGACGAGGGATGAAACTCCCATGGACATAGGTGTGGCGCACCAATGCCATAAGGTTAATATATTAACTAAAAATTACAGTGGAGGTTATGCACGACCTCCATATCAGAATCAGAACAAAAATCAGTGTAACAACCAATACCGAAATAGGGGAGGTCAAAATTACAACAGATATCAGAAACCGACAAGATTTACACGTCCAGTTTGCAATTGCTGTAACCACGTTGGTCACGTGAAACGTGATTGTCACGTAAACTTGACCAAGCAAGTGAGAACACTTGATATTCAGCCAGCAGGTGAGAGGTCACCAGGGGCGACCTTTTGCTGCTTTCACTGTGGGAAGCCAAACCACTTCGCTCGCGATTGCTGAGTAAATTTAAACGAAGGGAACTCTGCCCATATGGGGAAATGAGCAGAGTTAATGAGAAGTCACATGCTCCCAACAGAAGTGAAAATGGAAATCACCAGGGAGACGTGATAAATAATGTACAAAATGAATGTATGAATATGTGTAAAAATAAAATTGTAAATAATAAGACAGGTGGAAACACAGGTAATAAAACATGTAATATAAAGCCAAGTACTCAGTCTCAAACAAGGAGAGCCACAAATGATTCTCCTCCAGTGAAAAGCAAAGCTATTCAATGCACAAGGTGTGGTCAGACCACACATAATAGGAAAAATTGTACAGTAAAATTCACAACCATTCCTCTGACTGGTAGGCCCAAGAAACTCAAGGCCAACTCACAAAATGGCTGCCCTGCAAAGGACAGTCAGCATGCAAAGTTTAATTCACAAACTTGTTTCAGCTATCAGACCACCAGTGGTCTGGAAGTAAAAGTATACAGGACTGGTATAACTCAGGTAGCTACTGATGCTATGGTGAATGCGGCTAATAGCCAATTGACCCATGGTGGAGGTGTTGCCAGAGCTATAGCTCTTGGAGCTGGACCAGCCCTTGAACAAGAATGTCAACAATATATTCAACAGCATGGAGATCTTCCAGTAGGTGAAAATATGACTACCAATTGTGGAAGGTTGCCATGTTTAAAAGTGATATATGCTGTGGGACCACGCTGAAATGATTATAGTGATAAAAATAAATGTCTCAATGTCTTATACAGTACTGTACAGAAAGTATTGCAGGTATGTGATAACAAAAATTTTGCAAACATAGCTATCCCACTGATTAGTAGCGGGATATATGGTGTACCTAAACAGAAGTGTGCAGATGTTTATGTTAGAGTTTTACAAAACTTTACTCCTAAACAATTAAAAGAGATACACATTGTAGATGTAGACCCTGATATTATAATTTATATGAAAAATGCTTATGACAATCAAACCATGAAAAAGACTTGTGATAATCAACCAGGTAAGCAGGGTTGTATTGAAATAAATCTGCAGAAACAGGAAGTATTTGAATCAGGAAATAGGAATCCGAGAATAAGGAGCCAAGATCAATCAATTGGGAAAAACCCAAAGCCACAAAACAGGAAAAACCCAAAGGGAAGTAATTGGAAAAACCCATGTCAACAGGAAGTGAAAAACTCTATGGAAACCAAGGGAAATAACTTAGTAAACAATGATGATTACCCAAAAGGGAAACAACATCAACAAAAACTTAGAAATTCTCAACCGGAAACCATAACCATAAATTATAGGTCTGCTTCTTTGAAAAGTGTCTTAGTGAACATCAAAGGACAGCGAGTACGTGCCTTGTTAGACACAGGGGCACAGACAAGTTGTATTAGTACAAAATTTTGGAAAAATCTTAAACACCGACCGAAATTAGTTGGTGACAAAAATACTTTGCCTCCCATTGCAGGTATTACTGGGAATGACACTCTCCCTCGAGGAAAAGTTAGACTTGAATTTTATATTCAAGGAATTTATCAGGTGCATGAGTTCTTAGTGATAAATGAATTGAATCGAAGCATGTTGTTAGGAATGGACTGGATTAGGGGCAATCGAGTTAATTTATATTGGGAATTTCATAAATTGAGATTAGATGGTCACTATGTACCCATTGTTCAAGACATACAGGTGAGTTGTCTTACTTGACTGATTAATCAGGTGGAACTTAAACCACAGTCCACTTGTTTGTGTACAGCAAAAGCTTCCGGTGCAAAATCTGTCTTTGACACAAAATACTTAGAACATCATGGATTGACTAACGGTCACGTGGCTGAACAGCCCGGCCTCTCGGTCAGTAACAGTATAGTAACTACTTGGAATGAAACCACACCTGTACTGTTGGTAAACAGTACCAACAAACATTACACCTTAAAGAGGGGATGCCTGATTGGAAAACTTGAGCCAATAGAACAGGAAGAAAACGTCTTAGAAGTTAATCAGATCTTAACTCTAAATACACCTAAAGACCAGATCACAGATGCTGACATACAGGTGCCTGAAGACAAACGGCACCTGTTGATGCCAGTCATCAATAATAATAGTGACTTGTTTGCAAAAACTGATAAAGAATTAACCCAGACAGATACAGTTAAGATGCGCATCGACACAGGTGATGCGCCACCAATAAAAAGTAGAGCATATAGAGTTCCATTACTTAAAAGAAAAATTATGGATGAAGCACTTGAAGAAATGCTTCAATCCGGAATTATCTGAAAATCAAATAGTGCTTGGAGTTTTCCGTGCTTGCTTGTAGACAAGAAAGACGGCTCGAAACACTTCTGCGTGCATTTCCACAAGCTCAATGAAGTCAAGAAAGTTATGAACTGGCTGCTTCCATCAATTGATGACATCTTTACTTTATTGAATGGATGTCAATACTTCACCACCCTTGACATGAAGTCAGGTTACTGGCAAGTCAAGATGGATGAAGAAGACAGACCCAAGATGGCCTTTGTTTGCTATGTCTTGGAAGGCCTAGAGGATTTTTCTCTAGCCTACATTGACGATATTTTGATCTTCAGCCGTGACATAAAATCTCATATTGACCACATTAAACAAGTATTTGGTCAACTAAGAAAACATAAATTGAAGCTAAAAGCTAAGAAGTGTTCCTTCTTTCAATCTGAAACATCTTATCTTGGTTTTGTAATTAGTAAAGATGGAATTAAGCCTGAGACTTCGAAGGTCGAGGTCATTCAAAAATTAAGTCTGCCGAAAACGGTAACAGAAGTGAGATCTTTTATGGGCATGACTTCATACTACCGCAGATTTATTCCTCGGTTCAGCAAAATTGCTCAACTGCTATTAGAACTGACAAAGAAATATGCAAGATTTCATTGGTGTGACATACATCAAAAAGCCTTTCAAGAGTTGAAAAATCGTTTAACACAAGTTGCTCATTTGTCATATCCAAATCCCAGAAAGCCTTACGTGCTTTACACAGATGCCAGTGGCCGCTGTGTCGGAGCAGTTTTGGCAGAACCATGTGATGACGAAACAGGTCAACTACCTGGAGTACCTGGTGAGAAACCCATTGTCTTCCTATCTCATAAGTTGGGAGAAACCCAACAGAAATGGTCGACATTTGAGAAAGAAGCTTTCGCTATCTCTTATGCTTTGGACAAATTCAATAACTACTTACTGGGAGCAGAGTTTGTTATTAAGACAGACCATGCCCCCTTGCAGTACTTGTTGAAAAGTCCGCAAAACAATGCCAAAGTACAATGCTGGGCATTGAAGATAGCTAGCTACAATTGTAAGATTGAATATTTACCAGGTAGAAAGAATACATATGCTGACCTACTTTCTCGTTTACCTGAGGGAATCACGAACGCTGACCCCGGGTACGAGATGGATAATGTAGAAAATCAGAAAGCATTACAAATTGGAGTTATAAATAGTAACAAAATTGATCCTCAAAGATATGTACATGTCATCACAGATGAACCTCAGGTTCCGCTGGAACCACAAGCAATTAATTACAAAGATTTGGACATGAAGGTAGAGCAACAGAAAGATGAAAAAATTGTAGAAATCATTAAGAAGTATCAAGGTAATAATACCCCTGCACACATTAGTAGTAGATACCTCATGATAAAGGGAGTATTATATTACATTAGTACAGTTGACGATAACCCATGAGTACGCTTGTGCATACCTGAACAATTACATGCAGATGTGTTGAAACAATACCATGACGAATTAGGTCACCTTGGCATAGACAAAGTATACAATAATATCAGTAGAAAATATTATTGGAAAGATTTATATAAACATATTTATAAACACATAGAGAATTGTCTTGTGTGTCGAGCTCGTAACACCAGAGCTCACACCTTGCCATTGCAAGAGACTGATAGACCTCCATACTCCTTTGCTAAGATAGTATTGGATATGAGTGGTCCACACCCTGAGACCCTATCAGGAAACAAATATATTGTGACCTTTATAGATATTTATTCTGGCTGGCCTGAAGCATTTCCAGTGCCTGATAAAAAGGCGGAAACAATTGCTAACTTGATAATAGATCAAATTTTTCCAAGATTTGGATGTCCTTTAGAAATATTAACAGACAATGGTTCTGAAAATGTAAATGCAGTGATGAAATATTTAACTGATTATTTCAAGATACATCATGTAACCACTTCCTACTTCCATCCACAATCTAATGGGAAAGTGGAGAGGCTACATAGAATGCTGAATAACATCTTAGTGAAACTAGCTCGAAAAGAATTAGAAACATGGGATTTATTCCTAAACCAAGCTATGGCAGCCATCAGGTTTAATGGCAGCGAATCTTCTGGATTCTCTCCATTTTATCTGGTGTATGGCAGAGATGGGGTTTTACCACTTGATAATATACTTAAACCTCGAGAAAAATATGTAGGTGAAGAACCTCATAAGATAGCCATTCAGGAACAACATAAAGCATTCAGAAAACAACAAGCTGCACAAAAGAAACGAGTATTAAAGCAACAAAGATTGCATGATATTACAGCAAAGGATATCACCTTTGAAGTAGGTGATCTTGTTTTATACTCCTCAGGTAAATCTAAAGGAAAATTAGAATCGAAATGGGACTACCCATTTCAAGTCATTGAAAGAACAGGTCCAGTGAGTTACAAGATACAAGATCAATTAACTCGCAGAATAATAAAATGTCATGGAGAAAGACTTAGTAAAGCGCCTCAAGAATGGGAGGTGCCTCAGCCTGCTCAACCTGTCAGAGCACGACGAGTACAACGTTATGCTGCCCTGTCAAAACAGTCGACTACTGTAGACAGTAGCAGTAGTGCCAGTAATGAAAGTGGCGATATGCAAGGGATTCAAGAAAAACACCCCTTTACGTCATACATTAAAAGTAAACGACAAAGACGAGAACATTCTTCTTCAGAAGAAGATGGTGTTCCGCTAGCAGAATTAAGACAACAAGTACAACAGGTGCGAGATTACAAGAAATGTATGAAAGAGCTACGAGCTCCTTCAGCTGATCGACAACCATCGCGGTTCAGTGCTGATGATTGAAATGATCAATTAAATGATTCAACGATGGAGGTCGATCAATTACAAATAACTGAAGAAAAAGACCAAAGTAGTGGGCCTCAACCAAAACAACCAAGTAAATATATAACTGAGATGATCTCTTGCATCCAAGCTGTGTTAAGAGATCATAACAAGATTAAAGAACCAGGTGAAAAATTAGAATTAGGAGCGGTTATGATACCCCCTACCTGGAGTACTAGTGACTAAATGTTACCACAAGACTAATGATAACTATACATAAACACATAATGGCAGTTGCCTCTCCTGAAGTTTGAGAGAGACGAGAGAAAGTGTAATTGAGTAACAAAATTATACTGAGTTATGATTTGTTCGGAACGAAACTATAAGTCTTGTCAGCCTCGCGAACTGACTGAGACTTCTTGTAGTTAGATTAACCTTCTGACCTTTTACACCCGGGAAGTAAATCGTCAGAGCGAAGGAAACTGAATCGCATATTACTCATTGCGCCAACTCTTGCTTCCTTTCTCATTGTAGGAGCAAGATGTTGCGTTGGATGTTATTGGTTGGTCTTTTGACTACAATAATAGATGGACATACTATTATTAGAAACAATGTTATTTTTAAGAAAGTGAAAGAAGTAAATATGGTAGCTAGTGATTGGAGTACAATGTTTGTTTGTGAACTTCAACCCTTTATACAATATGTGCGCAGACTTGATCGAAGTATGAAATATACCAATGGTTTGTATGCTGCTACAACCACAGCTTTTCGACAAACTTTTGTAGAAATAAATGGCAAAAACTCTACTTTTGCCGTTGCTTTAAGATCGATCATAACGGATATACACCAGGAGATCAGATACCTAGATAATCATGTTACATGAGTACAAGAGAATCTGAATGATTACCGCAGATTACATGGACATACAATCATCTCGTCTCGGAAGAAACAAGGTTTGTTTGACTTTGTAGGTGAAGGATTGAGTTTTCTCTTCGGAACTGTGTCCCAGTCAGATTTAAATGGGATAGCAGATAATTTAAGATGTTTAAGTACTAATCAAGCAATGATTCAACATATTCAAAGACAAAGTTTAACCTTCATTAAGATGAATCATGAAGTGATTCTTAAAAACAGGGAATTTATGTTAAATATATCGCGTGAACTGATGCTATTTCAAGGTCGAGTAAATCAAGTAGTTCAGGATCATGAAGATAGAATACTATATCTTGAACATTTCACTCATGCTTATCATCAGCTTAAGTTTGTAATGAGTCGAATGGAATCAATGATAATTGCCGCAGAAACAACTCTGCGGGGATTACATGACCAAATGGATATTTTAGCCGATAAGAAATTATCTCCAAAAATAGTGGATCCTTCACTTTTGACCTCAGTATTAATGAGTATTAAAGTTCAATTAGATGATAAGTCAATGTTGCCACTAGATCTGACAACAGAACTATGACAATATTATCATTTGCTCATGACGGCTGCCATTTATGATGACGATAAACAGGTGATCTTCATGAAGATCCCCTTACGCAATTCGAACTTGCAATTTGAAGTGTTCAAGGTGCAGGCTCTGCCTGTACCCTTTGTCAATGTAACCAAGAACGCGTCGCGAGTCGCAAATAAATTAGTAGCAATATATACCCTTGAATCTGACATATTAATTATTAATAAAGAAAGGACGAAGTATGTCCCAGAAATAGGACATGACCAATGTGTAGATAATAATAAGTTGTTTTGTCCTTTAGTAGGTGCCGTACGAACGATACATATGATGACAAGTTGTATGTTAGCCTTGTTTCTGAATATGAAACCGGAAATACCGGAATTGTGTCAAATGGAAATTCGGTTGAATATCGACCTCCCGTTCAGTACTAGAATCGATGAAGGAATGTGGTACATCACGACAGATGTCCCACTACGATTCTCAATCACGTGTCCGAAATGAAGAAATCCGAAACCGAAACGGATTCTTCCGCCAATTGGAATTTTGGAATTAAAACCGTTATGTATGGCATCGAGCAGTCAATTAATGTAACCTAGTTATTTCCATAAAAGGGATAATTCTACTTTTCGGATTGTTACAAAGACGGTGTTACCAAATTTCTCATTGTTACAACAACAGATGTGGAAACCTATCATAGAGAGAGTGAATATATCGACTTTTACGATACCAAAAGGAATAGAACATTTAGATGACTTACCCATGGATGACTTACTCCATGAACTTGACTCGCTGAATTTACAAATGACAGAATCATTTTAAGTCCCTAAGTGGGCCTATGCTCTCGTGACTGTTGTGTTAATAATAGGATTATATCTGCTTTGGAAGTGCTATCGAACTGATAGACACAAACAGATATACAAATGGTTAAGAAACCGTAAAAGTAAACCGACTTTTTCTGCTGTTGATGATAGTGAAATGTCTAATTTTGCATTTGCCGATGATGAAATCTATACTAGTATGGGACCTAGACCACAGCCTTCAGCTCCTACTAATCCAACTGGAGTACAACAACAACCACAACAACCTCCTAAGAGTATTAGAGGCATGATGAGAAAAGCTGTTCAAAACTTTAGACCTTCTCCTCAACCTAATTGGAAATCAATATATCTCCATGTACAACATGATGTGGATTCTGCCAATGTCCACATAACTATGTTAGATATAGACAAAGAAACTGAAAAACAATAGTTCACACACTGTGTGTTTTTGTTTCAGTGTACAAATGGCAGAATCAGATTCTAGTGTTGACAGTGGAATAGATGATTTCCCTGATTACCAGAGTTATTATAATGATCGTGACAATTTATATGATGAAACTTCAAATATAGTTAGTACTGGAACAGACAGTAATAGTACCGTTTCACGAGAACTTTTTCAAGACACTAATTCATCTAGTGTGGACGTAAATATAAATAACAATGCATCTGATATTTGTGTACCTATGTTGGCATCAATAGAAGCATCACCATCATCTTCCATAGCATCTTCCGACCTTTTGTCGACCCCTCCAAGTAGTGTTCAAACCCCTACTGACTCTATTTTACTATATTCACCTGTACGACTTCCACCTTATTCACCTACGGATACTGTGGAAACGTTCGTTCTTCCTTCAAGGTTACCTGTGAGAACGCATGATGCAATTATTGATCGCGACCCCGAGGACCAAGATGGACTCGGTGGGTTTGTTTATGACATAACAGTAGGATCACATACTTCTTCTAGTATGACCACAGCCACAAGTGATTCTATGCCTAGTGATTCTACCACTGTTCTGGAATCTGACGCAGCAGAGTCTGGTATTAGTGTGATACAGAACGAACTTGCGCGAGCTGATCTCGGATTAGAAGTACACACTCCTCCTCTAAGTGATGTGGAAGCCAGACAATTTACTCCGTTACCCACTAATGTTGTCCCGCAGCCTATAGTTGATATTCGACCAAGACGGTGGGAATGGGCAAGGAGCGAGTTTTTCAGGACACCTCGCCCGTTGGCTTCTCCTCATGAATTTGATCGAGATATCATACGACCCAATACATATGAACAAGATTTTATGAAAGATACAGATCTCTTAGGCATTGAGGATGAATTTGGATGTCAATATTTTGATTTTGATTTGAATATATTATATATAGAGGTTGAGCGTGAGTTGATATATTATTATGACAGTGCTATTGATACTCATTTAACTTTTGCAAGTAGGTCTAGATATTTAGTGATATACAATTGCCCTGATGTACAATATCCACAAATAAATGAGCAGGGTGAGATATGTGAACCTCTGCGGTATTATAGTCACCGGGTGGCTACTACCAGCAGTGTACATCATAGATTTCACATGCCAAGAAATGTAGCAGAATTTACTCCCTTCTGTGCAAGATATAGTGACTGTAGTCGTCGAAAACGAACACGATATCACTCAGATGGACGACCAATGAGTTTTCAACCTTTTGTTGTCTATCGACAGTACCACCCAGATTATGTTGACATTACACTGGGTCAACGTTTGACTATCGAACAGGCACAAATACTGTGTATCGGCATTATCAGTTGCCAACACGAAATGAAAACCTTCAGAGTGAAGATTGAATAATGCATTATTATTATTATTATGAGCAGAAGAGTCGAAACAGACTATACACACAGTGTATATATGTATATAAGATTTTCATGGATCTGGTTTCCCAATCGATGTATAACCCTTAATTGGAAATCTGATGCATGACGATCACGGGTCGTCTGTGTTTGTCTTGATTATTAGTCAAAAATTCCTACAAGAGTTGGTAATTCTGTGACCCAGTGCAACCAGTTATTATAAATTCGGAGTTCCTGGAGTGTATTAGATAAGTTACACACAGGACTCCAATAATTAAGGCATACAAATTTGAAAGTTGGTGGAAAGAGAGTCAATTGAGTGCACCAAGTTGCAGACGAACCCAGGGGAGCGTATTAATCGAGTGTAAATTTTAGTGTATATAAGAACATAATTCTATTCCATATAGTGGTTTCTTTTTAGTATTATTATTTTTGTTTGTTGTCGATAATTCGCTGCTTGGAATGGCTTCAGGCAATACTATAGAATTTGATGAATTTGCGGAGGAACAAGAGATGTTCGAGTTTCATAAACGTGAAGCCTTCCAACATGCAATATATGATTGCAACGAACAACATTTGGTATTCCCTCGGGATTTATGGAGTCGTCGCCGTGTCAGACTAATTCGTATATGGGAAATGAAACATTACAATCCTGTCACTGGCCATACTGAACTGATACAACATCAAATTTGTTACCGTTTCTACCTCTCAGAGGAGAGAAAGGTAATTTTTCCTCATCTTCTGTATTTCCCGGAGTTAACAGCAATTGCTGAACCCCATGAGGCCAGTGGTCCCGGTCCTGACGAGGTCATTCATTACCATAATGACCCTTGTTGGAACGGCCGGTATTATGACCACCGGCAGAATAAATTAGATGCCGAACTGAACCTGATAGCCAATCCTGGATTGGTTCGACCATTCAGAAGAAACGAAATTCACCCTGGAAGTACATATGACGCTAGTGCTGATACAGATGATTCCTATGCATTTTACCAGCACATAAGCAAACCTGCGAAATTCTTTCCTCCGGGCAATGTACAAACGAGCTATATCTTGGAAAAACAAGGAAACAATATTGTCTCATTCGTGAAGCTCTCATACGACACAAAGGACGACGATTACAAAGATTCAGTATACGAAATCAGATTATAAAATATAATGAATTAAGAGAAGTACAGACTCATTATCAGGGTCTTGGAGACCCTTGCTGTATTTGCTTAATGGAAATACCCTGAACTTGGCAGGATTTATTCATGTGTGGCCAGTGCAAACATCAAGTCCACTATTCCTGTGGTTTTGCATGGGCCAGATCGAAAGCAGTTGCACATGAGCAAGCTGCTTGCCCGCACTGCCGTGCACCCATGAAGTGGGGTATTGGCAACTAGCCTAAGCTTCCCGTACCACCTGAAATTGATCCCCATCTGTTTTAATTAGAGAATTTAGAGAATACGACTCCCTACAGCTGCACGCCGTCAGGCACTGTTGTCATTTTTGGACGTCCTCATATATAATTTCTTATTTCTCAGATGATAGAAAGTAATTAAATTAAAACAAAAGTTAAATCAAAATTACATAGTGACATTCTAGACGTGACTCCTAGTTTTGTCACTATCGGCAACAGAATAAAAACTAATGAAGAACCTTTAACGGAGAAAGTAGAATTGTTCATATGGCACAGCTGTAGAATAGCGTAATATAGATTTTGAGTATTTTAAGTTACTCCGCGTATAATCAGTCACTTTTATTCTTGTTTTTAATTTGAATATTGCACTCGGAATTTTAGTTATATAGTTATACGTACATTTACAGTTTTCCATAGTTGATACAGTTTTAATAGTGAAGTAATAAGTGTAGTAGAGAAGTACTAAGTCTTAGAGTAAAACAAAAATGGCCTCTGCATCTGCATACCGTGCAGTTAACCCAACTTCAGAAGATTTTCTTCCGGAGCAATTAGAGTACTGGACACAGAGATACCACATCCCTGTCCCCATGGTCTTTCAACATGGAACTTCAGCTTTTCAGCGTAAAATCCGTGTATGGGATGTGGTTAAGTTAAACGAAGTCACCGGTCACCTGGAATTGATTAGAACCCAAGTCTTGTACCGGTATTGTCTTCACACCATGGAAGTAGGATGAGAACTGGTGATGCCTCACATAGTGGTAATCGAACATGATGCCCGATTAGCAACCCCTCTGGAGGCTGCACGATCAAGCCGTACAAGTGTCATTCATTATTGGAATGACCGACGGTGGGATGGAACTTATTATGACCAACAAATCCCTTATGAAACAGAGGATGGGACTGATACATTTGTCACATCTACTCCGGTCCGTCCATTTCGACCTAGTGAATTTAGTCAAATCGCCCTACCCGAATTTCCCCGACAATATCGTATGTTAATTGGTGAGGCATTCCATCATGTACAGGTGGAACATACTTATGAATGGGAAAGTGCACAATATAGTTATCAAGTCTTGCAATCCGCGCTTGAATTGTATGCAAGCCTTAGAATATTTCAAGCCACACAAAATTTAGTTGATGGAGATGAGAGACAATGTGCGATATGCTTGATGGACATCGTCGGGCCTCATGCAGCATATCGTTGTCCTCGCTGTACTCAGATAGTGCATATACACTGTGGGTTAACTTGGATGCAGGAAAAACAAAGTTGTCCTCTGTTCCGCTTTGGCCTTCTATGGGGAACCCCTTTGAAAAAACATAGTTTTGATTATATGGCCTTTTATTATCAATTCTTCCCCAACAATCAAATAATGTAGGAACATAGATATCGTCATTTAAAGTTTATAATGTAATTCCTTATAGAAAAAGGTGATTCCTGTTGTCTGGTAGCGTTCTGGTATTGCTCATCATTAATTAATGGAATCCATGTAGTGCATTTCTATCCCTTACACTTCGTCACGTGGTGGTGTCCAATCCTGGTCACGGATCCTGGTCATGATGTTCTGACCATTTTGTGGTAGTGACATCCTGGTCATGGATCCTGGTCCATCTTAGTCACATGATTGTAATCCTGATTGATCATCTTACACATCTTGGTCACCACATGTGATTGGTCATCCTGGTCACATAATTCATCTGGTCCAGACTCGAGCTCCGATAATATTACCAGACCTCGCATCTTGGTTGGGAGGATTGTGACGAAATGCCCTCCATGGAATGCATCGGGTTAATAACATTTCACTTGGGAGTCTCGGTGCCCTAAGTGTTAATAAGAGTGGCCAAGTCCTACTTGGTAATAATTCTCTGGCGAATAAACTTTATTAAATATAAAAGCTGTTTTCAAGTTCTTGTTAAAGGGGCAGCTATGCTATTAAACTATATTATAATATTTGATAATAACACTATGAAAATTCTCTTAAAGGCACGGTTATGCAATCGTGGTATTTTATTACTGTTCCTATTGAAATTGCATAAGTGCAATTGACCTACAAAGTCTCAGCACATATGGTGCAGAAGTAGAAAACGAGACACGAAAACCAGACAATAGTCTGACCTGCAGTAACCTTACCAAAGTGTTTCGACAGAATTTGATATTATGATTGGCAGAATTTGCTAGTATAAACCTGACCTGCAGTAACCTCATCAGAATGCTGTTGGCAGAATTTAGTATTGTATACTGACCCAGCCTAACCTCAACACACCCAGTATAGCTTTCAGCTCTGAGAATTGTGCAAGATTGCACGTTCGATTGACGTCATAAGGGGCATGTAGATAAGCTAGATAATTATAAACCAACAGCATGCCAGTGTCATTTTAACGCGAGAACGCATACTGATAGCACAGGATGCTCCCGCTGTCCCGGAATGGAGGAGAGGGGTTATGAAACACCTCTCCACAATCTTGGTGTATAGGTGGCGTACTGTGGCGTCATGTGGCGTGAACTCTCAACTTAATCTCTGGTGTACGTGACGGAAACGCACTTACCAAACTGAATATAAACCGGCGGAAAGACCCGAGTAAGTCACTTCTCTCTGGTCTTCCTTCGTGTACAGAAGTCACTCTCCTATTTTCGTGGAAGAACGCTGCTGAACGCTGCCAGGCCAGACAACAGTTCCAGACACAGGACGCGATGAGAGCGATGCAATAGTTTTGACTTAGTCTCATTTCGTATCTGATATTTTCATACTTTACCAGAGAGAGAATTTATTTAAAGTTTAACTTGTAGGAAATTTATTTAGGGTTTTAAATAAAAGTGTAGAAAACTGTAAGTACATTTTATGTGTTTTTGAATTCACCCTTTCGCTGCGGCTGCAGTACTTCAAGAACTACTACAGACCCCACAGAAGCTGGTTGCCTTCTTGATTGAACATTTGAATTGTCCTGTGGCCATTTGCCACGATTGAAGTCCTAACCCAAATCCACTAGACGATCATTTTTCTGGGGTACTTAACCCTGCTATGCCACAGAAGTCATAAAATATTTGAGGCTCACATCATTATGTGGGAGAGAATTCCATGCATATTCACCATTGCTCATATGCAGGAAATACTTTTTTCGGGGCGAGGTGCGGATAGCATGACCTGCGTATCTCCCTCACCTGAAACTTCCAAGTCATGAAAATGTTTGGGGCTCAAATCATTATTTGGGAGAGAATTTCACACATATTCACAATTTTAAAAATCCATTGTTTACATGTTGGAAAATATTTTTCAGGTGAGGGAAAGGAAGTATCATGTTCCTGGACGAAAAAGTGGCCACTTGGGTTCAAAGTCGGAGTACATAATGTTACGTATCGTAGTCGCAACGCACAGCTATTTTCGTACATAATATTATGTACCGTAGTCGCAAAGGGTTAAAGGCTCTGTTATCTTTTTAATATGTGTCTGTTCAATAGTTCTCTTGAGTTAAAACGTGTTAACAAATAATATTTTCTGAGTATATCACCATAAGTTGGTAAGTCTAAGAAATTGTAGGTTGGGGTGATAAGTTAAATTAGGTTATCTTTCCCCGCTCCCACCTGAAAATCAATATTGTATAAAATTAAGTAATTCCACTCTTTAAAATCTAGTTTTACGATCGAAAATAAGAATAAGCATTTTCTAGTTTTTAAAAGTATTAGTCATCTACCATACTATTATGTGAAAGAATAGCAATAACTGAACCAAAATATTTGTTCATGACTTCTGTTCGCATCGGTTGCAGAAGAGGCAGGTGCACAGTCACCACCAATACATTTTTGAATCAGAACATGAAGCTGGATGATAAAAGAAAACTAACTTTTCAAGTACTGAGATAATGAGGTAAAAACAAAATTCCCAGTGGGGAGAATGTAATCGAGGTGGGTGCAGAAAAACTAGTGTATCCCCCCCCCCCTCTGGGGAAGATAAACTGTTACACCGGGATCAATTTGTATGATTATATTCTTGGAACAAAAATTAACCCTAGATTATTTTCTGACATGTAAAGAGTTCTTTACAATGAGAAGTCTTTCTCTCTTTATAATTATTGGAATATTTACTTTACATTCCAAGTTAACATGAATAGTTTATTTTTCATTCTCAATAGAAATATTTTAATTGCGTTTGTGGTATACATGCACCTTTTATTGATCCATCGAGTTGAAATTATACCTCTAAAATTTTAAATTTTATTTAAAAGGCAATAGTCGCCACTGCAATTCTGGACAAAGACATACGTAATATCTTTCAGGATTGGGTGGGTTGCCACATTTGTGCATACATTTATATACTGTTCGATATTCGATGCACAGGTGGTAACATCTCAGTAACGAGCCATGTGCATTTGTAAAACAGAGCATAATTATACTTCTATGTGTTAACATGGAAGTGTATTGTAATTGCTTTTTTCCCTTTTATTATACTTCCATGTTAATGGAAGTATATTGTAATTCTTATTGTTCCCTCTTATTATTATTATTTGTCTGTATCCCCTTAAATCTTCAAAACGGTGAGGCCGAGAGGCATGGAATTTGGAGGAGTGATAGCCTTGGTGCAGTAGGTCCGACTGGGACTATTGCGAATTTCGTGCGACCTTGACCTTGAATGCTCTTCACCTGAAATTCTAGTTATCGCTACTCCTCCAGAACGACTTTAGGTATCGAGTGAGGACTTTTTTGCATTGTGTGCACCTGTATCTCGAGTGTATTCAGTCCAAAAATTGTAGGGGAACGAGTTCCGGTTCGGCAGATCGTGTGGTGTCGAAAAATTTGACAACGCTCTTCTTGAAATCCTTGTTATATTGATACTGATATTTTATACTCTCCTAGAATGGCTAGGCATATCGAGTTTGGAGTTTTTTCGTTATATGCACTTTTATGTCTAGTATACTCAGTCGAAAAATGATAGGGGAACGACTTCCGGTTCGGGAGATAGTGAGGGTCGAAAATTTGAGGACGTTTTTCATCTAAACGTTTTGTTATCGCTACACCTCCAGAACGGCTTGACCAGAGCGTTGCATTATGTTTGCCTATATGTGTGTTATTTTATATGGAAAAATTGTAGAGGTCAGACTTCGAGTTCGAGAGATCAGTAGGGGCCGAAAAGTGACGTGATGTACGTAAACGGCGAAAAAATAGAATGGCGTCCTATTTCCCTGAAATTTCGGTATATGACACACTTACAAAAGTAAGACACCCGTATTTTTTCTTCATTCGATCTGACCCTGTTACCGCAAATTATGATATCTGGAATATTGCTGATCTCTGCGCTGATGGCACGCTTGTGACACGCTCGGTTGCAAATCTACAAGTTTTTGAGAAAAGAAATATCACAGTTAGGTACACGAAGGTATGCTGTATGTAATTCCTAGCTCTGTCTGCTGGAAAAACTGAGTGCCATGACATCATCAACATGGACGACAGAGCACTTCTGAAGGTACAATCTCCTACCTTCAAATCCTGATTCATTTCACACATAACACTATTTAATAGGCGTTGCTAACACCCCTCCGACACGCACACACACAATGTTTCGACAAATATGGATGACAGAGCACTTCTGAAGGTACAATCTCCTACCTTCAAATCTTGCTTCAAGTCACGTATAAAACTATTTAAGAGGCATGGCTGCACACACCCACCGCCACCCCGGCCGAAAAGTTTCGAACAACCTAAACAGGAGTGCAATGAATAAATACCCGAAACACACCTTTTTCCGTGCAGTAGCATATTTATAAAAAGTGATCTATTTCTGGGATAAAATTATTCATTAATCAGCAGCCGACGATCTGGGTATCTTTCTACAGAAATGACCGAATTGTCAGTTTAAGACGGTCTAAGATAAACAGTTTAACTCCAAACGTTCGGTCCCTAATGAAGGTGCGAACGGTTGAAGTTGAACAGTTCATCAAATAGAAAGCAATAATCCCAAACTCGGGCGGTGACAGGTTAATAGTAAGTAGAAAAGTCATTGCGTTGATAATAAAGCAGGGACGAATCGTCCCCTCGGTTTCCACGCGACCCACGGTATTCCCACGTAGTCTGAGCACTCGATAAAGATACGAAACTATCGAGCAAGGATTGCAGAACAAATTCTGAAAATTTCATGTAGCTGCGTTCAGTGGTTTGAACACAGTTCCTGTATGTCTGACACTACTGTTTCTTGAATTTTAATACCAAATTAGCCAATTCACAGCATTTTCGCTATTAACCCATGGGCGATTTCTGTTAACTTTTACCTTCTGGTAATTATCTAAGTGCAAAAGGCAGTGTCGGCACCCACTGGCAAAGGTCTTGAACATGCACGTTTCATTTTGTCCTGTCTCTCCACCAGTAACAGTGAAAAATAAGTGGTAAGCGGAACTATCTCAGAGAGGGGGGGAGGGGGGGGGGGCAGTCCGTTCACATCCCCGCGCCGTTTCGCACCAGCTGGAAAAAGACCAAATTCAAAAATTACCTCCTAACGCGCGACTTGGTGCGTTAAAAGGCGAAGAAGGACACCTTCCTCTCGATGTTGGGGCGAACCGTCGTTAGCCGTGCTTCATTGGGTGGCTTGTAGATTAGATATTGCTGTGTAGTTTCAAAATTATCTAGTTATTATACGTCCATGTTTTACATTTTAAATCTTAGTAATACTTTTTATTATTATTAATCATCATTGAGATCTCAAGAACTGCAATGCCTACAACAGTGAAATGCTCAGTATTGGTAGCCCTTGTGGCGTAGGGTCAACTGGGACTATTGGGAATTTTGTCCGAACTTGACCTTAGCAATCAACGCTCTTTATTTTAAATTCTTGTTATCGCTACTCCTCTGGAGCACATTGACATATCGAATTCGGATTTTCCACTTATATTAGCCTATATATCTAGTATTTTCTATGCAAAAATGGTAGGGGTCAGACTTCCGGTTCGGTAGATCAGTAGGAGTCGAAAGTTTTGCAACGTCCTTTATCGAAAATTCCTGTTATCGCTACTCTTCCCGAATGGCTTGAGATATCGTATTCGGATTTTTTGCATTATGTACGCCTGTACGTGGGATGAATGCTGTGAAAAGGTGGTGAGGGTCAGACTTCCGGTGCAAGAGGTGCTATGGATTGAATATTTTGACCATAGCATTTAAGGCTCATTACATGAAATGCTTGTTACCACTACTCCACTGGAACGGCTTGACCTATATCGAGTAATTTTTTTCGTTACGTGCGCCTACATGTCTAGTATATTCAGTCCAAAAATGGCAGGGGTCCGACTTCCGGTTCGGGAGATCGGTAGGGGTCGAAAATTTGACGACGTCCTTTATGGAAAATTCTTGTTATCACTACTGCTCTATAACAGTTTGGGGTATCGAGTCTTGACTTTTTGCATCCTGTTCGCCAAAACGTAGGGAAGATGCCTTCCAAAGATGGTGAGGATCGGACTTCCAGTTCGGGAGATACCATGGGTTGAAAAATTTGACCTTAGCATATACCACTCTTTACATGAAGTGTCTGTTATCGCTGCCCCTGCGGAACGGCTTTACCTATCGAGTTCGGATTTTTTGTTTGGTGATGTGCGCTTTTATCTCAAGTACATTCAGTTTACAAATGGTAGGGGAACGACTTCCGATTCCGGAAACCGGTAAGGTCTAAAATCTGTGTGCGCCTATATGTGACGTTCAAATCTGGTCAGTCGGCTGGTCCGTTCGATTGATTCATTACACATGAAAGTATCGAAATTGCCAGGCAATTTCAAAATTCTAGTTATTTTTAAAGCTGGAATATATTTCAGAAAAAATGATATTGCTTTATGTTTTCAAATTGTTGACTCAGGTGAAAGAAAACACGGGTCGGATTGATACGCAAACACCGTGCATAGCTTTACTTTCTTGTCTAGATGTTCTTGTCTAGAAGATATCTGAGTACCCAATGAGAAAGCTGAAATAATTGGACCATGGAGTAGAAGTCTACACAAGAATCCAAGAACTGCAAACTAGTTTGTTAGGTTCCCAAAGTCTACGGTCAGACTCCGACTGCCTTTGACTGGCAAGTAGATTTTCGTGAAGATGTTTATGCAGGCGCTTGGCCAGGAAGTTTGATAGGGAGACGCGCTCATGTTTGGACCTGAGGGAGACAATTTTTAAAAATGAGTATTAAATGGATCTCAGTGGTTGCAGCTGTGACATTTAGGATCTAAAATATAAGCTCTATTGCACTATTGTATGTAAAAACTTATATCCAAAATAGAACGGGAAAATTGATAGGCATATTTTATTTTCCAGATGTATATATTATACCTATTTATTATATGCTAGCCTGTGAATTATCGTAAATTATCTAAAAGATAGTTCTCGATATCCATCGACTCGATGGATATGGAGGAATATCCATCAGTAGCTTCCTAAATGTAATTATTTATTTATTTATCTATTAGGGTTTAACGACACTTTAACAGACAAGGTCATATCGTGTCAGTGACAGTTTTACGGGCGAAGGAAGCCGGAGTACCCGGAGAGAACCACCGAACAACTACGAGCAGCTGCCATCTCCCCAACGTCGTAACACCGCGCTGCAGCACAGGCAGGGTTAGATTGGTTGAAGACATGCGCACCATCGACGTGCAGTACGCCTTAGTACACAGCGTCATCGTGCCCCCATGTCGACAGTCGGGGTTAAGTACCTTGCCCAAGGATACAAGGCAGGGGTCCGAATCGATCGCTCAGACGGTCACCCATCCCAGGACTAACCGGGCTCGACGTTGCTTAACTTCTGTGATCTGCCGAGAACCCTTCCAAAATGACGTCACGCTACGCCGCATCACGCCGCCATTGAAGGAACGATGAGCTGATCTTTGTTATTGTTTTGAAACGTACGCATTTCTCGTCATATTGGGCTGTTTTTTGGGCAATAAAATGTCTCGTAGCATATAATAAAAAAGAAAATCTACTGTATTTTAGTCAGTATCGGGAATTATCTCATGAGTGTGGACCTGAAAGTTTTATAGCGCTAGTGAAAAATAATTTTTTCTGGTCCACTCGATGAATTGTTTCAGTAGCTTCCTAGATGACGTTAAACTTCGGAGCATGACGTCGCTTTGAACGTCGCCTTGGGTTCCGCTCCACAGTTTTCCAGGCATTTCCAAATATGACATGCCATACACTCTCTTCAAATGCAAATATTCTGTAGCTTAGTTATCTAACTCATAACATGTATTACATTTCCCAAATCCACAAAAAACATATAACACTATCTGACTAAGTAGAAATAAACAATCTGAATGTGGGTGGAATAATTTATTGTCAAAGGCCAGACTTCAACCTGAAAAATTGCAAGAAAAAATGCCGAAACCAGTCATTCTCAGCCACCTAGCAGCCTCGAAAGCAGAATTTTCCCACCAACCCCACCTACCCACCCCTGGAACAGAGCATCCCCTGTTTCTAAAATGCAAAAAAAAAAAAAAATTATATGTTTCCGTCTCATTTTTTAGTTACCTGTCTGGTAACAAACCCGTGTAAAAATTACATTTTAAAGAATAGTCAATTTTTCGAAGCCACTGTTTCCCATAATTCATCTGGTAATTTACCCCTATGTATCAGACTCCAATTTTGGGACCAAAACTTCAAATTCTCTTGTCCAACAAAAAACCTGATGTAATCATATATCTGATACTAAAAATATATCTCTATTTTACATGGCCTTAGTTTCAACATATGCCCTATGTTTAGAATTTCACCCCTGTGCAATAGTGCGAAACTGTGGAGCGGAACCTTGAAGGAACGGTCAGCAACTTTTTGTTATTGTCTTGAAACTGTTTGCAGTCGAATTGGGCTGAATATTGCGCAGTAAAATGTCACGTAGCATATAATAAAAAGAAAATCTACTCTGTTTTAGTGAATATCGGGAATTATCTCATTCATATGAACCTGAAAGTATTATTTTTCACTCTCGCAAGCGCTCGTGAAAATAAAACTTTCAGGCCCACAGGAATCAGATAATTCCCGTTATTCACTACAACAGTGTTGATATCCTCTATATACTTAGCACATTGTACCAAAAATCAACATTTTCTGTCTCTTCCCGACAGTGATATTCTCACATCATGTGTTCAGGGTTGGGTCCATTTGATGCAATATCGTCCTCTGTGTTATATGTGCCAGTAGACACACACACATTGGAACACATTGGACGATATTGTCAAACAATTATCACTTTTTCTCCATATTTTCGAGATGTTGACATATTAAGAAAAAAACCTTCCACCCAAACATTTTCGGTGTTTCGTACAACATCTTCAATTTATCAAAAATGGTTTGTTCACAGTAACTTCGATACCAGTCTGAAGTGTTGGTTATGCAGAGCCAAACACAAACAAGATAGAAAACGTTCGTCAATCTAATCGATACTTATTGCATGCGGAAATATTGGATTTAACCTGTGTTAAGATGACAGCAGTAGAATGATGGGGCAATTATCGACAATTGTGAAATTTTGTTCTCTTTTAGCTTTTAATCAATTTAAAGTGCCTCTAATTGCCAGGCGGGTAAATATTATGACAATGGAGAAAAATAGCTCACTCTGCAGTCAATGATTAGGATTTTCTGGGGACTTGAGAACGCATTTGTGCTAACACGATGTCTTTGTTTATGGGAATATATTGTTGCAGTCTCATTTCGGTAAGAAATCTTATGTTTATAATCGACTCTTCTACCCCCGACAGACATTTGAGTTTCGATTTGGATTCGAATCCTTTTACTGATTCAAAAACCGGAGAGTTTCGGATTTCATACATTATTTTATTGTCGACTTTCTGAAGATTACAACCCATCCTGCCGTTTTCTGTGGAACGAGATTGGCCATATCCTGACTAACTAGATAAGACAAATTTAGTCGGAAAATGTCATTTAATCTTTTACCTAACGTAACGGCCGCTATTCTCAAAAATCGCCAATTAATTTTCATTATGTTTTTCATTTTTTGTCTCAAAAGCATAAGATATGACTCCTCGTTGGAACGAGCGCGTCCAGCTCGTTCCAATGAGGGGTCATAACCTATGTTTTTGAGAAAAAAAAATGAAAAAAATTACTTATTGAAGAATTTTTTTTGCAAGTGTCGTCTGTTTTTTATGTTAGGTAAAGGGTTAAAGCGATATAGTGAAGATCGCGTTACGGGCGGTTGGCACAAAATGTCGCCCTTGTGTGGAATAGGGCGCAATCTGAATGCTAAAGCATTTAGCATTACAGATGACGCCTTGTTCCCCTGAAGGAACGATGCATGACTTTTTCTTCGTCCACATTGGTGATACCTGGTCCATTCTCGTTTGAGTCTAGTCCCGCTGCTAAAATTACAGCGGATGAGTTGTCACGGAAGAACAGAAATGTCCAAACTCTTTATGGTAGAAGGCATTCAAAGCAATAGTTTTGTGTAATTTGAATATCAGTGTTCTAATTAATGAAAGTACGTTGCACACCGGATCCATCCAGAGGTCGACGACGATATTTCTACAAGAAATACCTTTGGTTGCCATTGAATAAATGCTCAACCTTTCAGAAACTAGTAATAGGTCAATCTACTCATGCTTGCCGCTCGATGGTACAAAACAGTCAAACCTGTAGACCCCTTGATGGTGGGTACACAAAGGATATAGATAGCTCTACACTCTAAAATCAGTTGGGTAAAAAAAAACAACCCAAATCAACTGGGTTGAGTGAATATGAACCCAATTGAGTTCATATTCACTCAACCCATTTGATTTGGGTTGATTTTTAACCCAACTGATTTTAGAGTGTAAGGCCCAATTGGGTTCATATTCACTCAGCCCAGTTGATTTTGGGTTGATTTTTAGCCCAACTGATTTTAAACTATTGTGAGACAGTTGTTGTATCGTAATAATTAGGAAGTGAATTCGATTCGAGATTCGATTCGGTTTTGAACATTTTCCTTGATTCAATTCAAGATTCGATCGTCATTTGTCGGGACCTAAGCTCTTTTTCACTATCCTTCTATTAGAATAGTAATTAATCATGTATACGGTATATGCTGTCTACCTATAAAGCTCAAGCAGCCTGTCGAAGCCAGAGTTTGGTTAGTTTTAACCCGGTCTCCCCAAACAACACAGGCCTATCCTTATAGTATACAAAAACTGCCATTTCATACCAAACTTATTACATAGTTTCTGCATATATAACTTGAAAATTATTGCAAAATGGCAGGCTACAACTCCCAGCAAATGAACCAATTTTCCCGAATATTTTCCTAAATCACAAACAGACACAACATTCTCTCTAGGCTACTTTCCGGGGGACCACCTTGATAATTATTTCCACACATTTAGACACTATAAACGATAATGGAACACCCCAGACCTTTAAATCTTAATACCAAAAATTTAATCTTAACCCACTCTACACTGATAAAACTTAAGAAACACTCAGCATCACATTTTTACTAGAAATTACTTCAGCAATCAGGGATTCTTTTGGATGTCCGAATATGAGACACTTTCCCAATAGCATTCGGACCTGATTTTTCATTTTCCAGTCCCCACTCAAACACAAATTTAATTCTCATTTGTTGTCTTGAAGTGGGCAGTCATAAGCCATCATAATATTAATATTTACCAACCCAACGAAGCGTAGAAAGGAATAGAAAAATAGGAATTCAAGGACAAACAATCGGTCCTTCCTAAACCCTTAAAGGCCTAATTCTGAATTTGCTCACTGCTTACTGCAACAAAACAAGTGCCACCAAAGGGCAGTCTTTAGGTATACATGCAATTTACTTTTTTAAGAACCATGTCACTTGTTTCAAAGCAACAACTACAAAGCTACGGAATATAGACTGAAAACGTATTGCAAAAATGCATAAATATCTCCGGGGCTTTACGGCTTAATATTATAAAGAACAGTTTAACCCTTTACCCAACGAATCGCCCGCATCCGCCCGCGTAATATGCAAATTCAGCCGCTGAAAAAATATTATTTTTCGAAAAATTTCAACAAAACCATATCGTGTAACCCCTCTTTGGAACGAGCTCGTCGAGCTCGTTCCAATGAGGGGTCACATGATATGGTTTTGTTGAAAGTGTTTGAAAAAATTTAGAAAATGATATTTAAAAAAATAAATTTTGATATCGTCTGCGTTGGGTAAAGGGTTAATAGAGATTGCAGAGGCTGGATTGATCACGATTTCACGTGACTGTTTATTATTAAACTTATTACACGAGCATACATGTAGCAGTTCCTGTGTTAACCCTTTACCTAACATGAAAAGCAGACGACACTTGAAAAAAAAATTCTTGAATAACTAATTTTTTTCATTTTTTGTCTCAAAAACATAGGTTATGACCCCTCATTGGAACGAGCTCGACGAGCTCGTTCCAATGAGGGGTCATAACCTATGTTTTTGAGATAAAAAATGAAAAAAATAATGAAAATTAATTGGCGATTTTTGAGAATAGCGCTGGCCGGTTTTGGCCGTTACGTTGGGTAAAGGGTTAACATGCTTAGCTCAGTTCGAAGGTAATATTTCTTATTATCTGTGTGCTCAGTTTCCTCCAAAACAAACGCCCAATTTGGGCCTTCATGACACCAATTCTCCCAATACCCCCGGTCTCTTTCCCAAAGAGAGGAGAAGAATCTCTAACATTCCACTGATTATATCTTGTTTGACAAAGTTCAGCGAGATCTGTCAAACAAGATATTATTACTTCATTTCCAAGTTCAAATAAAATATTATAGCACTGCTTAAGACAAAGATATTATACTGCCAGAGTGCAAGGGATTAATCAAAAGAAAAATTGTTTAGAGTAAGTAAGAAAACTGTACAGTGACGCATGCCTATTACGTAGTATCCGGACTGTCCAGTCCGTGGAGCTGGTTCCAATGAGGGGCCACATGCTGTGCTTTTGAGAGAAAAAAAGAAAAGCAATTAAAATCTGAATGGCAATGTTTGTGAATAGCGATGGCGTTATGACCATTACGTCGATAAAGGGTTAACAGGCCTGGCTTTTTGGGGAGAGTGATCAACCTTACCCTCTACAGCCCATCTGATTTGAAAATAAGGAGAGTGACAAATGTTCACCAAGATAAACTTGATAAACGAAGGGATCGTAAAATCCACGTTCATACCAAAAACCTAACGGAAACATGGCCGAGTCTCCTTTCACTTTTAACCCTTTGAACACTAGGGGCTTTTTTCGGCCCAGAGACATAATACCTGATAAAGTTATTAAGTAGGATGGCTGTTAAGTGATTGTGAGGATATAACCAATCAACATTTTCAACATGCAGCCCGAGGCTGCACGTTGAAAAAATAATTGGTTTACCCACAAATGATGAATATGGACTCTTCCAATTGATGCCATTGATCTGACATGGAAGATACCACAAGGGTTCAAAGGGAAAAGGCTCTGGGTAATTTTTTCAGATTTTCTACAACACAGCGCCTTTAGAGTCTAGCGGCTTAGCAGTAATTTCTAGCCAAATCTTGGCTGCCGCTAGAGGCCGTAGGCAGCCAAAGCGTGACTTGAAACCACTGCCAAGTTTATTTGACTGCCATCCACATGACTTCTTGTTGACGGTATATTGTTGAAGGTATGCTGTTAAAGATCATGTTCCCTAACCGTAACATTTGTGAAAGTAAGAGAGCAGATTTCACTGGTTCGTATTACAGAAAAGTCCATGATACTGGTCTTCCCTTCATAGTGAAATAAATGTTATACTACGATCCCCATCTTCTCCCCTTTAATCTCTTCCCAGGAGGACGTTAGTCGTTCTTCTTTGATTTTCAAAACAAGCCTGGATTTACCCCTGCAGTTATGTAACAAGTAATGCCCATCGGTACTAAACGCAGAAAGGGAATTTGACTTCAAAAAGTATATTTACCCTTTACCTAACATGAAGAGCAGACTGCACTTGCAAACAAAATTCTTGAATAACTAATTTCTTTTCATTTTTGTCTCAAACTCATAGGTTATGACCCCTCATTGGAACGAGCTCAACGAGCTCGTTCCAAAGAGGGGTCATAACCTATGTGTTTGAGAAGAAAAATGAAAAAATAATGAAAATTAATTGGCGATTTTTGTGAATAGCGCTGGCCGGTTTTTGCTGTTACTTTAGGTAAAGGGTTAATGGATCTTCTGGGATAGCAATCCTTCTAGCTGTAAGAGTGTGTACGCCCTTAGGTATTGTAATCTAATGCATTTGTCTGGATTGGATTCGCTGTGATATATGATAGAGGTCTTTACGATTGTCATGATCAATAATTAACTATCAGCTGCTTACAATATCGAGCCCACGATCTGGTCTGCTTCACAGTAAATCGTGTGATCAACGTCTGCTGTTACAAAACTACTAGATTCTTCTGTGAACAATCGTTTGAGTTTTGTTAACAGTCTAATAGACAGCCCGATCGTTGAACCTTCAAAATATCACGGAAAAAGAGGCGCTGACGGTCAGTCGAATCTAGGTTTGGAATAATTCTACGTAAAGTGGGTGTAATGATAGATACTAAATACGAATATGTTTCAAATGCTGTGTACACATTGCGCCACAGCATATGCCATCATGCACATAAGTACTCAATAATAGTATGTCATATATGCTTGTTCCGCAAGTGTTTGTGTACACTGGGTCACAACTCTCATATAGGGGAAACGATAAAATGGGCACAGTAGGCATTGTCAGTGAGCTTCTACAGTTGATCGAACATGTGTGCTTTCTGACCGACTGCTTTACATCCGAAAGTACGTACAATGACGTTGCCTGATAGGATGGTGGAATACTGGTGTGTTGTTATCGTGATTCCTTTGGAGTGGCTACTGTATGACATATCATGTATTCCACATGTAGACTCCTGCGAATCACAAATTACGAATCGAATCGAATCAGGTAGAGAATTTCGAATCGAATCTCGTCGTTCTTGAAGTTGAAGATAGACTATTACACCTTCTAACAACCGTAAGTATTGCCAGTCTCCACTCAACAATTGTATTTAACTGCAACTCGTCTGCTGTTTTGGCAAATCATTAAAAAATGCGGAAGAGTCTAGGACGGAACCCAAGAAGCTTCCGACGCGGAGCCTCTTTGGACTCTTCATCTGTCCTCGGGTCTCCTGTACAGGAGGCACGATGATAGAAGAGTTTAGGACGAGACACATGGTATGATTTTGAGAACTTCTCCACGATTCGAATTTTCCGAATCATCGCAAGTCGAATTTAATCGAATCATCGAGACCTTTTCGAATCGAATCGAATTTCCTATCCGCAAGTCAGGTTTTAGCTATTTACCCTTTCTTGAGTGCACCAAGGGCCATCTGCAGTGTTGTAGCATTGCAGATGGCGCCTTGAGGCACTGTAGGGACGCCATTATACAAATTTGTTTTCTCAACTCACGAATTTCAAAAATCTCACCTTTAACCCTTTCAACAATAGTGCACTGGATGGCATCGTCTTATACAATAGACTATCGACAGCAAACGGGCGAATCCATTCTTTATTTATAGACAGGTCCAGTCAAAAATCAATCCAATAGTTCGGTAGGGCAGTCGAACTGAATAATTTATTAACCTCATTTACAATTTATTGTCCATTGTGTCGGCTGCTCGTTCAATCAAATATTTCGCCACGCAACAAATTATGCATACTGTGTTGAAACGATTAACCTTCTGGTGTGGAGCTGACTGGAACAGTCATCACCAAGGTATACACCATTAAATGGTACTATTAGTTACCCAGTATCTCTTCGAGTAGTACAGTAAGGTTTTTAGCTACCCGAATCCACAGGTATTTTCACGGGACACGGTTGACCGATGTTGGGAAAAACCCTTAATTACTTAACATACACGGGATAACGATTTTATCTATTGACATATTTATTTCATCGCAATTGCATCATCAGAAAACTGTGCAAATCTCGTCGCTGTTGTTGTTGTCGAAGATATTTTGTAGTTTGTGCAACACGTCGGCGTTGCGATATCTGGGAAATTAATTTTCGGGAACCGAAAAATAAATCCCTATCACGTAGGCGAGTCTTTCATGAACTAGCCCGTCCCAGTAAGGGGTCACATGATATGGTTTTGTTGAAAGATTATGAAAAATATTTTTCAACAGCTCAGTTTGTAAATTACGCGGGCTAATGCAACCAATTTATTTGGTAAAGAGAAACAAATGAAAGGTGTGTTCAAATGATAATCTACAGGTATTCTCCAGCAATCGACACATCATTGTTTTCTACAGCAAATGTTTTATTTTTAGTAATATTTCTCATCTCAGAGGAATATTCTTTTGGCAATCCTGTTGAAAGTATTTCAATCTAAAGATTTAGGAGTTTTTCGATCCACGAGAAAATCTCCACTGTTTACTTGAGAAATGGAAAAGGATTCGGAACTGAACTCCAAATCAATTTGTGGATTTACAGAAAAATCACTTTCCTTCGAAAAAAAATAACTTCATCAAAATTCTTTTTCAGATCTTTGCAAGTGATTCATGTTTCCTTAGTTAGTAAAGTTATTGCAGCTTTCAAGGAAATTATTGCGGTGGAAACAAAAACAACTCTTTTTGACTTTCACAACAAACCTAAATCTAATCAACAATTTGACCTTTAATGTTTTCCTCAATGATACGCATGATATTGCAGGGGCGGCGGAACGGGGGGGGGGGGGGGGTCGTGGTGGGGGTGGGTCTTCAGCCCCTCCACCTTTTTTTGCCTGGCCATGTTTTTTTGTATGCATATATTTTAACACAACCAATGACTGGTGAAACAAGGGGCGGATCCAGAGCCTCCCCCATATTTTCGCCAGCTATGTGTCTCTCGTACTGGTTCAGTTTCGATGGATTTCAGATCATTTTTTGCAGTAAGTGGCAGCAAACACTAAAATGTATACAGTCTGTTAAAAAATCGGTTAACTGAAATAGATCGTAATCTTACAGACATACAAGTACCAAATCCCTCACAGAAAAGATAATATACAGATAGAATAATTGTTGTAAACGTCTGGTAAAGCATACAGGTGAGGTCTATTTATCAGCGTTGGTTGTTACGACCAAAGCTGATAAATAGACCTCACCTGTACGCTTTACCGACGTTTTTTAACGGCTCTCAAAGTGTGAAATCTTTCAAATACATCTCCTGAAAAATCTCAAAATATCCACTCAGATACACGGAAATGGGGGTTTTGGTGTAGCGTGGTCGTGCTATTCGCCTGTGCTATGTGAAAATGCAACAGAATCCCCGAAATATAATTAAAGAAAACAATTGGTAGAGTGGAGTTTGGGGAAAAGGTATACCACAAGTGGTGATCATCGGTTGTATGTTGTGCGACAGAGGGTTAACACACTTTGAAACAGTCCATCTCTCTGTATGGGTTAACACCTGAGTGCTAACTAATACTGAAAAACAATCTATTTCTCTACGGGTTAACACCTGGCTGCTGACAGCACTTCTAGAGTCATCTGGCAATAACATTGCACTTCTCTTAGTTCTCTGTCGTGTCACCTTCAACAGGAATGGGTCACTCAGGAAAGGGTTAATAGAAATAACATAATAAAATTACATCCAATTCAACAATGTATCTGTTTTGTTATCCCTTTTTACACAGTAATATTATAAGGGAATTCTGAAATAAAATTCGTATATATCAACTCTTTTTATGATACGAAACACCTGTGCAGTAAATTACTATCAACTTGACAGAACTGACGGGAGCGTTCATTGAATGAATTTCCTCAATTTGAAACGACGGTAACCCTGTATATGGACGGACAGACGAACGTCTGGCAACACCGTTTGCCGCTGAGCTCGAGTGAAACACTCTACCAAATATTACTCAGAGAAATATGTTCGAAATTCAACGTCCCTAATACCTTTCTCTGAGAGTCGGGCATTAGTCATGTCAAATCTTGAACAGATTTATCAATAAATTATATATTATAATTATTGTTCTAATTAATTTATTCTGCCGAACAAAAAATAACTTTCATTGTTAAGAGTTAACTGTAACATGTCATCAATCTTGTAATAACAATGTAGTCGAATCCAAAAACATGAAGTCATTTCGAACGAATGACGTCTCTTCGAAAATGACTTGTCACAAGTGCCGTCGCTTTGGAAGTTTCTATTTCACCAAATACCAGTGTTTACAACTGCATCATGATGTTCATGTTATAATTGATTGTTAATGCTTGTGTTAAAAGTGATATAAATTAATGGAATATAAATTCATGTTTCTCGGATGACAACAGTTCATAGAATTAAGCGGAGTGAAACAATTTATTTTGAACTTGAGGCGGAGGCTCAGTGAGGTCGTGGAGTACTAAACTGGTGGAAATAATTGATTGAAGTCATAACTGAGACTCATATTCAGGATTCACTGAAGTGTTGAACAACACGTGAGTGAGTTTTAATATTTCTGATTCTTCTGAATTCCTTGTTTGCAGCTAAAATTGAAAACGCACCCACTGAAGATGATATATTTGTTGGTAAGTTTGTGTCTACCGGTGTTGAAAAAAAGTTAAACGGACACGGAGCCAGCGTTTGGTGTTGAGATAATTGCAATCGACGCTGATCAATGGAAGTGGCGCTTACCTTTTATTAGTTCTCTTGTCTCCAGGGAAAAACGTTCCGATAGTACCCGTGTTTTGCCCCAAAACTCCAGTACTATGACTTTTAGAAGGTGTCAACTTAACCAATTACGGCTGATGTTACAAACGTGAGGCATAATAATATAATTTATAGCAGTTAACAGCACTGCATAAATACAGGCCCTTCTTTCACCGTCGTGTCGGTGTCATCCAATCTTTCAATACTAATCGTCTAAGGTTAACGGAGATGTTGGACGGAATCCGCACATGATATGAATGTCATAATCAGACATAAATAATTAGCCACGCTGTGCTTTGTTTACATTATGATTACAGTACACACTGAAGTCGACCCCTTATCGGCTGAAGCACCAGGCCTGGTTTTTTGAGGAGATCTATAGCTCCTGCCCTCCATGGCTCCTGCAAAATCAATTTAAGGGGGGTCATAATTGCTCTCCTTAAGAGCTGTGAAAGTTGTGTTACGGTTACCACATCGAGCCCGAATAAAAATCTGAAACCTTTATGCACATCTACACACCCTACCGGAACATATGAACAACATTTCAACATTTCGAATAAAAACTCATAGGAGCGTTCGCCGCAAACCGATTCTCTAACGACAAAAGTGACGCTACGGGCACCACATGGGGCCGAATTAAAATCAAATACCTTTATGTTCATCAAGACATCCTACTGAAGGTATGAACACACTTCCAACGTTTCGAATTAAACCCCCTTGGAGCCTTTCGCAGGAAACCGATTCTCTAACGACAAAAGTGGCGCTACGGGTGCCAGACGGTTCCAAATAATAAGTAAGTCCGAAACCTTTATGCACATCCAGACATTTTACCATAACATATGATCAAACTTTCAACGTTTTAAATTAAAACTCCCTTCCACCGGAAACCGATTTTCTAACAATAAAAGTGGTTCCACTAGAACCACTTGGGACCAAGTAAAAATTCCGAAACATTTATGGACATCTACAGATGCTACCTGAACACCTTAGCATAGCTTAAATGTTTCGAATTAAACATCCTAGGGGCCTTTCAATGGAAACGGATTTTCTAACAATAACAATAAAAGTTATTCCACTAGAACCACTTGGGACAAATCAAAATTCTGAAACTTTTATGCACATCTACAGATGCTACCTGAACACCTCAACATAGTTTAAATGTTTCAAATTACATACTCTTGGTAATATGAAGTTCAGACGGGACTGGTCAGGACGGGACTGGACGGGAGATGCATGGCAGACATGTTTCTCAAATATGAGCTGCAGATGTTAATCCATTAGTACTTTGTCAAAATATAAGCCATTATCCCAATGATACCCTAGTAAATGAACATGTCCAGGGTGTACTGGAACATGTCTCTATTATGTCACCAGCTCCCTTGATTGAGTCACACATGGGGGAGTAGCTAGGATTTCCTATGGCGGGGGGGGGGGGGGGGGGCGCATAATTTTTACAGGTTGTCAGGTCGATATATGCCACAGGGCTATGGTGGGGTGGGTAGGGCCCTCCCATTTGTGGGGTTCGGGGCTCCCTCGAACCCATACCAGTGGGAAAGCCGTACCCACCCCACCTTAGGCCTGCGGTATCCCCCTCCCATTGAAAATTCAATGCCCTGGGAGTGAATCTAGGTCCTTTGGTGCTTCAAGTTTCCCAATTTGAGGGGGGCACTGTAATTGTTAGGGGGCCATAGCCCCCCCCCCCCCCAGGCCCCCTTTGACTACGCCACTGGTCACACAATGTCTACGATAACTACGACCTTGCTAAAACATATCAAATCTCGAACTGTGGAACAGATAGCGAACGACACAGTGAAGTAGGTTATAATTCACTTCTGTGGTAACAGCAATTTCGGATCTAGGGGCAGGAAAATTAATGAAGCCCCCTTTTCTAAATTTTGAAAATATGTTCTCCAACAAAAACATGTCTAAATATGGGCCGACCTAGAAATTTATCAAGGGTTATGTCCGAATTTTCGGGTGACGCGATTCACCTCAACGTTCAAAAAAAAAATGTTCGCGGGACTTCCACTTACTATTTTGTGGAACTCAAACATTAATCGAAAAAAGATACTGTCCAATTGTATTGCCACCCCAACCCCACAAAATGTAACACATTCCCAGTACAATAGGTTACATGCATCTTAAAAAAGAGCTGAAGTGATATCTCGTCGCATTTGTATTCACATTGTCTCATACGTATGACGTTAACCCTTTACCCAACGCAAACGACATCAAAATTTATTATTTTAAATGTAATTGTTTTAATTTTTCAAAACATTTCAACAAAACCATATCATGTGACCCCTCATTGGAGCGAGCTCAATGAGCTCGTTCCAATGAGGGGTCACATGATATGGTTTTGTTGAAATATTTTGAAAAAGTTAATTTTTTCAACTGCTCAATTTGCATATTACGCGGGCGGATGCGGACGATTCGTTAGGTAAAGGGTTAATTTACACAGAGGACCAGAAGGCGTAAAAATTTAATTTCACTGCAAAAAATTAAAATCAATTTAGTGCTCGTGGTACCGAATACAAAGTTGAAAAGAAAAAAAAATAAAATCCGACGTCAGATACCGGTGATATGACGAAAACAACATGGGACCGGGGAGGGGACTGTATACCCTCCCATTTTGCGATCTCTAGTTGTTTTGGGGATACCTGCAAAGAAGGAAAAGTGAGCCCTTCGTTTATGAACTGTATTGGTCAATGATGTATCAAATTGATACTGTGCACTTGGAATTATTAATTTTTCTCACTCACAGACGGTGCACAGCCACTCTGGCTCTAACAGATAGAGGGGATAAGAAGGGGTTTAGTAAAGGATAAAGAAACAATAAAAAGAAACGGTGAATCAGTGAATGGATGTTTAATTTTAAGGTAATACGTATTTCACTGAAGTCAAGAAGAACGTATCAAACTTCAATTCGACAAGACAAAATCACTTGTGCAATATCCCCTTACAGCAAGGACATGGGCAGGATTCATTTAGGAGAAGGTTGAATGAATCAATGGATGTTTGGCACAAAACATGATCAGTGTCAACAGCGTATTGGGACCCCATATGATTCATTTAAGCCAAGCCTTTCAATCTACTCGCTGGTGTCCTGATTCAAAGGCTAATATAAGCTTTCTGTTTTAACCCTTTACCTGACATGAAAAGCAAACGACACTTGCAAACAAAATTCTTGAATAACTAATTTTTTTCATTTTTTGTCTCAAAAACATAGGTTATGACCCCTCGTTGGGACGAGCTCGAATCCAGGAATACGATACATTATACTTCGTAATTTCATTAAGTGTGACGGCTCCTTAATGAATGCTTTCAGTGTTTTCAACGCTCAGGCCCCAAGGCTTTTAGGTACTTCGGGCCCCCTTCCGCCACTTCAGTCTTTCACTCCACCACAGCTGACAGCCTGCCCCTGGTACGGTAGGCACTATGCCGCAGTACATAGCCCTATATCAATTTTTCGGGTCTCCAAATGCATATGTATACATGTATCGCTATGGCGCAAAGGGCAAAGTGCCTTTAACCATTGGGGTCCCAATGCGCTGGTAACAGTGCCTCAGCAAAAACAAAAAGAAGAAAATTGGCGGGCTCCCCAGGCCTGACATTCTTGAGGAGTGCAGGAGTGCTGCACGCCTACTGCACGCCTAGAAAAAAATTGAGGAGGGCAATCTTTTGCACCCCTTGTTTTTCTGGAATGCCAGACCTGTTTGGGACTACCTTTAAAATATATTATCATTTCGTCTCCTGAGTTCCAATGTGTTCTCTGTGCCTATTGGCACAGAGAACACATTGGAACTCAGGGGACGATTTGTCAATGCTGCATTGATTCGCAATAATTCACGACCCATTCTGTGTCGCATTTTGAAACATTTTGAGTGGAGAATGGTGCAACATTTTGAATAAAGAGATGTGTGTGCCAATTTTTCCACTATGTCGCTGAATGTGGTGCGAATTTTCGATAACAATATTAATACCTCGAAGTGAATATAACCAAAATAGCATACAAGTTTTTGTATTGAAAATTTCAGGTGCAATTGCACTCCCAAGCAATCTGAGGAGGTCAATTGTTTTGCACTCCTTGATTTTTTAGATCGCCAGGCCTGGCTCCCTGTCCCCCCCCCCCCCCCCCCCCCGTAGGCTTCAGCCTAGTCAGCCTTGTGGATAATACGGCCCTGAGACTAGTTAGTCTATCCCCAAATAATAAATATGGACTCTTTCAACTGCTGACTATTGAACTGACAAAGAAAATATCATCAAAGGGTTGAAAAAGTGAATATTTGGGCTCTCAAAATCTAAAAAAAATAATCCTTTGTTAACGGGGACTTTGTGTTTATCAAGGGTATCCGATAGAACAGCAAACACTGAAATGCCACCTTATTCTTTCATAGAAACCAATCCGGCATCAAGACTGGTGAACCAACGTTGTACACACTTTACCTGTCTGCATGTGTGACTTTTCGCGATTTTTGTGTTTAAACTAATATTTGCTGAACAAATTCACCTTTCCCGTTCCAGCAAGTGAAAACCTGTGCAATAATGACACAGAATTAGTGAATTGTGCTGCTATGCTCGAAAAGTCTCGAAATTGTCATGATTTGGTGATATGGTTTCCTTAGCCTGGGGAAATTTATACTTCCTTTTGAACCTTAATGCAATTATGTAAAATGGCATGGCGAATACCTCAGAATCACATCAAATTTGAGAGACACAAACGGAAATTATTTATGATACGACAGAAAAAGTGGACGGCAAGAGTTGAGCCAATTTGATTCTCAACCGAGACGCTTTCTCCGGGACACAACCAGAATTTATAATCAGTTCGCTTCGTGAAAAGTGGTCTATAAGGCATAGTTCATGGTGGTATATTCCATTCCGTTCAGTGTCAAAAGTAAGGCTTTATCCTGGAAAATTGAATGCAAAAATGCCGAAACCAGTCATTTTCATACACCCAGCAGCTTCAAAAGCAGAATTTCCCCACTACCTCCATTAACCTACTCCTGGAGCATATAATGCCCTGTTTCTAAAATATGGAAAAGATATACTGAGTCAAAAAAAGAAAGTATAATAAACTTTGAGGAGCAATTCTTTTAGTATTATCGACTTTTATTCCAAACAAATTATTGTAAATTCATATTTCGAGTCTAGCTGTATGAATTTTCGTAATTACATGTTCTTACTGTTGCCAGCGTCACGTCAGGACGTCGCAATTCAGACGTGGGGTGAAATGAAAAGTTCTCACATGAAGTCAACAGCGTGTATGTCCACAGTTTGCCTCTTGTATGGCAAGACATCGACGGCGCATGCACCTAATAAGTCTCTGGATGTCACCCTGTGGTATTGCGTTCCACTCCAGCCTTAGAACATTTCGTAAATCGCCTAACGTCTGAAGATCATGAAGTCGTATCGGCCGGTCCAATTGATCCCAAAGATGCTCGATTTGGCGACAAATCTGGCGAAAGTGGGGGCCAGAGAAGAAGTTCGATGCTCTGCTCCTCAAGAAAGTCACGACAGATACGCGCCACGTGACATCGGGCATTGTCTTGCTGGAATAACTGCAATCCGACGTTAGAGTTGAACAACGGGACAACAACAACGTTAAGAATTTCGTCGCTACATCGCTGTCCATTCAGATTACCATCGATGAAGATCAACTGCGTTCGATGGTGCAAGGAAATTCCCGACCAAACCATTACAGTACTCCTGCCGAAACGGTCGCATTCCCACACGCAAGCATCAGAAAACCGTTCTCCTCGTCGGCGATACACTCTTACCCTACCATCAGCGCGCCGTAGACAAAATCGTGATTCGTCACTAAAATGAACTGTGCTCCAAGGCTGCTGAGTCCAGCGAACACGCTGACGTACCCATTCCATTCTGACGGTACGATGACGTTGGGTAAGGATTGGTCCGTGGTATGGGCGCCTACTGCGGGTGCCGTGTTCAGTGAGTCTGTTGCGGACAGTTTGTGCACTGATTCTATAGTTAGTTCTGCCGGGAGTAATTGCTGCTGTCCTCATCGCCGGAAGGAAGCGATTCCGCAAGTGAGACGTCCTGATGTGTCGGTCTTGTGCAGGAGTCGTAACAATTGGTCGACCTGAACGCGGTCCATCGGCAGTAGATACAGTGGTTCTATACGTCCAATGAGACGGTAAATAGTGGCCACAGTGACTCTGAACTTATCTGTAGGTATCCCAGCCGCATGCATACCAATGGCATGCAACCTCTGATTTTCGATTAAACTTGGCATTTTTTAAAATGTCGGAAGACAAAAACTAGCGTGTTTTCTCAATAAACCTGGCGCTCTAGCACAACATAACACAAAGAAAATCGTCGGTCACCCATTCAATTTGACATTCTCGGGCAGCACGTGCTATTTTGAAATCCGCAGCAAAATTGTATACGGTTGGGTGGACAACAACAACATGTCATTAAACTCTTTGCATGACTTCTTGTCCACAAACATGTAACATTAGAACTATTATATTTCATCGTTTATGCTACTTTTCACATTTGTTTCTATTATACTTTCTTTTCTGACTCAGTATATAGGTTTCCGTCTCATTTTTTAGTTACGTGCCTGGTAAGAAATCCAAGTAAGAAAGAAATTTAAAAAAAATAGGCAATGTTTCGAAGCCAGTGTTTCTCATAATTCCTCTGGTAATTTACTCCTATGCACCAGACTCCACCTGTGTGACCAGCACTTCAAGTTCTGTTGTTCAACAAATAGACTCGATGGATATCGAGGAATATCCCTCAGTAGCTTCCTAAATGACGTCACGCGACGCCGCGTCAAGTCCTCTTGAAGGAACGATCAGCTGATCTTTGTTATTGTTTTGTAACGTACGCATTTTTGGTCGAATTGGATTGAATATTGTGCAATAAAATGTCTCGTAGCATAAAATAAAAAAGAAAATCTACTCTATTTTAGTCAGTATCTGGAATTATCTCATAAGTGTGCACCTGAAAGTTTTTTTTTTTTTTTCACGAGACCTTGCGAGAGTGAAAAATACTATTTTCATGCCCACAAGATGATCTCTTTCAGTAGTTTCTTAAATGACGTTACGCTTCGAAGCACGATGCCACCTTGAACGTCTTCTTGAAGGAACGATCAACAGATCTTTGTTATTGTCTTGAGACTGTTTGCAGTCGAATTGGACTGAATATTGCCCAGTAAAATGTCACGTAGCATATAATAAAAACAATCTACGTTATTTTTGTGAATATCGAGAATCATCTCATTCGCGTGGACCTGTAAGTAGAGCTGCACGGTATATCGATAAACCGATATACACCGGTATTCGAACCAATATCGATTGATTACCGGTGTAATTACAAAAGTATCGGTTTATCGTCATTACTTATTTACCCACAATTTAATTTTCAAGATGTCTTGAGTTTTTGAACTGTAGCCCCGAATGAATAATATTGTCCCTTTTCCCAAGGAATCGTCTGCATGCGCTCACGTCATCTACAAATTCCCCAGTTGAAAAATAATTTTTAAAATTTCAACAAAACAATATCATGTGACCCCTCATTGGAACGGGCTCGTTGAGCTCGTTCCAATGAGGGGGTCACATGATATTGTTTTGTAGAAGTTTTGGGGAAAATCTGATAAACTGATTTTTAAAATAATAAATTTTGATATCGTCTGCGTTGGGTAATGTTTTTCGAACCGCATCATCAAGGCATGGTGATTCGTTCCGACTGTGATGCCTCAAGTCTCGATTGTGGTACCTATGTTCATATATCTGAGCAGTTTTCGATATACCGGTATACCGCAGTATGTTTTTAAATACCGATACCGGTATTCATTTTTGAATATCGTGCAGCTCTACCTTAAGAATTATTTTTCACTTGCGCAAGCGCTCGTGAAAAATAAAACTTTCAAGCCCATGTTGAGATAAATTCCCGATATTCACCAAAACAGCGTAGATATCTTCTATGTATTGTTTTGTAACTGAATTACTAATGAAAATATATTGCCCACATATTTTTGTTCCAACTTCGCGTCACAATAACCCTTCTATTGAAAAAGCATTTTATGAACATTTTCTATGAGTTTTAATAGTTGTCAATGGCGACAAATATCAGTTCTGCAATGAAACAAAAACGCAGGAGCTATTCCTAATCGATTCTTGCTACTCACCATAGACACGTGTTACCACTTATGTCTCTTCGTCACAAAATCCAATAAAACTCGTGAAGAATGAATGAAAAGAAAGGAAGTTAGATTGAAACATTAACATGGGAATACTATAGCATACGTTTCATAGTGGATCGGAACAGCCTTCATCACCCGTCACAATATCCGGCGGCTGAGTGAGACAGCTCGAATCTTTGTCATACTGGCAGTTTGTTGTGACTTGGAATACTACGGTAAGTTTCATTACAGTATAGAAGATACTGACTAGCCATCGGTGACTGTGTCACAGGGAGGAGGTTATGGAGGGGCGGGGTGATAAAGGTCACTGGTTGATCAATGTGGGCCTCTGGTGACTACTTTACTCGGGATCTGCGAATCAGACATTTTTTTTCGAATCCAACCTCTAATCTAACCGTGTCTCTCATATCGATATCGAACCGAATATTAATAGACAAGGTATTTCACATTGCGCCAAGCGGAAGTTACGGAACACATTGATGACCCTTGCAAGACTGTGTGAACACCTTAACACCAATAAATAAATATTCTCTGTAGCACCGTCGCTGAAACAGCTGGGCCTATTATTTATAGATTTAGTTTTTGAAGGCTTAACGTGTTACTAGTCACGTTCTTAAGAACGTGACTAGTAACAAGTTAAGCTTTCAAAAGCTAATCTGGGCAAAATTCACTTCTTACCTAACAATTAACCATTGTCAATTATTCAATTAAATATGGATTGAGCCTACTTGAATGAATTGTCTAATGTTAATTTTATCCAATTTGTGTTGGAAATATAACAAGTTGAAGTGCGAGAGATTCGAAAAAATCGAATCTTGAGACTGATTCGGGATCGATCTCGAAGCAGGTGTATGGTATCGATCTCGAATCGACCCTCGAATATTCGCCAGACCCTATACTTTGCACATAACCACAATGGGTTCCAGCCAACCAAAATATTCTCGCAATATTATATACACGTGTAGCATTCAACTTATCCGCAATGCAACAATTGTCATCCATTGCTTTCGGCAAGGGGATCGCGATGTCTTAATGATGATGGCATAGGACTTCAAACCAAAAGGTCCACAGTTCGTTCCCCACCAGGGGTAACCGCTTTGTGTCTACGGGCAAGGCACTTAATCCCGGTTGTCCACAAGGGTGGACAGTGCCGCTGTGTACTAAGGCGTACTGCAAGTCGATGGTGCACTTGTCTTCAACCAATGATAACCCTGCGTGTGCGGAATTAGTACGTTGGAGGAGTCTGTCAGTTGCTCGCCGTTGTTTGATGGTTCTTTCCGGGTGCTCCGGCTTTCTCCGCTCGTAAACCTGTCCGGCACGAGGTGACCCTTGCTGTCGGAAGTGTTGTTAAACCCCAATAAAAATATCTCCGGCAATGGATGACGTGTTATACGTGTTATCGCGTATTTGCTAATACCTCGTCCCCCAGTCGGGGTAATTGCGAAAGAAATGAGTTACTAAAAATAGGGAGCGCCTGCGCCGTGCGCCGCCGCCGCCGCCGCCACCGCCACCTCCCGAATCCGCCTACGGAGAGGCATATATACCGGTGGGAGGATTTACCGGAAAATTGGCAGGCTTTACAAAATATGTTTCAGACGTGTTGTCTTGGTCAGAATGCATAAAATTGAAACATGCGGAAATAACTGACGATTGCAGAATTATGGAGATTGCGATTTTTTTTTGTACATCCTTTTTTAGAAAAATTGTCCTTGTTAGGTAGGGGGTAGGGCTGGGGTTTGAAAACTATACCATTTGTGACAGATGGCATTTTTATAATGCTTCCTCGCGTGCAACATGGTCCTGACAGTTTAATGATATCGCGCCACCACCGGGTTATTTTGTGCATCTCCGATATTAATTCTTGGAAAGTATGACACTTTGAACTATTTTGAAGAAAAGTTAAATTCTGGACTATGATGACATCAAAGTCAAAGCACAGAAAAACTGGAATTGCCTTTCCACATTCAGCAATGTACACCGATTCGAATTTTAAAAAGAGGCTGAAAACATTTCTGTTCAAAAACTCTTTCAACGACGCAAAAATATCTTTATAATATAAAAGTTTTTTAAAGACATACCTTACTCACCAGGACTTTTCGGACAAATATAACATTCGAACTCCATTTACAGTCTTTCAGGGAGTGATGAACTCTCTGCCATTAAATGGAAAAATATAATAAAGCAAAACCAGAATCTGTATACTGTCGTCCACAAAAAACATTGAATTATTAAATAGTTGTAACAACAAAGCATGTAGACTGTTTCATCCCAAGTTTCTTGAAGCTGTAGCAAACTCGTGACATAAAGCTCAAGCAAAATGGAATGATCTATTGAATTTTAGCCTTGGGCCAGAGGACTGGAGGTAGATCATTAAAGATTTTGGACGGCACATACCTGCAATGCTCCAGTATAAACTTTTACATAGATGCTTATATACCAATTCTAAGCTGTACAAAATCAAATTGGTAGAGACAAAATTGTGTACCTTTTGCAATAAGCAAAAGAAACCGCCCTGCATTTATTTTACAACTGTTCTATCTCAACAACAATCTTATTGAGGTTATCAGAGGCACTTAAAGGAAATAAGTAACGTCTCGATCGATATATCCCCTCAATCCATTATACTAGGTTCATGTGGACAAAGTGAAACTCGAATAGATGATGATATTACAGATTTATGTTTATTTCTTTTCTAAATGTTTGTCAGTTCCTGCAGTGAGAAAATGTTACCCAACCTATGAAACTTTTATTGCACAAGTGAAGCACTGTCGCAATGTAGAGTCCATGGCAATAAAACCCCCAATCAAAAAAAAAGAACAATCGCGGTCAAAGAAAGGTCGGACAAAGTATGTAATCTCTTCACTGACGCAGCGTTATGACTACCCCTCCTCTCCGCACCAATCTGTATTTAACCCTTTATCTACCATGAAAAGCAGACGACACTTGGAAAAAAAATTCTTGAATAACTATTTTTTTTCATTTTTTGCCTCAAAAACATAGGTTATGACCCCTCATTGGAACGAGCTCGTCGAGCTCGTTCCAATGAGGGGTCATAACCTATGTTTTTGAGACAAAAAATGAAAAAAATAGTGAAAATTAATTCGCGATTTTTGAGAATAGCGCTGGCCGGTTTTGGGCGTTACGTTGGGTAAAGGGTTAAATGAAACTTGTCTTTGAAAGGACGTACCAAACCAAAAACTTATATTACGGAGGTTCAGTCCATGTTTGGACTAGCGGGTTTCATGCCCCAATTCAAGGTGAATACGTGTTGAATTATTGCTGGAAATGATCGGTATCTACTCAAAAACACTAGATTTACTTTTCAGTATGCGTTTTTAGAACAAATTGATCATTTCCAGTGATAATTTGACTCGTATTCACCTTGAAGTGATGCTTTGAAAGCCGCCATTTTGATTGATACCGTGAAAGTGAAAATGTCTATATCTTCACAGTGGGAGATACGATTTCTATCTTTCCACAATTTCTTTGATAATCTATCGTTTAGCGTATAATAAATAATTTATATTCGTTTGAACAACGCGAATTGAAATACAGTAGACGACTCATTCTGATTCCGTATCATACAGACGACTCATTTCCGGGAACGTAACGGGCTATCATCACAGCGCATGAATACATTCTTTGTGCGTTTCAGTGATCGACTCAGCTGATCGCTTACAAAACACAACACAATTACTTTCAATTATCGACAGGACTATTAATAGTCAATACCCCCTCCCACCCCCACCCCCCCCACCCCCCACACACACACACATACACACAATAAATTGAAACTGTACAATTAAATATTACCCACTTGTACATTCAAGGGAAGTGACATTGAGAGTGCATAATTTTACAACGCATCTTTGAAAATTTGCAGTGACCGAGTTACTCATTGTTTGTTAAATTCCACAACAATGTTGTTCCATAAAAAATGTTTTTTAAAAACTTTTTCTCGCCCAACATTATGTCCCAAAAACTGTATTAATAATTTAAGATTTAATCTGTTTATCTGACAGAATTGTTAGATAAATTAATTATCATGATAATGTGCATGTCCTGTGATTTCCATCAGATTCTCGGCGGTGTCCAGAATGGGACCACAACTCGCCGGCAGAGCCGGCTCGTTGTGATCCCATTCTGGACACCACCTCGAATCTGATACAAATCACAGGACATGCACATTATATGATAATCTGTATATATTAATGTGGGGGATATGGCGCAATAATAACAATAATAATTATTATTAAACTTAGTCTTTATGCAGATTTCATTTGCTTGTGACACTCCAAGCCTCGAAATTAGCCACACAATCGGCCAAGCCATAGTAAATAAAAGTAATAACAGAAAGTTTTCGAAAATGCGGAGATATTGTGGTGATCTCAGTCCGTTTCGTCTGTCCCATCCGCCCTGACCCGTCCCGGCCGTACGTCCGAACTTCATATTACTAAGAGTGTGTGATTCGACACCTTTAACCTATGTTAAGGCGTTCAAGTAGCATCTGTAGATGTCCATAAAGGTATCGATATTTCGAGTTGGCCCCAAGTGGAACCACTTTTATTGTTATTGTTAGAAAATCGGTTTCATTAAGAGGCTCCTAGGGTATTTAATTCGAAATCTTTATACTATGCTAAGGTGTTCCGTTAGCATCTGTAGATGTGCATAAAGGTTTTGGAATTTTGATTTGGCCCCCAAGTGGTTCCAATGGAACCACTTTTATTGTTAGAAAATCAGTTTCCGCTGAAATTCTCCTAGGGGTTTCATTTCGAAAAGTTGAAAATGTGTTTATATGTTCTGGTAGGGTGTCTAGATGTGAATAAAGGTTTCAGATTTTTGACTTGGCCCCATGTTGCACCACTTATGTCGTTAGAGAATCGGTTTCCGTTGGAAGGCTTCTGGGGGCTTTAATTCCAAACATTGAAAGTGTGTTCATATGTTCCAGTGGGGTCTCTAGTTGTACATAAAAGTTTCGAATTTTTTATTCGGACCATGTGGCACCCGTAGCGCTACTTTTGTGTAAGAGAATCGGATTCCGGCGAAAGGCTCCTAGGGGTTTTAATTCGAAACGTTGAATGTGTGTTCATACGTCCAAGCTGGATGTCTAGATGTGCATAAAGGTAGCGCCATGTTTGTCGTTAGAGAATAAGTTTCCGGGAAAAAGGCTCCTTGGGGTTTTAAATCGAAACGCTTAAAGTGTGTTCATATGTTCAGGTAGGGTCTCTAGATGTACATAAAGGTTTCGAATTTTAGTCCGGCCCCACGTGGCTCCCGTCGTGCCACTTTGTCGTTAGACAATCGGTTTGCGACAAAAGGCTCCTATGGATTTTAGTTCGAAATGTTGAATGTGTGTCCATATATTCAGGTGGGGTCTCCAGATGTGCATAAAGGTTTCGGATATTTTATTCGGCAACATGTGGCACCCGTAGCGACACATTTGTCATCAGAGAAACCTTTTCCTCCGAATTGCTTTAATATTGTTAAATAATATTGTTAATAATATTGTTGTTTATCAATCAATATAATGTGCCATTTTATACCTTTTCATTTCTGTCTGTATCAAGCATTAACCAATAATCAAGAATGCAAATGCGGGAATAGATTATGGTGTGCACTGCACACAAATGATACAATCTAGTTGTATATGGCGAAGAAAGCATCAGCATATTTCACACAGTGCTACCTGAAGATAGTCCTTTCGTAATCTAACATTTTCCCAAGGAACTGTAGTGTAGGTCTTCGAAATAATTGTTCTTTTGTCGTATTTTACAGGTTGAGCTGGTCGATGTGCAATATTAGCGACATCCTTGATGCTCTGGAAGAAAAATAAGGGTTGTGACGCACTGCTGGCGTGATGACCGAGATCAGTTCAGATGTTACAGCAAATTTTATAACAAATGAAACTAACAAAACATTTGAAAATTTTTCGTGTGATTCAAACTCACCATTGGAAACGTTTATGGAATATAGAATCTCCATGGCAATATACCAGTGGATTCTTCCTCTCTTAATTATTTTTGGATGTGTCGGGAATGCATTGAGTGCAACGGTTATGATCCAAAAACAAATGCGTAAAAGATCCACAACCCTTTACTTTCTGATCTTAGCCATATCTGACACAGGTGTTCTCTGTTGTAGTGGCGTTAAGACATGGCTAAGGGTGGTGAGTGGGTTTGAACTGCTACACATTTCCAACGTGGGATGTAAAACATTTGTGTTTCTTATTTATATGTTCTCTCATCTTTCGGCTTGGACAATAGTAGCTGTTACAATAGAGAAATTCTTGGTAATATGGTTTCCACTGAAAGCTAGGGTGATATGTAGTGTAATGCGAGCGAAGCTGCTTGTTATGGTTTTGGCATTAAGTCTAGCTTTAGTTAATGCGCATCTGTTCTGGACTGCCGAGTTGCTCACCATACCACACACAGTCTGTCCAAGCAAATACATTTGCTCAACGTACGCCTTTGAAGACTTTGTTTGTATAATATTCCCATGGATTAATTTGATTCTATATTCGTTTGTGCCTTTCACATTTATGTTGATATTCAATTTTATTATAATTGCCAGCTTGATAAAACATCGTGAGATACTAAAAGCAAAGTCAGGGTGCAGATATGATGGACAAGATAGGTACAACCACAACCGTCTTGTTGTTACGTTGCTTTCAATATCATTTGTATGGATATTCAGTACAACCCCGTCAACACTATTCCAACTAGCTGCTCCTAAGCCATCGTCACTAGAACAGGGAGCAAGACTAATGTTACTTCGAACAGTGTGTTTCTTAATGATGTATTTCAATCATGCCGTTAACTTTTTGCTGTACTGTGCAACTGGGCGTCAGTTCCGACAGGTGTTAAAGAAGATCATTTGCAAACAGACCAACAAGGTGCCGAAACTTCGTGTTATTTTTAAAACTAGAAGACAAACACATTTCTTCGAAAGTTCTGTAAATGGAGTTGGAATTGCTGGAATTAATGCGTTCGAAGAACACACACAACTGTAGAGTTTACACCAATGTTATTGGTAGTGATTTCCATTTTATCTGACTCCGACTTATCAGTTTCCATCAGTAATATTTTAGCGATCAGTGAATGAACGACAAAGGGGATTTTGCAATCTGTGGATGCGCCAGCCATTTTGTTTATTGAGAGCAAGGGGAGAACAGTCTCCACAATAAGTAGGGATCATGCCTGTATATTTTCATATCTGTTATATGTGCGGGGCCTCTACTGACGTTACTGTTCCCAGGAGGTGGTTAAGTCTCAATGAAAGTGGAGGGGGCCTGACGGGGAACACATTTTTAAGACCGACGGGACATGCTCTGGTCGATGCGGAGGGATAAGAGGGTGGAGGCGTTTTAAACGCACTGGATTTCATAGTTGTGTGGTTGGACCAGTTGTAAAGCTGTGGCTTTCAAACAGCTTGCGACATCCTTTTATATCACGCTATATATTATATACACATATTCAGCAAATGCTTGAATGCCCATTTGTCTCTCATTTCGGAAGTGCAGACCAGGGTCTGGTGATGGTTTCGTTTACCACTTCCACTTCAACCGTTTTCCATCCCGAAGCCTAGCCTTCGGGATGAAAGTTGGTTGAAATAGAAGCAACAAACAGAACCAATCGAAGGTGGAATTTTTTTGTTTGTTTATTGGGATTTAATGACACTTTCAACAACCAGGATCACATCATGTCGGACAGCTATACGAGGTGAAGAAGTCGGAGTACTCTGAGAGAACCACGAGAAGCAGTGAAGAATCGTCTCATAGTCAGGCTTTCAGTCTTACCGAAGGTTAAATTCTTTGGCCAAATGTATTTACTAGATTTCTTTACATTTGCAGGCAATAAATTATAAGCATATTAACTCATTTGCATACTCTAAATTTTATTACATGCTATGCTTTTATTTCCATAATATACACGCTTTTTCTGCAAAAACCTAAGAGAGCAATAAATTTTCTTGTTTTGTCCTTGAACAATACGGATCACGTTCTGTATTAATTGCACTAATTAACTATTTCTTTTCTTGCGTTTTGGTGATTTTGGGCAATAATTTGTGTTTTGGTGATTTTGGGCAATAATTTGTGTTTTTAATAATTTTTTAGTAAACTTTAGGCGTGCAATAAATACAGAACAACATACGCGTTAGAACTATCATTTTTACGGCACGAGATCGATTTCGGCCGAGGGATAATATTGAACAAGAAGCCGAAGGCTTCGAGTTCAATATTATCCCCGCGCCAAAATCGATTAATAATGTTTTAGTAAACTGTAGGCGTGCCGTGCAATAAATACAGAACATCATACGCGTTCCAACTGTCATTTTTACCGCACTCGATCAATTTGGGCGGAGGGATAATATTGAACTTGAAGCTATCGGCTTCTCATTCAATGTTATCTCTCCACCAAAATCGATCTCGTGCGGTAAAAAATAACAGTTCGAACGCGTATGCTGTTCTATCTATTTTTTAACCATTGTGTCATCGTGTAGCTTGTTTTGTGAAAAATGTGTGGAGTCAAGTGACCGCTGATTCCACCGCCCCTATTACTCCTAACTATTATAGTCAGAAATTAATCATACGCTCATCATTTAGAATAAAAATATAGATCCGTCTATTGAAAGGTAAATGCTGTTTGTATTTTATAAAGAAGGGAGATGGTAATTTTATGTTATTTATCAATTTTTCTAACGTTTACGTTTGTACTTTTATATACAAAATACTCTACGTATACACCTTGAAACTCGTGTACACTATATGCGACACATCTATGGTAATGAAGAAGTGACATTTAGCGTGCAATTTGGGTACAATGCTATTCTCCGATGTTGTAACACAAAGACACAAATCCTCTCGAATTCAGTTCAATGAGGAACACACATCAGCGCACAACATTTCACGAGAACGCTTTTTCATTCTCATGGAAGTTAAGTGTAATCAAATTCATTCGAATAACGAACCGGTAAAAGAATGTTCTCCGACAGCTGAACTTCAATAAAGCACATCGAACCGAATATGTCTGTGATAAATAATGATGAACGCGAGTCAACTGTCATCTGAGTAGCATTGAACAAACTCCACTCTGGATATCCAAAGGCGTGCTTGACGATTCTCTCCTCAAGCTAGTGATTGGCTGTTTTGTGACACTCTTTTGGAGATGTCTTCGAGAAACATCCCCTGCAGTGTGTCACACAACATCAATTCACAGGTGAGGAAAAGATACAGAACGCCGTTGTACTATTTCAAAAATACTGCAGGTCATATTCCAACTGTTGGGCCAACTGACTGTGTGTTTACGCTTTACAACAAGGAGTGAAATGTTATAATACACAGCGCCAACTGAAAGCTGGTTAGAAACATTGCTGATTATAACGTCTGTCGGAAAGTAGGTTATCTCCTTTTAACTCGTAGAACTCTTCATGAATCTGTGGTTAATTAAATTCTTCCGGTTGGAATACCAACATGTTCTGATCCCTAAAGTACATCAAGTGTGATCCAGACTGGCACGATGGATACACTGAATTGTACAAACAATATTCACTGAGCAAGGAACTCTTTCCGTGGGAAGTGGTCCGTTATTTTGAGTTTATGTGTATGAAGACTGTATTACCGGGGAGAAACTTTACATCGGTACTTCACCTGGGTAGTTAACCATTACCTAACGAATCGAATGCTTCCGTCCACGTAATTTATAAATTGAGCAATTGAAACAAGATATAGTTTTCAAAACAATTCAACAAACCCATTTCATGTGACCCCCTCATTGGAACGAGCTCTTTGAGGAGTCACGTGATATGGCTTTGTTAATTTTTGTGAAAAAAAATGAAAAAACAAAAACTAAAATAATAAATTTTTATATCGTCTGCGTTGGGTAAAGGGTTAAACCCTGTGCACTCGGGTCAAAATATCTAAATTTCAAGCTGCATGTCTTCCCAGTGATGCAGCTAGGAATTTAACCAATATCAATCTTGTTTGGAAGAGTTCATTAATTGCACTGTTTAAATCGATTGTTGCAGGGGCGGCGGAAGCTCGATAAAAGTGGAGGGGCACAAATTTACAATGCTACTATGGTTCGACCCATTGTGAATAAGGTTACAGTCGTATATCGTTAAATGTACCAAGACTCGCTATAGTCACTCGTTCAGATGAAGATGCCGCTGTGTGGTCAATATCCTGTCCGTTTCTTCTACTTCAACCATCTTCTAACCCGAAGGCCGAAGGTTCAACCGAAGGTTGGAAGATAGTTGAAATAGATGAAACGGACCGAAGCGACCGAAAGTTGGGCTCTTTGGCTAAATATTGTTTGGATTTGCAAATAATGTTGTAGAAATGCCCGAAAATTGACAAAAAGTGAAGGGGCGCGGTCCCCCTGTGTCCCCTCCCTGGCTCCACTGCCTCTGCGTAGTTGTATTATGGTAAAAATTTGAAACTTCAACATCAGTGAGCAGAAAATTAACCTAAAGGTCCATCTGGTGTAATTTGCAGAAGTCAACGACACTATCACAGTATGTTTCAATATTTAACTTATGTACCTTGCGTAGAAATAGGCCCATGTCACGTCAAGGTAACTTATGTACCTTGCGTAGAAATAGGCCCATGTCACGTCAAGGATTTTGTTGGACCGTATTTTGTATGACGGAGGCCGCCATCATGGTTTCTGCGGTGGGGCTTGGTTGTTATGAGCCTGGAAGGCTTCCGGCAGTACGAAGTGTGTTCTGTGGGTATGTTCGATTGTATGGATTAATCTAATCATACAAAATGGACTACAGAAACATGTCCCACCAAAACAACAAACGCTTAGTAAGGACACTAACTCCACGCACTACCGTGGTAATGACGTCAAAATATGCTCTCTCGCGCACACTTCCATGATAATCAACATTACCAGTACTCAAAATAACTTTTTTTCTATGCGTAGCAAAATGCTACACATTTCCCAAAAATAAATAGCATTTTGTAAAATTCCATAGCTGTTTTTGTATACCAGAGTTATGTTATGCTGTTTTGTATTGAATTCTTCTAAGTAGATAGAAGAGTTTCCATCCATTTCTGGGTATTTCCAAATGATCTGCAACACATGAAACATTTACTGTGTTTTTTTTAACTGAACTGCCTTTAAGGGTTGCATGGACTTGGATATTTTCAAATGACGTCTTGGTTGTTTAACAGAGTTCTCAAAATGGAAGTTTGGATTTTTAATTTGATGGGCTTGAAGTTATTTTTAATGAACAGTTTATGCAAAATGTTCTAAAAACAGGAAAAATTTAAACCAATAGAATTCATCTTACATATGAAGTTGCTAATGATGCTTGATGGTTTCACAATCAGAAGTAAAGCATCAGTGAACTAGTTTTCAAATTTGTTTGCTAATTTTCATTTACATTTTGCGATACAAGATAATCAACTGCAGCCTACTAGGCTGCAGCTGATTATCTTGTATCGCAAAATGCTATACATAATTGAACATTGTGTAGCTTTTTGCAAGTTTTGCATAGCAAAATGCGACGCGACACTGCTTATTGTGAGCCCTGAACATTACATTGCTAATAATGTGACGGATGTCGTTACTTTCCCTTCAACAAATAGGGGGTCGTTCTGGCATGCGAAAAAACTACTTTCGTCGAGAAGGTGTCGTGTTTGATATTGATGATGTGGTCTTATTAACGAGATGGAATATGGCAACCCAGATTGAGCGACTGTTGCAATCGTTTATTTGTTATACGATAGCGTAAATTAAAAAGAAATTGAAAACTATTAAACAAAAAAAAAAAAAAGAAAAGAAAAGGTATTGAATGTTTGTCTAGAGATATTCGGCGAAAACTCACCCGACTTTTTGTTTCTCGTTTGTAAAGTTATCGCGCAGAAAATCTATGCACGTCTTTGCCGTATTGTGAGTCACATTTGCGACAAGCGTGATATGAATTCGGAAAGGTTGAGACTCTCGTTTTTCGGCTAATCGGGAGCCAATACTATAAAACTTTTACACTTGTATTTTCTCGAATTGTATATTCTACCTATTAATATAACTGACTAAAATGAATCATTAGCATTTTTAAAGATATGGAAAATTTGCCAACTGACAAATTGCCAGGTCTTTGAGAATGCTAATGGTTCATTTAACCCATTTAAAGAGAAATACATTAACCCTTTACCCAACGTAAGGCCAAAACCGGCCAGCGCTATTCTCAAAAATCGCCAATTAATTTTCAAAATATTTTCATTTTTTGTCTCAAAAACATAGGTTATGACCCCTCGTTGGAACGAGCTCATCGAGCTCGTTCCAACGAGGGGTCATGACCTATGTTTTTGAGACAAAAAATGAAAAAAATTAGTTATTCAAGAATTTTTTTTGCAAGTGTCGTCTGCTTTTCATGTTAGGTAAAGGGTTAATGCAATTCTAGAAAATACATTAATACAATTCTAGAAAATACAACTGTACAGGTTTTATAGTATTGGCCCCTGAACTGATGAGTAAACTTCAGCGTTATTGATGAGCTTATTGGGGCATTCATAAAACAAAGACAGTTATACAGTACAGTCGCTATGGAATGGTCGTAATCCACGCGTGGGCTGTGATGTCCACGCCTGCCTTTACCAGACAATAAAATCATCAACAGCAAAATTTTAATTAATGAAGCATCGCCATGTACCCGGTGCTTCATTAATAAATGTTTGATGATTATTTCTATAATTAGTGTTTGAAATCTTAACTCTTTGATCCTTGTGTGCGTCTTATGACGTACGAAATCAAACAGCGCGTTGACACCTTTGTACGTCTTATGATGTACGAAATCAAACAGCGTGTTGATACTTTTTGGTCATTTGTTTTTTTTTTTAATTATTTTTCGATTTTTTTAAGTTTTAACCTCAATTCTATTTTCTCCTGAATAATGCTCTATGACAACCTTTGAGCCAAATGTTATCGCAGCTTTAAATACTAATATAATCCTGTCGTCAAGACATTTTAACTGGTTGAGTGCAAGAGGACTCTATCAGGGCTTTCAAAAAAATGAGGATGCCAGAGCAAAAGACAACACTTCCCTTGCTTATATTTCATATTCAGTCAAACACAAATAATATTTTGTTTATATAAATTTGTTTTATTTCAATAAATAATAAAACAAGTTTTGAATAACAATTTCACCAAAAATAATCTAGCCCTCAGGCAGATAATCACTAATGTGAAAAATATCTTGTTATTTGTACTTTCCGACGTTTGAGGTCGCATTTTGAAAAAAATTGAAGAAGATGAATTCCCGGTGACGTTGGAACGTCAGAATAATTAGTCTCAAGGATTAATATTATTGCGTCCGTGGAAATATCGCCCACCTGTGGAAAGTGACCAGTCCATGGTGACCGTACTGTACTATGATTGCTGTGTGTATTCAACGCTACCCGATACAATGGGGGCACGATGAAGCCATGTACTAAGGCGTACTGCACGTCGATGGTGCTCATGTCTTCAACCGCTGTGACCCTGCTTGAGTGGAGTTGAACAGAGTTAGAATGTGGAGGAGCTGACAATTGCTCTTCGATGCTCGGTGGTTCTCTCAGGGTACTCCGACTTCCTCCACTCATAAAATTGTCACGGTCACGATTAGCCATTGTGCATAAGTATGTGACCTTAAACACAATAAGTAAATAATATTAATAATAATAAATATACCTGATACAATACAGACACTGAGAAACGTACTGCGCGTGGAATCCAGCCTACTCGTAAGAGCGATATGTAAGGACGCATCTGATAGGTCGTTATACAGCTGGGTGACGTGATGACATGAATGAAATGCTTCGACACAATACAGTGTGAAGCAAGAATGTAAACAGAGAGCCGAAAGTAAAATAGTATATGGCACATTAAATTGATTGATTGATTGATTTATTATTTATTTATTGGTGTTTAAGGTCACATATTTCTGCTTAATGGCTAATCATGACCATGACAGTTTTACGGGTGGAGGAAGCCGGAGTACCTGGAGAGAACCACCGAGCAACGGCGAGCAACTGTCAGCGCTCCCCAACATACCAACTCCACACAGGCAGGGTTAGCACAGGGTGAACACAGATGCGTCATCGACGTACAGTACGCCTTAGTACACAACGCCACCGTGCCCCCACGTGGGCAGTTGGGCTGAAGTGTCTTGCCCAAGGACACAACGCGGGTGCCGCAGGTGGGATTCGAACCGAGGACCTCTCAGCTTGCAACTCTACCTACTGAGCCACCGCGCCTCCGGTTGATTGATAACAACCATATTATTAACAATGCTTGACACCAGTTAGGGCGAGGGTCACTTTGGGTAAAGTTTTTGAGCTTCAAAATGAGTTTTGAAGGATTTTGAGTGATTGTTCGCCCCAAAAGAAGAAAATCGCCATATGATCTTATGACCACTTGACCCCAGGTTATGAAAGTTCTATTTAGATGATGTTTTTAGCTCAACTTGAAAATGTCAAATATGAGCTATTGGGATGGATTGTGATCCGCTCGTCCGCCCGTCCGTCCGTCCATCCGTACGTCGCAATTATACGGGAGTTACGAGTTTTTTTTGTGTCCGGAGATACATTATGAGCTTACCGAAATATTATGAGCTTAGTTACTGAGATAGGAGACTTATGAGGCAAATTGCAAATTTTGGGGGTTTATATTATGGGTTAGGGTCAGTTCAGGGTTAGGGTTAGTGTCACTTTAGGGTCAGGGTTGGGGGATGTAACCCTTTCTATTCCCCTCGAAATTTAAAAAAAAAGCTGAGGTTTTAACCGTTTTCCGAACGAATTTAAATAATCAATTTTTCCATAATTTTTTAGCCCACAACTCCCATTTTTTAGAACCTCCGTCCGTCCTTGTGTCCGTACATTCCTCTGTCCATCCACAATTCCTTTAGCACACCCTACATGCCGCAGCTATCACCCGATCAGTTCCAAATTTCATACACGGCTTTGGGGCAATGTCTAGATGGAAGCTGTCGAATTCCTCCGAATTTCGTTGAAAAACATGGCCGCCAGCAGCCATCTTGGATTTGGATATAAATCATCCCAACAATCCCTTTATCACACCCTACAGGCCTCAACTCTCACCCGTTCAGTACCAAAATGGATATACTACTCAAAGTTTGCTAAGCACCAAGTATATTCAACTACCTGTTTTACGTTTTAGTTGAAATATTGTAAGGAAAAGTGTATATATTTTTTATTTAATTATATCTTTAATGATTTAAGTACAGAAATTAAGATTTTATTGGTGTTTGACACTATTTGTTAGCTTTTGAATACGATAACCATATTATTGGTAAAAGAGGAAATTTTCCAATTTGCAAAAAGATGACGGAGATAACTGGTATGGGTTCCATATCGAGTATAAGACCAATTACTGTTAATTACATGCTCCCAATCAGGTTCCTGGTGAGGTCGGGGAATCTTGCTAGCCAGTCCATACGCTCAATCCCCTCCCTCTGTCGGTACTACCGGACAGCATGGGCAACATGCGGACGGGCATTATCGTCTATCAGAATGAATCTATCACCCACTGCACCTGCATACAATCTGACGTGGACATCCAGGATGTCATCAATATACCGTTGTGCGGTCAATGTACCACGTTCAAGGACACAGAGCTCTGTACGTCCATCCCCGCTGATGCCACCCCGGACCATGATTGACCCTCCACCATAGTGGTTATGCTCAGTAATGTTGGCTGCATTGAATCGCTCTCCTGGTCTTCTCCATACCATAGAACGCCTATCGGTGTGTCCTGGGCAGGACCTTGACTAACCTGTAAAAAGGACAGGTCGCCAATCTTCTCTGGTTCATCCAACGTGGTCCATGGCCCATTCATATCGTGCCTGGCGGTGATTCTGGGACAGCGGAATGCGAATACATGGTCTTCTCGATCGGAGATCACCTTCGTGCAACCTTGCCCGGACAGTCTGCGTCGAAACATTTACCCCAGATGCATTCTGAAGGTCACTGCGAAGCTGGGTTGCTGTGACAAAGCGGTTCCTACGGGCCTGAATGATCAAAAACCGGTCTTCAGCTGCAGATGTTGCCCTGGCTCTGCCAGCACCATGCCGTCGTACTGATGTGCCATACTGCTGAAATCTTGCCCAGGATCTGGTGATCACCGTATGTTGCATACCAAGGGCTTCACCAACCTGACGATGGGTATCCCCTTGCTCCACCATCCCTACAACCCGCAACTTTTCTGCTTCAGACAAATGTCTTCTTACATTTGCATTTGCCATGTTCAATCATTAAATAACTATGGCGTACGAACAGGTTCGAACATAATTATTGAGGTACATACTATATTATTTGAGGTTCATCCTATATTATTTGAGGTTCATCCTATATTATTTGAGGTTCATCCTATATTATTTCAGGTTCATCCTAAAATAATATTTATGACCCTCTCGTACGCGATCAATAATTTGTCCGACCCTGGATGGACTATAATTATTGTTTCATGTTGAACCAGGTTCCACATAAATATTTCAGGTTCATCCTATATTAATTGAGGATGAACCTAAAATAATTTGTCCGACCCTGGATCGACCATAATTATTGTTTCATGTTGAACCAGGTTCGACATCAATATTTGAGGTTCATCCTATATTAATTGAGGATGAACCTGAAATAATTTGTCCGATCCTGGATGGACCATAATTATTGTTTCATGTTGAACCAGGTTCGACATAAATATTTCAGGTTCATCCTATATTAATTGAGGATGAACCTGAAATAATTTGTCCGACCCTGGATGGACCATAATTATTGTTTCATGTTGAACCAGGTTCGACATCAATATTTGAGGTTCATCCTATATTAATTGAGGATGAACCTGAAATAATTTGTCCGACCCTGGATGGACCATAATTATGGTTTCATGTTGAACCAGGTTCGACATAAATATTTCAGGTTCATCCTATATTAATTGAGGATGAACCTGAAATAATTTGTCCGACCCTGGATGGACCATAATTATTGTTTCATGTTGAATCAGGTTCGACATCAATATTTGAGGTTCATCCTTTATTAATTGAGGATGAACCTGAAATAATTTGTCCGACCCTGGATGGACCATAATTATTGTTTCATGTTGAACCAGGTTCGACATAAATATTTGAGGTTCATCCTATATTAATTGAGGATGAACCTAAAATAATTTGCCCGACCCTGGATCTACCATAATTATTCAGGATGATACTAAAATGCCACGATGCAATACGCCCACGAGCCAATCAGTTGAGTCGTTACAAACGCGAACAATGGGACATAACTGGGGGAAAAACCAAGATAAACTTGATGCAGGCACACAGCTTCAGACAAAGAATCCCGCTGAGAGATTGTTTTGTATGCGCTTCAAACGATTTGTTTTCAACACTTTGTAATCACGTAAAATAAATAGGATCCCATGAAAATGTCAAAAGGGCAGTGTTGATTGTTTACTGTACTAGTAGTATGTCATGTGGTTTTGAGGGGCAGGTTGGGGGACCCCGGTGGGGGACCCCGGAAGTGACGTCATGTCACGTGACGTAGTGGCGCCATGTTGAGTTGTCATGGTAACCCGCGTGAGCGGCCATGTTGTGACGTCATCTCCATAGTGATACGTGTTGTTAGTGCGCATGCGCAGCGCGTGTTGTTAGGGTGATACGTGTTTCCGTCGTCCATTTTGTATACTGAAGGCCGCCATCTTGGTTTCTATGGTAGCACGTGATTGCTATGTTACCCAATTGTTCTGAAATAAGACGGGGTATGTTCGGAGGGTGTGTTCGATTGTAGAAGAGTAAATCTAATTACCACAAACAACCCGACAATCTCTCCAAATCACCAAAATCCACCCGAAATCACCGAAATTGACTTTATTTCCCCATTTTATCGGTTTAGCACGTAGTGCTATAGTACTAAGGGGTACAAGGGGTGCATTCGACTGAAGTGGAGTATTTTTCTGGTTCGGATTTTCCCAGAATCCTCATTTAATTACCCAAATAAACCCGTCAAGTTGTATTATTTCGAATTCTTTAAGAATCCCTTTTTTTGGATCCCATGACGTGTTATTTCCCTATTAAGAGTAGCACGTAATGCTATAGGACAAATTTACCCAGAATTCCATTATTTAAATTATAAGTAGGACCCATATGTGTACATGAAGGCCACGAAGCTAAATTCCACCATATACTCATATGAGGATCTACCCAACAGATGTGTCGTACGAGGTCTAATTTACTATCCCTCATTTTGATTTTTCTTTGTACTTCGATGGAAAGTTAAAAAATAATAACACTAAATATAAATTTAAATTTCTTTTATTCAACAACATAAATACATCTTTTTATGGTATGTAGATTGTCAGATATTCATAAACAGTCTTTCTGCAGATTGGACATCTTCTCAGTGGTTTACAGCAGTCTTTGCACAGGCACAAATGGTTACATGGTCGCGGAGCTAGATTGGCTTCAGCTAATAAACACACACTACATTTTGTCCTCCGTGAATCTTCTTCTTCTTGAAATGATGTGTCCATTTCTTCTTCTTCTCTGATGGCCATTTCTTCTTCTTTTTCAACGTCCATGAATTCAGGTGGTAAATTATGAATGTAATAACAGTCTGGAGAATATTTTCTGTGTTCTTCTATAACATCATCTTCTGTTTCCCAGAAACGAACAATAATACCACAATGAAAACATTGAGTTCTGTCTCCTGTCCCCAAATAAAAGAATCCAGCTTTTGTCAGTTCATTCGGGGTTTTCACACTTTCACTTTGTAACATGAATTGAAATGTCTTGAGACGATTTTCCTCCAATGCATACTTGATGTGTTTTGGTGGTCTTTGTTCTGGTGTCTTTCTTATTTTATCTTCTCCACGTAATAACTGCTCCAGTACCGGTGGCGGAACATCACGAAAATACGTTTCGAATGAAACGCTCATTCTCTCTACAAAGTCTCTTGGATTTCTTGTTTCTTGGTTTCTTGATTGATAATCATTCAGTGCCATCCTGATCAAACATGGAATAGTGAACATTCTTCAATCCTTTTTATCTTCATTCTTCTTTGGTTTTCTTTCTCTTTTTGGTTTGGGTTCTCCTATTTCAAGACTTCTCTTCTTTGCAACATCCACTGCTTTGGTCACTTGTTCCCAATCTCTGGTGGTAAACTGGAACCCAACGTCGTTCTTGAATAGTTGAATCTGTAAATCGTTGTTAAGTTTGAAGACGGTCACATTAGTAGACATCCTTCTTCTTTGGCTGTCGGAACACAAATGAGCTGAACACCAGGTGCACCAGTTTTTATAGTTTTCCTTCAATGCAGCGACATCTAGTGGCTGGTTTCCTCTATGACGTCATTAACCAACACATCATTATCCATTAGATCAGTGGTAAACATGTTGGATATGGTTTCCATCGGTACACCGCGACAGCGATGTTTCAAGTAAAACAGACAGTATTGTCCACACACTGGTAATGGTCCTTGAAGGCGTTTTGTATTATACTTCCAATATCTGGAATTCTTCTTCAGGAAATTCTCGAATGGTCTGTGTTGTAGTGGTAATCCATAGGAATCAAAGTATTCTGCGTTGTGGTGACTCACAAAGAGAACCACCCAATGTTCTCCTTTTCTGTGGTCTGGATCCGTGTTGGCTATCAAAGCCACTGGTCTGTGATCTGGTAATCTTCTTGGTAATTTGTTTCTTGAAAATACACCCAAACATATTCTCTTCAAACAACTATCTGATCGAAGTGCATTCTCTAACTGCAACGTGTTCATGTTGAGTAATCGAAGATTACTTGTCTATTCTTATCCACTTCTCTGATGTTCTGGAATTCTGCATACACCAGTACGTTGATTGTGGTTGGTAATGGATTTTCGAAATGGACTTCTAGTCTCAAGTTTCCTCTCTTCACCAGATCGAAGTGTTGTCCATGTGATAGATCTGGAGTCAGGTCGAATACGAATAGGGTGTATCCATTTATGTACTCTTCTCGGCTGATGTGGTTTCCTTCATTCTCATACATTTGTCCAGTTCCTTGGAACAGAGTTGCATAACATCTGGCCACTTCTTGTTGTTCGAATCTAGGTTGTAATGGTTTGGCTGGAATCTGCTGCCCATCCACGTACAATGCCAAGTAATTGATTTTGTAGTTCTTGAAATTATATGGATTCTTTGAAAAGTTTCCATTAAAAGCATCGTTGTCTACACATCCCACTACGATGCGTTTAGGTAGTTGGCCTAAAAATAAGTTTTCTTGTGTAATGCTCAGATTTCCTTTCGGCACTGAAAACACCTTGGTTTCCACACGATCGATAGGATATTTTGCAGTTGCTTTTGTTAGTGCTTTCTCGTGAGCCATTCTCACGAATGATTGGAGTCTCTCTTTGCGTACAAACATGGATACATCTAGAATTTTGATCTTGTATGTAGCGGTATCGGCCATCAATGCGAAAGCATCTTTGGCTCTATTCATTTTAACATGAACATTAACTCCATTCAGCAAGTAACGAGTTTGGAAAAACATGTCCAAATGTAATCTTCCAGTCATGTCCACGATTTTACTTTTCTCTATAAATTTCTTTCGAAGAAGAAATCCCTTGTTATCATCTGTCAAATCTTCCATGTGTCCGGCCGTATCCTTGTACCATAATGCATTAGCCAGTTGTGACTTCTTGGCAGCTGGTCCATAACTCAACAAAGTTTCTATGAAAGCTCTGTAATGATAAGTGTTGTTGGAAGGAGATACCAGTTTTTCATTCAAGCTGATATCGATTTGATTAAATAAGGAATGCATCCATAAATTGACTGGGCCCACTTTGGCATCGGGTGCAATTGATGCCCCATTGGAATCTACAACCGTTGCTTTAACATACAAGTATGTCTGTGCCAAATTTAAATAATCATCTCCTAATCCTGCAATGTGGAATTCTATTGGACCACTGTTTCCTATAGTCGCCAAAGGCCTGTGTTCTACCCATTGCCCATGTTCCACACTAGTCTGTGTTGGTGGTATGGAAAACAAGTCGAGTTCGCTGTTGACACACTCACAAGATTTTTCATTAATGAGAGACATCATGCACCGAGATGGTCTTGGGTCTGAACAGTCCTCCTTCTTTTTGTCGATTTGCTAGTTTTGCGTGGTGCGCGCCTTTTTATACTTTTCCTACCGGGTGGTTTTGAACCACCAACCACTTCATTCCAAGCTCCTGCAACAACCTCTTTGACTCTTTTGATTGCTGCCTTTTTTACATTTTTCCCTTCAATGACATCTTCGGCAAAGGCTGCTCCTTTTCTCAATAACTGTTTTCCCACGGTCCTGGCTGTAGTTTTCAATAAAGGTAACACCATATTCTTCAGTCCTCCCAATATACTTCCCAAACCATATCCTCTCTGTATTTGAGCTCCAGAAAAAGCCGGTAGACCATTCCCAGCTTGTTTCGTGTAATATTCTTCGTATAATTTGGACTTACAACAATAAGTCATGTTTATGTGAAATGAAGAGATCTACGATTTCTGAAATGAAGTGTCACTGTCACTTTCCCGAACTCGAATGGTACTATGGCTCCTGTGTCACCCCTTATATACACCTGGACGGTACTGAAATTTTTTCGTTCTACTGGTACATAATACACATTCTCAAATGTTTAGAGATGATATCCCCATATTTTCCACGCACGGGTACGATACGAAGAAGTGGTATTCTTGTATCTCCTACGACTTGGTCACGAACCAAGTCACAATATACATAGAGTGAATAAAATCCTTGGTTGACATCGGCAACTCTGGAAGAATTGTAAGTTCCTGATTTAAAAACACACTCATTAAATCCCAAAATATTTTGAAGAGTAGGGCTCAATGTGACCACGACTCCATCACGTACCGTGATACGAACTTTACCAGTCACTCTATCCAGTTCAAAAGCTACCTTATCGTGACGAGGCAAGAGTAATTCTTTAACACCATTGATAGCTCGTATCACATCAATGGGATCCGAATAACGACCTTCCTTGAGAGTAAGTCGGTAATTCTTTTTCGAAGACCAGAACACTGTAACGAAAGCTTCTTCTCCACGAATATTGAACCAAGTATTTGGATACTGAAATCTCTGCCAGACCTACTTCCCATTCTCCCGTGAGATTCACTGGTTGTGATAACTGAGTGGTGTACGTAGTCAACGTGTTTTCTGGAAACACGTTCATAGAACTATTACTTGGTAGAGTCAAATAAAACATTACTTTTTCTTAATGGTTGGATTTGGTAACAAATATCCTATGCTACTACTCAAGAGAGCAGTCCACAACTTGCTGTCTGTGTTTTCGAGAGTGAGATTAACGACACTGGTAATGATGATGACATACAAAATGCTTATTTGTGAAAAATAAGTGATCTCGCTCCTTGGAATTCTTTTACCAAACAGAGGCCAAGAACCGTTCGATCCTTCTTCCATTTTGAAGAAACTTCACAGGTTCACTTCCTTTTATAGGTGAACTGACTCTGTTTGATCCACGAATTGAACGAAGTTGGGTATCCCAACCACTTTACGAACAATTCCCTTTTCTTACCTCGACCACGTTTCTTGAGTACGTGTTCGATTTTGTAAATAGTTTTATGTGAAACTCGCTGAAGCTCTTCAGTGTAGAATGACCCTTTCAATATTTCTCCATTATCATCTTGTAACATGTATGTGACTGGATGTCCTTTCTTGATGGCTACTACTGTGAATAACTCTTCGGTCCAATTGGGCAAATAACCTTTCTCGAAAGTTTTCTTAACTTTATTGATTCGCACTCTGTCTCCTACTTTGTACTTTGGTGTCTTGTGTTTTATGGGTTGCCCATACAACCTTTGCCAAACCTCTTCTTGATTTTCAAAGTTCACGGCGATGGGGGCCATACCTATACTGCGATGATGAGAATGATTATATGATTTCACCAAGTTTTGAAGTGGAAAAGTTAGTGTATCATTCTTGGTAAAATATTTCCACATTTTGGTTTTCAAAGTTCTATTGAATCTTTCTACTATGGAACATTTTGTTTCCACATTTTGTGTAGTGAAAAAGTCGACTTTGTGATCTTTGAGAAAATTCTGAAATTTTCTGTTTAGAAATTCTTTGCCTTGATCAGTTTGTAATTTTTCTGGTTTACGACCTTGTTTGAAAATTTTACTAAAAGCTTTCACGATGGAATCACCAAGTTTGTTTTGTAATGGCATCACCCAAGCATATTTACTAAATACATCTATACATGTCAACAAAAATTTTATGTTTTTGTTGAATTTACTTATGTTTGAAACATCTACCAAGTCAGCTTGCCATTGTGCATCTATACCACTAACTATTACTTTTCTTCTACGAAATGTACGACGAACAGGTTTGTGAAGAGTGTATGTGTCTTGAGTCTCTAACCATTTTACAACTTGTTTGGTTTTTTTCTTGGACGCTCTACGAAGAGCGTCTACACCACAAAAACTACCAGGCACTTCAGAATCATAGTACAATGCTTCCATGACTGCCTTGTTCAAGTGTCAACTCTATTTATACCTTTTTTCGATCCACTTTGGCGTTTCTGTTTTCTTTGGTTGTTTTGGTTCCGACTTTATCGGTGCCTGTTTCATAAAATCCCAACGTTCTTTATGACCAATTAATTCTTGGGGTATGTTACTATCTCTCAAAGCTTCGGCCAACATTTCCCATCCCTTTGGTTGGAAAGATTTTCGTCTTCTAAGTAAATCGTTTAGAAGATCTGTTACATTCGACCCTACCACTGTTTGATCTTTGTAGACTAATTCACCCTTCTCATTCCAAGATATATTTGGGTCACTTCTAATACGATTCAACAACAACTTGCCCTTTCTCTTCATTGTCATAGGTACAGAATCGAGAATGTCTTCGTCTTTATTATCTTTCTCGAATTCGACTTTAATTGGTCGAGGAGCCATTACCTTTTGTTGAAATGTCAAGTATCTTTGTAAAATTTGATTATATTGAGTCATCTTTTCATCAGCCGAAAGAAAAGGGGCATCGAGAATATCTCTCATTTCTCTATCCAGTGATGAAACAGCCAGTTCATTCGGTTGTCTTGGAGTCTCTTGTAGACGTTCCAATAACCTTGGTTCTACCAAAGCCATCTTCTTTGCATATTCCATCATCCAAATATACCTTTAACAGCACCCAATAGTACAGGAGGTAGCAATGCCCCCAAGAATCCCCCTTTCTGCAAGATTTGTCTCCTCTTTTTGTCAGAGGTACCTTTGTTTGCCACTGCCCTCACTAGTTGTTTCTGACGAACGAGTTTGGTTCTCTGAGCTTTGGTCAGAGGTACTGCTCCCTTCAGTATATTTGAGACACAGTCGCACAAACAAGTTATCAATTCTTTGTCTGCATGTTTTAGTATGGATTTGACGAGTGCGGGTTTCGATTTAATAAGAACCTTGAGAAGAGCGATGTTGCGCTTGAGACGGTCAGACATGCTTCTGACTCGAGTCAGACTTGTTGCTCCCCTTTTATACTTTTCGGAGGTACACATATTGGGTTTCCCCAGGAAAAATTTGACTTCTTAATCTCATGTGTTCAGGAGTATCTTGTTTGAGATCTATTAAAAGGTAACCATACGGTGTCGAAGTGGCATCTTCAAAAACTTCTCTCAGAAACTTGGAATGACCAGGATACATCTGTGCTGCCAAGTGTGAGATCTGAGAACGATCCCTAGGATTTTTAAACAAGATCATGTAATGACTATTGAGAGCTACAGTCCTATGGACTTTATTTTTATCGAATAAATTTTGAACAATGTAGATCACACTAATGTTACGGTGATGACTACCTTTAGTAAATAATCTAGACACTCGAACATCTGCATCGAGCATCAGATCATCCAATATGACTAAACTATCAGATTTTAATTCTTGAGGGAGACCCTCTACGAATTCTACTTGGGGTAAAGTATTGTATAATGGTTGCCATTCACTATAACACCAAATGATGTGACTTGGGACAGGTAATATAATATTTTGAATGTTTTGAATAACCCGATTTACAAAGGATGATTTACCACTACCCGTGGGACCACACAATAAACAAGTGAATGGATGCTTCCAACGAGGATCCATCTTTGTTGTTCTATGTGGGTACTACTTCCCTTTTATACCTTTTGGGGAGGTGGCCCCCACTGAACGTCGGGACTACTCCCCCTTTTATACCTTTTGGAGAGGTGGTCAATATGAACCATCATCCAAAAAATATTTAAAATTGGTGGCCCTCTGACTTACTGGCTGGGGACAGTTTAAATTTGTTTGATATTTGTCAAGAAGATAAACATCAAATAACTTAAGCGTCATTACCACCTTTTTTTTCTTGTTTCTTCATTTTATACTTTTTTCTTCTTTTTTTCTTCTTTCTTTTATAAAAATTTACAACATCTATTTACATCTTCAATTAGAATCCAATTGTAACAGGTTTCTTGATGGTCATAAATTCAATCACCAAATCCATAATACAACGTCTCTGTTCATTTGTGAGAGGTTTCTCGAACATATCTTCATATTCTTTCTGTACTGGTGGTGGATTCATTCCAGAAGTATTATGGTGCCACAGTAGATGAACATCATTCTTGTTAACTCTTTCAAGTGCGTCACTAAAACATGTTATAATCTTCTCTTCTTCAGACATCATTAGGCATACATTATGCTGAATCTGACTTGGGTGATCGACTGTACATCCATAGCATTTTTCTTTCATTACAGCGTCAATGTTCTCTTCGACATAATGAGCATATGCCAAGCAAAGTTCATGCTGCAAGCGAACTTGCCTGAGTTCACTATCAATTTCATCAACGATCAATGGTCGTGGTTGGGTTATTCTCACTGTGATCTTCTTCTTCTTCTTCAAAGGTGGTTCTTGATTTGGTTTTTTGACGTCTTCATGGTTAGTAGGTTTAGTGTCTTCAGTTAAAGTTGTTTGTTGGGTTTTGATGGCTGCATCTACTTCTTCTATTTGAGATTTCAAGGCATTCCATTCTTCTAAAGATAGAGCAATACCAGTCTTCGTAGGATAAGGTTTCTGGTCTTTTCCCTCAAAGTATCTTCTGAGATGAATCTTCAGTTCACCCTGGTACTGGGTGACGTTAGCATAAGTCTGCTTGGTGCCAATTCGGAACATCTTCTCTGGTCAATGGTTCGATCGTGAATGATGCCAAGTCCATGCTTTGCCTAATCTTATATATCTTTGACGGACGTGATTGAAAACATCACCCCAGTTCAACAAATTTTGATTGAGTTTTTTGATTCTTGGTTGGGGTTTGTGTTTGTTTCCTATAGGATTATAGGTTAAAGTTGGAAAATTTAGAAAATTAGTATAGAAAGTAATGGGAAAGAAACACAATGAGAATACAGAAATTTGATTGGTTGATTAACTTCGATCTGATTGGTCAGTTTGGCGATCAAACTGCAATCTTGATCCTTAAACTGTAGGATATGGCCCTCTGCATTTTATACTGGCTTGGGACAGGTCAAGCTACAAACCTCTGTCCAATGGAGATAAGTCAAATAGCTCGAGTGCATTCCCACCCCCTACAGTTCGTATCCTCTTTGAGGGATTTTTTTTTTGTTCATCAAAAAAGAAAAACGAAAACAACATGTCCAACTTAGCAATTTAGTTTTTCTATCATAAAAATTTCTCATTTCTTTTAAATATTCACAACAGAGAATTTCTTAGTAATGATGATGATGATGATGATTTATTCCTTTGGTTATACAATAGGGGTAGCCTAAAAGACACCAGGAATCAACTTTAAAAAAAATGAAATGAAACTAAAAAGTAAAGAAGTATCATCTGGTTCCAATAGGTGTAACCTAAAAGATACCATGAATCAACATGTCTTTTAAAATAAATGGAACTAAACAGTTTTGAATGAAACTAAAAAGTTTTGAATGAAACTAAAAAGTAAAGAAGTATCATCTGGTTCCAATAGGTGTAACCTAAAAGATACCATGAATCAACATGTTTTTAAAATAAATGGAACTAAAAAGTTTTGAATGAAACTAAATTTTGAATAAAGAAGTATCATCTGGTTCCAATAGGTGTAACCTAAAAGATACCATGAATCAACATTTTTTAAAAAATAAATTGAACTAAAAAGTTTTGAATGAAACTAAGTTTTGAATGAAACTAAAGAAGTATCCTCCACTTCCAATAGGGTTAGCCTAAAGTATATCAGGAACATGATGATGATGATGATAATGATGAAAAAACTCTCTGTATTAGAATAAATAAAAAAAATTGAAAAAATCTTTACACTAGAAAAATGTATTGCCTTGTAAGACTTGCCATTTAGAATTTTTTTTGAAGACTGCCATATAGGACTTTATGAGGACTGCCATAAAGGACTTTAGAGAATGCCATATAGGACTTTTTACTTGGAGAAAAAACTTGCCATGTAGGACTTTATGAGGACTTTTTACTTTGAGAGAAAAACTTGCCATATAGGACTTTTTACTTTGAGAAAAAACTTGCCATATAGGACTTTATGAGGACTGCCATAAAGGACTTTAGAGAATGCCATAAAGGACTTTAGAGAATGCCATATAGGACTTTATGAGGACTGCCATAAAGGACTTTAGAGAATGCCATATAGGACTTTTTTACTTTGAGAAAAACTTGCCATGTAGGACTTTATGAGGACTGCCATAAAGGACTTTAGAGAATGCCATAAAGGACTTTAGAGAATGCCATAAAGGATTTTAGAGAAAAACTGCCATAAAGGACTTTTTACTTTGAGAAAAACTTGCCATGTAGGACTTTATGAGGACTGCCATAAAGGACTTTAGAGAATGCCATAAAGGACTTTATGAGGACTGTCATAAAGGACTTTAGAGAATGCCATAAAGGACTTTAAAAATTTGATGAGCCTAATATGATTGAGTAGACCACCTAAAAACCATTTCGGTTTTTTTTAAGGAATTTTTTGTAGGCAAAAGCTAGACTTGGTTCAGGTTGTAGAAAAATATGACACTCACTCAATTGTTTCTTCTTTAAATCTCTAGTGGTATGGTACTAACTCCATCTTCTAAAACTCTTCGTTTTGGGTAGAAATATGATAGTCCATCTCTGCTCTGCTGGTAGGTATACATAGTGTTGTCATTCATCACAAATCCTCGGTTGATGCCAGATCCACTTTGTTGAGTCTTCAAAACTTGCAAATATCTGTCTTTCGTCAAATCATTGTGGCGTTTGCTGATTCCCTTACAACTGAATTTATTGGTGGCTCCGAAACAATAATATGTTTTACTACACAGTCCAACAATGCCGGTTCCTTGCCATTCTACCTTAAACAAGCCTGGAGTTCTCCTGTCAAAACGCTTTCTTTCTTGGCAGTATGAGGGTGACAGCCATTCTTTGCCTTCTAATTTGGTTTTCACATAATCATCTCTGTGGAAATCACAACACTCTGATGGAAACCACTTGTGATTCTCTTTGTAAAATTCTACTCTCTTCTCTGGTTTCACTAATTCATCTATGGATGGTGACGAAGTACATATATATGCAGAATCTGTGTCCATTTCAGCATATTCGAAATCTTGGCGGTTGATAAAAGTATCGATGACATCATAATAGAACTGAAGCATCCGGAGTTTCGCATACTGGTAAACAAAGAATCCGATGTGAAGTGGCAGATCCAACTTGATGGTCTTCTTGTTGAGTTCGACTTCATATAATGTATCATCTAATGGATTCAAGGCTCTGAAGGACATGTCATTTACAGCTTTGGTTACTTCTTCGTCGTCGCAATAGCACACACGTCGATGCTTCTCTTTGTTGGTGACGGTTTTGCCATATCCAGAATTTTCCAACAGCTTCATGGTGTCGGCAACGATCGACTTGTCAGGGTCAACATCTCCTTGTCTTCTTGCTTCAGATACTTCATCTCCAAATTTTTCAAAACATCTTCTTGGTTTATATTGGATAACTTGATAGACGTGATCAACTTCAATACCATGCTGGAGGTACCACTGCAGTAAAGGGGTTGCAAATAACATTTTTTCCGCTCCATAGCTTCCGATCAAACTTCTACGGGGTTTCTTCATGATTCCATTCTTCTCGGCAAAGGCCTTCATGTGTTCACCAATATCATCTATGGAAATATCTGTATTCTTGAAGATAGGTGTCATCTCTTCAAAGTACTCTTTCAGGTGATCTGGTACATGTATATCACATTCGACTAAACCAAACAGTTCACCGGACTTCACTTTGTTCAGTATTTCTTCCTCTGTCATCGCACCATCTATTTTGTCTGAAAAGTTCTCTTTCAGGAAGGCTTTGAGTGTGGCATCGGTCTTCTTCATCTCTCTCCACTCACACTCCCAGATTTCAATAAGTTTATAGCCCAAATCGGTGATGTACTTTGCATTGGTACGGGTGTCTTGTAGCAGTTCTTTCATCGGTTTATCTCTGACTTCATTATGGATGATAGGAAGGCCATTCTAATCTTTCATGCAGGTATGTCCGTGCCAGAAGCAGCCATGGAACTGGTATACAGTCTGTGTCTCTTTGCACCAACCATCAACAGGCAACTGTCTTCGACCAATCATTTTTTCAGCTCCGTTAAACTGATGTCTGATGTGGATGTCATCTCTCATGGATAAAAACTCTAACCATTGTTCAGCCATTTTACCATACTTCATTGGATGTTCTGGTTTAAACTGGTTTTCTTCACGCCGTCTAATACTCCAACCCGTTGGCATCTCTTGCATTAGGCACCAAAGATATAATGCATTCGCATCAAAGCCTATAATACTTCCACATGGTTTTGCTTCTTTGCCATATTTTGTTTCTCTGATTCGGGTAACATCTTTCTCGTGGTATCGGTTGAAGATAATTGAAGGTCCACCAACGATATTATCTTTCACCAAGTGATGCAAGTCTTTATTCTTCTGGTTAAATAATGTGAAGTAAGTGTCATCATTCATGGTCTGGAACAGGTATTTCAACGTGAAGCCCGGAACACTGATACCATCTTTAAACATGTCGATGTGGCGTTCTTGGTAGAAAGCAAACTGCTTGTCAACTGCTTCAAGGAATGGTTTTACATCTCGGTTATTATACCAGATCAGAAAATCACGGTAAAAAGGCATCTCCAGGTCGTTCCATACATGCTGGCAGTACTGGTATTCTTCATTGGATATATTTTCTTTCTTGAGAGAACTGTAGAAGGCTTCATGGTCTGGTAGGTGGTCTTGATCCAATTTGTTCAAGCTGTCGATCCATTCATATGGTAAAAATCCCTTCATCACGGAGCAGCCAAATGCTTTCAAAAACTTGTCATAGCTGAATCCTGGAGCGAGGTAGTTGCAAATATCAACAAACTTGAAAGATTCTGTCGAGACGCACATATAGTTATTCGATTTCTTCACTGGAAACTTGAGTGGATTCTGTATCTTCAGGTATGTCATCAGTTCACGCTTGACTACATTCATATCATATTTTCCAGAGTTGAATCCGATGACGGGCATCTCTTGCAGTTAGTCTTGAAATTTCTTCTCCAATTTTTGTAAAGGGTGCATCTTGGATGTATCTTCTCCAGTAGCTCTGGCTTCCGCTTCCAGCGTTTCATCAATTTTCTGTCTGAGTTTAAACAAGGTCCAAGCATGATAGGTCTGCATCAGTTGGTGGCAATGAGATGAAATAGCTGTGAGGTATGTCATCATTTCTTCAACAAGTTCTTGAGAATTTCCATTTGTAATAAAACATTTCGGTTCTTGGTATTCTGGAACATTACTACATATGCTAACACTCAATGGTCGGTGTTCTGCTTCCCATATCAGTTTATCACTGTCAGCAGGTAGACTGGATTTGACAAAGTGACTTTCAAAATCAAATGTTGCACGGTATGGATAAAACTTCTTCTCTTCAGATACTTCTATACCCTCATCTTCTAACAGATCAAATATGGACTGGGATGGATGGTATACACCGCCAACATACTGGTAATTTACTTCATCTGTACAGGTTTTCTCGTGACGATTTATTGCCCAGGAGGTTTTCCATAATTTGCCGCATTTGCGGCATTCAAAGAATTTGCAGTATTGGTCTATATCGATGATGTAGCTGAAATGGTTCTTGTAAATGTTCACATACATGGTATCTTCATACTTTCTGTGAGATCTCTGTACTAATTTGGCAACAATTTGGTCATCATCATTCTTGACAAGTTCATATACTTGGATATTTACTTCAAAACATTTCTCCAAGTCAGGTAATTCGGCTAAAGTTACTCCACGGAATTCATTCTTTGGCTTCTTTGTATACTTGTTGTACATGGCATCTGTTGTATAGTTGAGGTTGTCTGTTATGGAACCACTCCATAAAGCTAAACAGCGGAAAATACACAGGTTGTCTTCATAGGTGAAATAGCGATGTTTATCTTTCACCAAAGCATTTACTGCTTTGTTCTGGAGAATGTAGTCAGGAAGATCTTCTGCCATTCCAATTGGGTGGTCTTTCAGCGTGTTCACATAAAATGTGACGTTGGTAACTCTCTCAACAAGCCATTTGGTGTTGGGTCGTTTTAATTTGGCCCATTCCAGGATATCTTCTTCCATGACATCATCAAGGAATTCTTCAAAGTCTTCTTGGCAGCATACAAGTTGTGGAACATCAAGTACCCGGGCGTTGTTTTGTGATGGATGGTAATACTTCAGTTCATTCGTTTCATTGTGTCGCAGGATAAAACCAAAACTCAGATTAATTTTAAATCTTAGCTGTTGTGGCAGAAATATGGTAGTCATCAATTCATCAGTCATCATCTTCAGGTTCACATCGTTGATCCGGTAGTTATATTGGTCCTGGACTCTTCTGTTCATCATGTGGCGAGTTCTAATAGAACTCCAGTTATCTTCGTACACGGTCAATATCTCATCTGGCTCTTCTTCAGACATCATATTCTTTTCAAACTCCATTGGGTCAACATCATAATGGGTGGTCGTCGTGGTCCGTAGTTGTTTAGGTGGTCCTCTCTTCGGTTCATCAGTCTTCCTTTTCGATGGTACAGGAACTGGTCGGTGGGCAACGCTCTTATGTCGATTAAAATGGAGTAGTTGGTTAAACTCCTGGCCGCATTCCATACATGTATATATCTCCAAACATTTCATCAGGTGTTGATCCAGCTTCTCTTTCCTCGTAAAGGTCTTGTTGCAGTTGGTACAATCGTGGGTCGTCTTCTCTTCGGCGGCGTGCTGGGTGCGTACATGGCGATTCCGGTTCCGACGGTCCGTAAAGGTCTTCCCACACTCTTCACAGGCGTAGACATCAGTTCTGGTAACGGCAGTAGCAGCTTCAGACATCTTCATAAATTTTTTGCAAAGGCAAAATTGCTATAGAAAACTCTCTAGCGATGTGTTCAGTTCGAAGGATCGAAACAGAATGACGCGACGTTATTCTTCTCCGGAATTTATTTAGACGTGACGGACGTTTTTGAAAACGTCACGACGTCACAACGTTTTTTCATCGATATTTTCATTCTCGATGGGTGTTTGTGTTTGTTTCCTATAGGATTATAGGTTAAAGTTGGGAAATTTAGAAAATTAGTATAGAAAGTAATGGGAAAGAAACACAATGGGAATCCAGAAATCTCATTGGTGGATTAACTTCGCTCTGATTGGTCAGTGTAAAAACATCTTGATCCTCATTAATTTTATTATTTAAAATCATGTAGTTAGGGGGGTCATTTAAAGAAATTGCTAAATATAGACACTAACAATTAGTTAGGGGGTCAGTTAAGGATGTTACTAAAAATAGAGCGTAGGAATTTATAAAAATATAGTTCCAAGTAGAAGCAGAGGATTTCGGGGTTAATTTGTCCTATAGCACTACGTGTATATATCTCCAAACATTTCATCAGGTGTTGATCCAGCTTCTCTTTCCTCGTAAAGGTCTTGTTGCAGTTGGTACAATCGTGGGTCGTCTTCTCTTCGGCGGCGTGCTGGGTGCGTACATGGCGATTCCGGTTCCGACGGTCCGTAAAGGTCTTCCCACACTCTTCACAGGCGTAGACATCAGTTCTGGTAACGGCAGTAGCAGCTTCAGACATCTTCATAAATTTTTTGCAAAGGCAAAATTGCTATAGAAAACTCTCTAGCGATGTGTTCAGTTCGAAGGATCGAAACAGAATGACGCGACGTTATTCTTCTCCGGAATTTATTTAGACGTGACGGACGTTTTTGAAAACGTCACGACGTCACAACGTTTTTTCATCGATATTTTCATTCTCGATGGGTGTTTGTGTTTGTTTCCTATAGGATTATAGGTTAAAGTTGGGAAATTTAGAAAATTAGTATAGAAAGTAATGGGAAAGAAACACAATGGGAATCCAGAAATCTCATTGGTGGATTAACTTCGCTCTGATTGGTCAGTGTAAAAACATCTTGATCCTCATTAATTTTATTATTTAAAATCATGTAGTTAGGGGGGTCATTTAAAGAAATTGCTATATATAGACACTAACAATTAGTTAGGGGGTCAGTTAAGGATGTTACTAAAAATAGAGCGTAGGAATTTATAAAAATATAGTTCCAAGTAGAAGCAGAGGATTTCGGGGTTAATTTGTCCTATAGCACTACGTGCTACTCTTAATAGGGAAATAACACGTCATGGGATCCAAAAAAAGGGATTCTTAAAGAATTCGAAATAATACAACTTGACGGGTTTATTTGGGTAATATTTGGGTAATTAAATGAGGATTCTGGGAAAATCCGAACCAGAAAAATACTCCACTTCAGTCGAATGCACCCCTTGTACCCCTTAGTACTATAGCACTACGTGCTAAACCGATAAAATGGGGAAATAAAGGCAATTTCGGTGATTTCGGGTGGATTTTGGTGATTTGGAGAGATTGTCGGGTTGTTTGTGGTAATTAGATTTACTCTTCTACAATCGAACACACCCTCCGAACATACCCCGTCTTATTGCAGAACAATTGGGTAACATAGCAATCACGTGCTACCATAGAAACCAAGATGGCGGCCTTCAGTATACAAAATGGACGACGGAAACACGTATCACCCTAACAACACGCGCTGCGCATGCGCACTAACAACACGTATCACTATGGAGATGACGTCACAACATGGACGCTCACGTGGGTTACCATGACAAGACAACATGGCGCCACTACGTCACGTGACATGACGCCACTTCCGGGGTCCTCCACCGGGGTCCCCCAACCTGCCCCTCAAAACCACATGACATACTACTTGTACTGTTACAAACCAGTTGTGTTTTGATATTGAAATATGACTCGCTAACCAATAGTGTTGCGGACCGGACCGCAAACAAACGGTCCGGTACCGGTCCAGGCGTGGTCCGCGGTATGGTCCGATGAGGACCGGGCCGCCCCTGCTGTACCGGTACACAGGCACGCTGGACCGGCCCGGGGCGGTCCAAGGGACCGGTCCAGGGAGACGCAAAGGGAAGTTTTGCACTCTAATAATTGATACACAAACTGATAATTTCATCTTGATAGACGGTGAATACATTGAAGTCGAGTAAGTTTGAAGTAACTGTCAACTATATTGAGCCAATCTGTCACCAATCAACCACCTGCATCCTGTGATTCCTGTCACGAGTGTCGGGTGAAGGTATCAGCGATGAGCGGTTCTACAAAAAAAGTTCCCAAAATAGCGAACGCTCAAATTCGGTGACAAGAAGCTGTCATTCAGTTCCTTTGTCGGCAATGCATTTCAATGTGTATTGGTGTATCTATTTCTATAAACCCCGATCTGGATTATGTGCACATGGAAACTATTTAGTTGGTAGTAACTTGGTCCCTGTATTTCATTTGGTAGGTTTGGTGTGGTGACCCTATTAAATTGGACCATGGGTGCAGATCTTGTGGGGGGGGGGGGGGGGGGGGCGAGGGGGCGTCTTCCCCACAAAGTTTTTCGGGGGGGGGGGGGACTACATGTTATGGACCGGTCCATCTAAAAAAAAATGGACCGCCTGCCCGAATATCGGACCGCTATTTCTTGGACCGGAACACCATTGGTGGTCCGGTACGGTCCGCGTCACTGCTAACCAACATATCGGGAAAACGTCTCGTGAAGTTTAAAAATTTAATGGAGCAGTTCAAAAAAGTGCCTCTGTGGGGTAGGGTGGGGAAGGGCAAAAATGATGGATTTCGTATGTATGTTTGTTTGTCTGTGTGTCTGCTATAGAAATAAATATGGGGGCCATCCGTAGTGCCCAAAAATGGCCTACTTGATGGCGGAGGTCATTGTCAGGTTTAAAAAAGTGCAGGGATGGGATTGGAGAGGGGCACCAAAAGCTATGACCAATTTGTTTTTTACTGATATAGGTCCTCAAAAGGGTCTACTAGCGGTGACTTCTTATCAGGAATCTTAAAGGTTTCAAAAAATTGCCGGTGGTGGTGTTGGGGAGGGGAAAAACTTGTGGATTTTGTGTGTATGTCTGTATGACCACTATTAAAAGGCATACGGAGCCACCCACAGTGCACAAGCTGGTTCTGCTAGGGTTTTTTTCTACACCGGGAGTCATGGATTGAAAAAGTCAGGATTGAAAAAGTGCCGGGTTTGGGAGAGTCACCCAATGTCATGACAATTTTTCTTTTCACCTCTATAGATCTTCAAAGGGGTCTACCTGAGGTAACTTTTTATCGGGAATATTATGGCGCGGTTAAGGCCGCAGACCGTCCCAAGTTACTCTTTTGAAGTCAGGGCTGTGGTTTTATGAACTGTTTTTTCTTAGAAATGTACCGTACAGCATCGGGTAACTCTGCTAGTATTTGTTAAAACCTGTTTTGACTCTTCATTTTCACACAGGTAACAATGTTGGGAAGCAGTTTAGTATGCCAGAATGCTCGAAATGCATCCCCACCCCCTCTTTCCCCCACAGAATTTAAAATTGCTCTGCGGCTCCTGGGTCGGCATGTTTTCGGTGTCATTGTGGGGCATGTCACGGTGTTATGTTCATGGAAGCAGGTGACTGTTTTGAACAAATCACGCGATAATGCCTCAGCTGTAGGGCCGTCGCTAGAGGCTTTTAATGGGGGGTGGGGGTGAGAGCCCTCGAAATTCCAACTGGGTAGTGGGCGCGTTCTTGACAAACTATTAGAACTGTAGATCTTCCTAATTCGGCGAGCACGGTCGCGCCAGGCTGACCATTGAGAAAATTGTTAAATTTGACATTAAAAGGCGCAATTTCCTGGCTTCTGGAGTGTCAATCCCCACTTCAGAATACCCCAAAAAGTTTCATTTGGGCCGATTTAGGGCAGGAAAATGTCGAAATTTTCTACTATTATCCCGACAGTTTCGTAGGCTAGAGAATATTTTTCGTCTTTTATTTTTGTAACTTGGGCACCCCGTTTATCGGCTTCAATTTGGTTTAATTTAAAGCTTGGAAAATCGTTTTTATGAAAAGTTTTTTTTAGCATTTCACAAGCACAAATTATCTCCCCTGGATTCTCAGCGACTGTTGAAAAAACGTGGAACGTGGAGACTACATGTGTAGTTATATGTTCAGTTGGAATCCTTCGACCCGATTTTCACCCGAAGGTCTCGGTAGTCGGAATTTGTCCTCATTGTGGTCCTTCAGTCGGAAAAATATATGTTTGTTAGTTAATTGTATTATACATTCAGTAGTTTTAAATGTCCAACTGTTGATATTTTTGCCCTCCGATTTTCCAACTACTGATATATTGACAAATATGGGGGGGTGGGGGGGGGGGGGTTACACCCCCCCCCCACACACCGCCCCCTCCTGTCGCGACGTCACTGCTCAGCTGTCAGTGATGAATACCCTACAAAGTAGCAAAACGTTGCAAGAGATATCGCAGGCCTGCAACCGGGGTGGGGATGGGGAGGGGTGGGGTGGGATGGGCGTGGAGGGGGTGGGCGCTTCCCTAGAAAAATGTTTGCCGCCCCCCCCCCCCCCAAAAAAAAAAAAAAAAAAAAAAATTTCAGACACTGTTTTTTTTTAAATTTCGCATCATTTTGATCCATTTTTCTCCACCAATGAGCGGCAGGAGCTATTTGCCACCCGGGTGGCAAATAGTTTTTTCGCATTATTTCAGCTATTTTACCACCCGGGTGGCAAATAGATATTTCTCATCATTTAAGCTATTTACCACCCGGGTGGCAAATAGCTATTCCTCATTATTTAAGGTATTTACCACCCGGTGGCAAATAGTTATTTCTCATTATTTAAACTGTTTAACACCCGGGTGGCAAATAGCTATTTCTCATTATTTAAGCTATTTGCCACCAGAGTGGCTAATAACTATTTTTCATTATTTAAGCTATTTACCACCTGGGTGGCAAATAGTGATTTCAATCAAAAGAGAGCGGCAAATAACAATAATGTACACAGGGGATCGTTAATAACAATAGTAATGAAAAGGGGCGGCAAACTACGACAAAATCAAAAGGGGTTAGCAAATGAAAATTAAATATTAAAAGGGGTGGCAAAGTGACAATGATCAAAACAGATGGCAAACAATAATCGTAATCAATGAGGGCAAATAATGGTAATAATCAAAGGGGCTAGCAAACTACAATAAAAGTCAAAAGTGGGTGGCAAAGAATGTTAATCAAAAGGGGTGGTAACTAACATTAAGAATAAAAAAGAATAGTAAATAATAATAACAATCAAAGGGGGTTGGTAAAAAAGGTGTTAATCAAAATAGATGGCAAATGATGATAGTAATCAAAAGGGGTGGCAAAAAGATATTACTGAAAGGGGATGGCAAATAATTATAACAATCAAATGAGGTGGACAATAATGATAAAAGGCAATGGCAAATAAGGATAATGATCAAAGTGGATGGCAAAGGAGCATAATAATGAAAAGGGGTGGACACTACTGTTAATAATCAAAAGGGTGGCAAATAATAATAATCAAACGTGGGTTGGGAATAATGATGACAATCAAATGGGGCGAAAAATAATCACCAAAATCAAAAGGGGGTGGCAAATAAGTTAATGATCAAAAGGCTATGGCAAAGGAAGATAATAAAAAGTATAAAAACTACTGTTAATAATTAAAAATTGGCCGATTAAATCGTCAGATGTGTATCCATGGGCGCAACTAGTAGAAAGCTGTTATTATCTCAGGACCAATTTTGTGGACAGGTAAAATCTATGTGAGGGCATTTTGTCAGCACACCCTCTTTGTTATCTGAAAGTATTTATGAAAATATTATACCCAAAAAGATATTTTTTTTAATTAACAGTTACTAAAAAAGGGTACAATTGCCAAACAGATGGATAGACAGATAGATGAATGGATGGTCAAACAAGGGCACATCAATGGAAAATAACCTCTAGATGCTGACATTATGTGTTCCAAACCGGATGAATATTTTTCCATCATTATATGCCACAGGAGAAATTTTTAATTGGGTAGAAGTGTAACTATATCAGGAATGAAAAAAATTATATCCATGTTTGTATGGCTTTATTAAGGCAGTAAAAAGTTACTTTGTGCTTTGGGATACCTATGGGGTTATTTTCTGGCCAATTTTTACTGCTATGTTGGGTAAAGGGTTAAATGATAATATCACCTCTTGAGTGCAGTAAGAGGCCATCTGAAATGCTAGCTCATTGCAGATGGCACTTTTTTGCACTCGAGTGGTGATATATTTCAGATTTAAACCAAATTTCTGGAAATGAACTCACCAGAGAAATTTTCAGCAGGGAATTTGTCCAGTTCATGACAGGTTACTTCTGATGGGAAATGTTATCCATATTGCTTTGTGGTCACTAAAGTAATCAGATTAATATTTTTTGAGTTATCACATGCCAACGATATGGAATGGAAGAATTCTCAATTTGAAGGATAAAGGGTTAATATCTCAGGATCAAATTATCAGATCTACACCCAAACCTATACAGCTCGGCACATCAGTAATCTGAAGATATATATAAAGTAACAATGGACTGATATTTTTTGAGTTATCTCATGCCAAAGGGATTGGAGGAATTCTCAATTTAAAGGATAAAGGGTTAATATCTCAGGATCAAATTAAACCAAAAACTATACAGTTTGGCACATAAGTAACCTAAACATATATATAAAGTAACATGACAAACGGATTGATATTTTTTGAGTAATCGCATGCCAAAGAAATGGATTGGAGGAATTCCCAATTTGATGGATAAAGGGTTAATATCTCAGGATGGAATTATCAGATTTACACCAAAAACTACACAGCTCGGTACATCAGTAACCTGAACACAAATATAAAGTAACTTGACAATCCAAGCAATATTTTTCCGAAGAAATGCCAAAGAAATGGATACGGACGCCGGACGGACAGACGGACGGACAAAGGATGGACGAACGACGGATGGCCACTCCGGATGCCGGCATTATGTGTACTATACATAGTATGGGTACACATAAAAACCGGAACCGGGAACAGTAACTAGAATAATATGGAATTTTGACGGGTACGTCTACAGTTTTTCTGATGAATCGATTTCATCATGTTTAAATTGGGATACTGCGACATCAACTGTTGATGTGTCGGCTTGTTTGAAGTTGCGACAGTTTCCGGACTTCCTTTGAAAGCGAAATCTACACCGCGACTGTACCATGTAGTTGTATACTGCATAAGGCCATGCGCACGTTCTATCAATGCTTGATGAGCATTAAACCCACCTGTGTCTGCTTGTGTTAAGATAATTCGAACATTCAAACAGGCGATCATATAGCATGATACTTTTTGCTAAGGTGCGGCATTAGTGGCGCGGAGCTTTTCAAAATAGCATGCGCGATGGCGCGCAAGCGCATTGACGCACCTCAAAATCGAAAGACTGATAGTAATCAAAGTGTGTGAGGAATAATGATAATAATCATAGGGCGAGAAATAATAATGGTCAAAATCAAAAGGGGGTGGCAAATAAGACCAATGATCAAAAGAGGATGACAAAGAAAGATAATGATAGGGGTGGAAACTGCTGTTTAAAATCAAAAGATGGTGGCAAATAATGAAAATCAAAAGTGGGTGAAGTATAATGATTGATAATAAGCAAAGAGGGTGGCAAATAATGATTAAAATCAAAAGAGGGTGACAAATAAGGATTATGATAAAAAAGGGATGGCAAAGAAAGATAATAATGAAAAGGATGGAAACAACTGTTAATAAAGAAAGGGGGGGGGGGTGGCAAATAATAAAAAATGGGTGGGCAATAATGAAAATCAAAGGGGTGGAAAATAATGATAACAATCAAAAGGGGATGGCAAATAAACATAATACTGAAAATGATTGGCAAATCAAAAGGGTACAAATAATGACCAAAATCAAAAAGGGGGTGGCAAATAAAGATTATAGTCAAGAGGAGATGGAAAAGAAAGATAATAAGAAAAAGGGCGGCAAATACCCCGTTAATAATAAAAAGGGTGTGCAAAATAATAATAATCAAAGGTGGGTTGGGATAATGATAATAATCAAAGAGGGTGGCAAATAATGATAACATTAAAAAAGGATTGGCAAATAAAGATAATACTGAAAAGGGGATGGCAAATAATTATAATAGTCAAAAGGGAATGACAAGGATACTGATCGAAAGGGGTAGCAAATAAATACTGAAAAGAGGTTGGCAAATAATTATAGTCAAAGGGGGGGGGGGCAAATAAGGAAAACGACCAAAGGGTATGGTAAAAAAGCTAATATGGGATGGGAACTGTTGTTAATAATTAAAAGGAGTGGCAAATAATGATAATAATCAAAGTTGGTAGGAATAATCATAAAAATCAAAGGCGGTGCCAAAAATGATAACACTCAAAAGGGGCTGGCAAATGAGGATAATACTGAAAGGGGGTGGCAAATAACTATAATAATCAAAAGGGGTGGCAAATAATGATCAACATCAAAAGGGGATGGCAAATGATAATAATCAAAAGGGGATGGCAAATAAAGATAATACTGAAAGGGATGGCAAATAACTTATAATCATCTGAAGGGTGGCAAAAAACGATCAAAATCAAAAGGGGTGGCAGATAAAGATTATAGGCAAAAGGGAATGACAAAGAACGATAATAAGAAAAGGATGGCAAAATAATAAAAGGGTGTGTGAAATAATAATAATCAAAAGTGGGTGGGAATAATGATAATGAAAGGGGATGGAAAATAATGATAACAATCAAAAAGGGGTGGAAAATAAAGACAATACTGAAAAGGGGTGGCAAATAATGATAATAATCAAAAGGGGTGGCAATAATAATTACAAAAAGGGATAATGCGAAGAAGGGGATGGCAAATAACTACAACAATCAAAAGGAGTGGCACAAAATGATCAGCATCAAAAGGGTTGGCAAATAAGGCTAATGATCAAAAGGTGATAGCAAAAAGGATAATAATAAAAAGGGTGGAAACTACTGTTAATAATCAAAGAGGCGACAGATAATGATAATCAAAATGGGTGGGTAATAATGATAATCAAAGGGGGTGGCAAATAATGATCAAAATCAAAAAGGGTCGCAATTAAAGATACTGATCACAAGAGGGAGAAAAGGGGTGGGAACTATGGTTAATAATCGAAAGAGGGTGACAAATAATGGTAATAATCAAACGTGGGTGGAGAATAATGATAATAATCAAAGGGGGTGGCAAATAATGATCCAAATCAAAAGAGGGTGGTGGTGACAAATAAGGATAGTTGTCAAAAGGGAATTGCAAAGAAAGATGATGAAAAGGGTGGAAACTACTGTTAATAATCAAAAGGGCGTGGCAAATAATAATAATCAAAAGTGGCTGGGAATGATAATAATCAAAGGTGGTGGCAAATAAGGATAACAATGAAAAGAGGGTATCATCAGTATCTTGCTTTATTTGCCACCCCCTTTTCGTGGTTATCATTATTTGCTACCCCTGTTTGATTATAATCTTTATTTGTCATCTCCTTTTGATTATTACCATTATTTGGCACCCCTCTTGATTATTATAGTTATTTGCCACCCCCTTTCAGTATTATCTTTATTTACCACCCCCTTTTCATGGTTATCATTATTTGACATCCCCCTTTGACTATAATCTTTATTTGTCATCTCCTTTAGATCATTACCATTATTTGTCACTCCATTTTGATTATTACAGTTATTTGCCACCCCCTTTTCAGTATTATCTTTATTTTGCCATCCCCTTTGATTATTAACATTATTCCCCACCCATTTTTGATTATTATTGTTACTTACCACCCCTTTTGATTATTAATTGTATTTACCACCCCTTTTCAATTTGCCACCCCCTTTGACTATAATCTTTATTTGCCACCTGCTTATGATTATTACCATTATTTGGTACCGCTTTTGACTATTATAGTTATTTGCCACACCCTTTTCAGCATTATCTTTTTTGCCACCCCTTTTTCATTGTAATCATTTTTTGCCATCCCCTTTTGACTATAATCTTTATTTGCCACTTCCTTTTGGTTGTTATTATTAATAAGTATAGTTATTTGCCACCCACTTTCAGTATTGTTTTTATTTCCCATCCCCTTTTGATTTTTATCATTATTTCCCATCCCCTTTTGACATTTGTGGTAACCCAAACACATACCTTCAGTGTTTCGTACTAGGGCGAATTCTACAATATTCCTTAAAATCGCTATTTACCACATTATCGCCCCACCCCCCCACTCCACCCATTTTGTTAAAGACCAAACTAGATGAGTGTGCCCTGTAATGTTGTGTTAATGCAACCCAAAACTAAATCTCACCTGTTACTGAAATCGCTATTTGCCACCCGGATGGTAAATAGCTAAAATAATAAGGAATAGTTATTTGCCACCCGGGTGGCAAATAGACACTTCCCCAATGAGCAACCAATTCATGTCTGTCATTGAACTTGTTGTAATCCTATATGTGAGTCTCTATTGTTATCACTGCGATGTTTATTCAACACACAGATTACACACTATGCTATGACAATAGGAGCACATTAACTAATTAACAAAAGAAATTATGTTCAATAGCAGGTTATATTTGATGAGTGGTAATTGAACGTAGGAGAAAATTGAGGTTGTAGGACAAGTGCACCCCCCCCCCCCCCCCCACATCCCCGTCCAAAAATGCTCAGTCGGACAATTGCCCCAGTGTATTTGGCAGCTAGGATGACTCCCCCAAGTGTATTAGCTAGGACGACTGTCCTCCAGACCAGTGGGTGGACAGGACAACTGCCCCCACTCCAATTGTCAGCCAGGACAACTGCCTCCCACTCCATTGTCAACCAGGACGTACGAAAAAAAATATTTTACTGCATATGGGTCGATGTATGGAATACCCCAACTACCAGGTCAATTATTATTCATTTTTGTTTTCATCCAATTTTCAGGATACCGAAAATTGATGCGCTCTGGAACAAAAACTTTCAATGGGGCAAAATGTTTCCTGCAATGTTTTTGTTTTTAAATTAGAAGTTGAAAAGGCTGACTATTATTTTTTACAAGGGTGTTATCAATTAAATTGGTGTTATAAGCCCCCCCCCCCCCACCACCACCACCACCATACCCCCGTGGCAACCCCCGGAAAATGAAGCAGTGTTTCTGTACTGTGCTGAACAAGTTCTATATTAATGGGAAAATGGGACCCAGTAATCAACGCCTAGGAATGGATGGAATGCTCTAAATTGTGCAGCTTTGGTATAAACGATTGGCTAAAACTTGCAGAACATGTAATAATTATGCATAGTTTTTCAAAGGTTATTGGACAGAAATCGAAATTTTCAAAAGATGAATTTTGTTATTTGATCAGAAAAAAAAAAAACTTTTCGGGGTATGTTGAAGTGGGAATTGATCCTCCAGAAGAAAGGAAATTGCTCCTTTGAATGCCAAATTTAACAATTTTCTCACGTCGGGCCGAACCATGGTCGGCCCGGCGCGACCGTGCTCGCCGAATTAGGACAATCTACAGTTCTAATAGTTTGTCAAGAACGCCCCCACTACCCATTTGGAATTTCGAGGGCTCTCACCCACACCCCCACCCCCCATTAAAAGGCTCTAGCGACGGTCCTACAGTTGAGGCATTATCGCGTGATTTGTTCAAAACAGTCACCTGCTTCCATGAACATAACACCGTGACATGCCCCACAATGACACCGAAAACATGCTGACCCAGGAGCCGCGGAGCAATTTGAAATTCTGTGGCGGGGGTGGGGGGAGGGGGGGGGGGGTGTGCATTTCGAGCATTCTGGCATACTAAACCGCTTCCCAACATTGTTACCTGTGTGAAAATGATGAGTCAAAACAGGTTTTAACAAATACTAGTAGGGTTACCCGATGCTGAACGGTAAATTTCTAAGAAAAAACAGTTCATAAAACCACAGCCCTGACTTCAAAAGAGTAACTTGGGCAGGCCTGCGGCCCTAACCGCACCATAATATTTCCGGTAAAAAGTGACCTCAGGTAGACCCCTTTGAAGATCTATAGAGGTGAAAAGAAAAATTGTCATGACATTGGGTGACTCTCCCCACCCCGGCACTTTTTCAATCCTGACTTTTTCAATCCATGACTCCCTGTGTAGAAAAAAAACCCCTAGCAGAACCGGCTTGTGCACTGTGGGTGGCTCCGTATGCCTTTTTATAGTGGTCATACAGACATACACACAAAATCCACAAGTTTTGCCCCTCCCCAACACCACCACCGGCAATTTTTTGAAACCTTTAAGATTCCTGATAAGAAGTCACCACCAGCAGACCCCTTTGAGGACTTATATCAGTAAAAAACAAATTGGTCATAGCTTTTGGTGGCCCTCTCCAATCCCACCCCTGCACTTTTTAAACCTGACAATGACCTCCGCCATAAAGTAGGCCAATTTTGGGCACTATGGATGGCCCCATATTTATTTCTATAGCAGACACACAGACAAACAAACATACATACGAAATCCATCATTTTTGCCCTTCCCCACCCTACCCCACAGAGGCACTTTTTTGAACAGCTCCATTAAATTTTTAAACTTTACGAGACGTTTTCCCGATATGTTGGTTAGCAGTGATGCGGACCATACCGGACCGCCAATGGTGTTCCGGTCCGGTCCGGCCCAAGAAATAGCGGTCCGATATTCCGGCAGGCGGTCCATTTTCTCTAGATGGACCGGTCCAAGGCGGTCCAATTCAGGGGCACAGATCTCCCTCTTTAGAGTGTGTGTGTGCGTGGGGGGGGGGGGGGGGGGGGGGGGGGGGCTACACAATGCGCAGGGCCAACAATGTTTTGGTCCTGCGGGCGGAAAATTTGAAAATGTAAGCTGAAAATACACGATTTCCGCCTATTACAGCATTCCTCGGACACACAACGCGCAAGGCCAAGCATGGTTTGGCCCTGCGGGAGGAAATTTTGAAAAAGCAAGCTGAAAATACGCGATTTTCGCCTATTGCAGCATTGCTCGAACAATATCAGCTGGTATCGGACCTATATATGTGGGAGGAGCGCGGGGGACATAACATGTAATGCCCCCCCCCCCCGAAAAACTTTGTGGGGCACACGCCCCCTCGCCCCCCCCCCCCCCCCCCATGATCTGCGCCCATGGTCCAATTTAATAGGGTCACCACACCAAACCTACCAGATGAAATACAGGGACCAAGTTACTACCAACTGAATAGTTTCCATGTGCACATAATCCAGATCGGGGTTTATTGAAATAGATACACAATACACGTTGAAATTCTTTGCCGACAAAGGAATTGAATGACAGCTTCTTGTCACCGAATTTGAGCGTTCGCTATTTTGGGAACTTTTTTGTAGAACCGCTCATCGCTGATACCTTCACCCGACACCCGTGACAGGAATCACAGGATGCAGGTGGTTGATTGGTGACAGATTGGCTCAATATAGTTGACAGTTACTTCAAACTTACTCGACTTCAATGTGTTCACCGTCTATCAAGATGAAATTATCAGTTTGTGTATCAATTGGGAGAGTGCAAAACTTCCCTTTGCGTCTCCCTGGACCGGTCCCTTGGACCGCCCGGACCGGTCCAGCATGCCTGTGTACCGGTACAGCAGGGGCGGCCGGGTCCTCATCGGACCGTACCGCGGACCACGCCTGGACCGGTACCGGACCGTTTGTTTGCGGTCCGGTCCGCAACACTATTGGTTAGCGAGTCATATTTCAATATTAAAACACAACTTGGTTGTAACAGTACAGTAAACAATCAAACTGCCCATTTGACATTTTCATGGAAAAAAATCTTATTTATTTTGCGTGATGACAAAGGGTCGAAAAAAAATCGTGTGAAGCGCATACAAAACAATCTCTCAGCGGGATTCTTTGTCTGAAGCTGTGTGTCTGCATCAAGTTTATCTTGCTTTTTTCCCCCAGTTATGTCCCATTGTTCAAGTTTGTAACGACTCAACTGATTGGCTCGTGGAGCGTATTGCGTCGTGGGATTTTAGCATCATCCTGAATAATTATGGTCGATCCAGGGTCGGACAAATTATTTTAGGGTCATCCTCAATTAATATAGGATGAACCTCAAATATTTATGTCGAACCTGGTTCAACATGAAACAATAATTATGGTCCATCCAGGGTCGGACAAATTATTTCAGGTTCATCCTCAATTAATATAGGATGAACCTCAAATATTGATGTCGAACCTGGTTCAACATGAAACAATAATTATGGTCCATCCAGGGTCGGACAAATTATTCCAGGTTCTTCCTCAATTAATATAGGATGAACCTGAAATACTTATGTCGAACCTGGTTCAACATGAAACAATAATTATGGTCCATCCAGGGTCGGACAAATTATTTCAGGTTTATCCTCAATTAATATGGGATGAACCTGAAATATTGATGTCGAACCTGGTTCAACATGAAACAATAATTATGGTCCATCCAGGGTCGGACAAATTATTTCAGGTTCATCCTCAATTAATATAGGATGAACCTCAAATATTTATGTGGAACCTGGTTCAACATGAACAATAATTATGGTCCATCCAGGATCGGACAAATTATTTCAGGTTCATCCTCAATTAATATAGGATGAACCTCAAATATTGATGTCGAACCTGGTTCAACATGAAACAATAATTATAGTCCACCCAGGGTCGGACAAATTATTGATCGCGTACGAGAGGGTCATAAATATTATTTTAGGATGAACCTGAAATAATATAGGATGAACCTGAAATAATATAGGATGAACCTCAAATAATATAGGATGAACCTGAAATAATATAGGATGAACCTCAAATAATATATACGGTGGCTGATTTAGGACACTCAAATATTTATTTTTATCTCGTTATAACGAGAGATACGATGTCGTTATAACGAGATACGATCTCGTTATAACGGGAAAACATCTCGTTATAACGAGATACTACCTCGTTATAACGAGAAAACATCTCGTTATAACGAGAAAGTATCTCGTTATAACGAGAAAACATCTCGTTATAACGAGATAGCATCTCGCTATATCGAGAAAAGATCTCGTTATAACGAGAAAAGATCTCGTTATAACGAGAAAAGATCTCGTTATAACGAGATAGTATCTCGTTATAACGAGAAAACATCTCGTTATAACGAGGGAAGATCTCGTTATAACGAGAAAACATCTCGTTATCTCGAGATAAAATCACGTGACTCTGATGACATGAAACATATAGCCCCCACCACCAAAACAGTTCATATATCTCGCGGGTGTTTTCAATATTCTGGATGTAATACATGGGAAAAAACACCTATCCACCCCCACCCCCAAGCATCCCAACCATGCCCGTGAAATACCGCTCCTCTCCCTCGCACATGTTGTCAACGATAATTATGATAAGCGCATATAACTCTCATACCAATAAACACAGAAAATGAGATGGAATTCACACAGACAAATGAAACAAGTATAGCGTAATAAACTCGCTGCCCCCCCCCCCCTCCCGCCCCTCCCCCACACCGTATGTGGAACTCTTTTTCGACACACGACACTCTAAACACGACTATAGCCTCATCCCCAAAACAGTGTACATATCTTACGCGTGTGTTTAATACTGTGGATGTAATACACGGGAAACACTCCTACCCCTCTCCTTCCCAAAGCATCCCACCAATGCCCGCGAAATACCTCCCCTCCCCCTCGCACATGTTGTAAAAGATAATTACGACAAGTGTATTTAACGCTCATACTAATAGAACAAGGACAGGGACGTGAGAAGGTAAAAATATTGGGAGAGGGGTATCAAGGCGGAGATCCATGCAAAAGGGGTGCCCATTGTGCTGGCAGTGGCAGTAGCATGATTCGAGTCGCGCAGTGGCGAGGCGGGGGGAGCACCAGATGTGGTATCCCCTTCTCGTTGGCGGGGTCCGGGAGCCCTTCCCTGGGAACATTTTGAAAACTATGAGGGCCAAAACTCGCATTCTCAGTGATTCTGAGGCCGCTGTGACACTACCAATTCGAATTCTCTGCTCGTTTCGTAACTAGGCGCGCTTCTGAATTTATCCGCTTCGTTAACTTTCTTCGTTTGTGTTTTGTTTTGGACTGACTTCAAACATCTCCACGAGTTTAATCGGGACCAATTTTTTTATTGAAGAGGTGGGGTGGGGGTGGTAAATACCCCCTACCGCCCCCCTTACCCGGTTTTAACGCCACTGAGAAATGATGAAAAACAGAAAATAAGATGGAATTTTCACAGACAAATTAAACAATTTTTGCCTTATAAACTTACTGACACCACCCCCCCCCCCCCCCCTCCCACCAACACACACAAGGAGATCTTTATTTATTATTGACGCTTTCAACAGCCAGGGGCATGTCATGTAGGGTAGTTCCCTTGGTGGAGGAAGAACCGGAGACCACCACTGAGCAGCGGCGAGCAACCGTCAAGTTCTCCAACATACTAACCCGACAGAATTAGAGTTAGAGCGGTTGAAGGCACGTGCACCATCGATGTGCAGTACGCCCAAGCACATAATGCCACCGTGACCCCAGGTCAGGCCACGTGGACACTTGGGATTAAGTGTCTTGCCTGAAGACACAACGCGGGTCAGAATCGAACCGTCGATCTCTATGTTTCAAGCTCGATACTCTAACAAATGAGCTACCGCGCTCTCATAATTATATAGTAGGTAGCTGTACATGTTTGTCGTGGGAACACATTATGGCGTCATTAACCTTTTACCAAACGCAAGTTGAAGACAACAGTAGGCCCACAATTATTTTTACACAAAAAAAATAAATGAAATTCATTTTTTCTTCCAAACTAAACGGCTTATGACACTTTTCGATGCAATATCATAAACTATGGTTTGGGAGAAAAAATTATGAACATAAATTTTGAGTCGCGAATTTTGTATATTACACGGACGGGTTGTGTCGCTGCAGTGGGTAAAAGGGTTATCATGATTAGGCCAATATATACGGTATACCGATAACCTGTGCACTTCTTAGAAATAGAATTAAATGGTGTGAATATTATAACAATAATGCAATGCATGAATACTGAAGCTCCAGAAAATAGTTTTTTACTGTGTAGAGCTAGGATCCCAAATTGTGTATGTGTGTGTGTGTGGGGGAGGGGGGGGGGGGGCAGGGATATCGAGAGGGTTGAGAACGACATACCACGGGCATGCCTCGAGGTTTGAGACAGGGGACGGAGAGTTTGGGAGGTACGCCCTCCCATTGGTGGAGTCCGGGCGGTGATTTTTGTTTCAAATTATAAAGCTCTGGGGCCCATTCTGGGCATCTTGAGAGAAGGGAGGTTTGGGAATTATAAGTGGCAGTTTGATTTTTGTGGGGGTGGGGTGGAGGTCAGTGTTATTGGATGGGGTGTCCCCCCCCCCCCTCCCCTCCCCAGCCCCCACCCCACCCCCCATGCCGCTTCCGCACTAAGTTTTTCAATAAACTTCTCATTTTGTTCACTGACATTTTGAGCTGAACATGGAATATGAAGCATGACGACTATAGTCATCACTGGTATAGGGAATTTATTTAATTATTTATTGGTGTTTAAAGTCACTTTTGTGAAGCTATATACTGTCGTCTTCAGCTTGCGTTAGAACTCTATATGTAACTCAAATTCTACCGGGTTAGTACGTTGGAGAGTTCGACGGTTGCTCGCCGCTGCTCGGTGGTTCTCTCCGATTCTTCGGTTCTTCCTCCACCCGTAGAACTACATTACACGACATGACCCTGGCTGCTGAAAGAGTCGTCAAATTCCAATCAATAAATAAATATATAAATAGATAAATAAATAAATCTCTCCTTGTGTGTGGAGGGAAGGGTGTGGGGAGGGGTGGCAGTATAAGTTTATTACGCTTTTGTTGTTTAATTTGTCTGTGTGAATTCCATCTCATTTTTCTGTTTTTCATCCTTTCTCAGTGGCGTTAAACCGGGGGGGGGGGGGTGTAAGGGGGATATTAACCCCCCAACCCCCCCCCCCCCCCCAAATAATAAAAAAAAAAAATCAAAAAATTATTAACCCATGGTCCCGATTAAACTCGTGGAGATGTTTGAAGTCAATCCAAAACAGAACACAAACGAAGAGGTTAACCAAACGGATAAATTCAGAAGCTAGCCTATTTACGAAACGAGCAGAGAATTCGAATTGGTAGTGTCACAGCGGCCTCAGAATCACTGAGAACGAGAGTTTTGGCCCTGATATTTTTCAAAATTTTCCCCGGGAAGGCCCCCGGACCCCGCCAACGAGAAGAGGATACCACATCTGGTGCTCTCCCCCACCTCGCCACTGCGCGACTCGAATCATGCTACTGTCAGCACAATGGGAGCCCCTTTTGCATGGATCTCCGCCTTGATACCCCTCTCCCAATATTTTTACCATCTCACGTCCCTGTCCTTGTTCTATTAGTATGAGCGTTAAATACACTTGTCGTAATTATCTTTTACAACATGCGCGAGGGGGAGGAGAGGTATTTCGCGGGCATTGGTGGGATGCTTTGGGAAGGAGAGGGGTAGGAGTGTTTCCCGTGTATTACATCCACAGTATTAAACACACGCGTAAGATATGTACACTGTTTTGGGGATGAGGCTATAGTCGTGTTTTGAGTGCCGTGTGTCGAAAAAGTGTTCCACATACGGTGTGGGGGAGGGGCGGGGGGGGGGGGGGGCAGCGAGTTTATTACGCTATAGTTGTTTCATTTGTTTGTGTGAATTCCATCTCATTTTCTGTGTTTATTGGTATGAGAGTTATATGCGCTTATCATAATTATCGTTGACAACATGTGCGAGGGAGAGGAGCGGTATTTCACGGGCATGGTTGGGATGCTTGGAGGTGGGGGTGGGTAGGTGTTTTTCCCATGTATTACATCCAGAATATTGAAAACACCCGCGAGATATATATAAACTGTTTTGGTGGTGAGGGCTATATGTTTCATGTCATCAGAGTCACGTGATTTTATCTCGATATAACGAGATGTTTTCTCGTTATAACGAGATGTTTTCTCGTTATAACGAGATCGTATCTCGTTATAACGAGATAAAAATAAATATTTGAGTGTCCTAAATCAGCCACCGTAAATATAGTATGTACCTCAATAATTATTTTCGAACCTGTTCGTACGCCATAGATAACAAGGGTTTGTGTTAAAATGAAGATTGAATACCCTACACATGTCATGTACGTGTAGACAGTACACGAAAACATCATGAAAATCAAGGGGCACATGCTTTCCATGACTGTCACGAAAAGTCTGCCTGTCAAGACAGCTAATGTAAACACTGGGGATCTCAATACATTCCTCAATCATATCCACCAAAAATGTCGCATATATGTCACAAGCACATTTCACAATGATGTGTCAAATAGTTGATACTTAGCAAACTTTGAGTAGTATATATGGCTTTGGGGTGATGTCTAGATGGAAGCTCTCGAATGTTTTCGAATTTCGTTGAAAAACAAGGCCACTTGCGGCCATCTTAGAGTTGGCATATAAATTGTCAACATTTCCAAAAGCACACACTACAGGCCGCATATCTCACCATTCAAAGTTCATTTGTTGCTTTGGTGGAATGTCTAGATAGTAGCTATTGAATTTTTTCGAATTTCATTGAAAAACATGGCTGCCAGAGGCCCTCTTATATTTGGCATATAAATTGTCAACAATTCCATTAGCACACCCTACAGGCCGCATTTCACACATGATCTTTTTCGAATTTCAAATATAGCTTTGGTGTAATGGTTAGATGGGAGCTATCATTTTTTTTAATTCGTTGAAAAATATGGCCGCCAGTGGTAATCTTGCATTTGGCATATAAAATGTCAACAATTCCATTATCTCACCCTAAAGACTGCATTTCTCACCCAATCTTTTTTCAAATTTCATAAGTAGCTTTCGTGTGATGTCTAGGTGGGAGCAAATGTTTCTGAATTTCATTGAAAAACATCGCTGTTAGTGGCCATCTTGGATTTGGCATATAAATTGTCAACAATTCCATTAGTACACCCAACGGGCCTCATCCCTCAGCTCATTTTTTTCAGATTTCATATGCAGCTCTGGTGTTATGTCTTTTCTGTAAAAACTTATGTGAATGACTTGGCATTACTGGATCTGTCTCTTTGGTTCAATCCATTATTGGACAAGTTGAGCTGTAGTGTCATTGACACTTTTATTCTGCTTTAAAATGACTATTAAAGGATTTCAAGCCATTTTTAATGCAGCAAAAAACAAGGAGAAAAATAAATTCACCATGTTGGGCGAGGATCATTTTGGGTGTTTTTTTCTACTATAAAATGTGTTCTGAAGAATTTGAGTTATTTTATGAAAAATTGATAAAATCACCATCTGCATGTTAAGACCCCTTGAATCTAGGTTAGGGCAAGTGAATATTTCGGCCAGTAATTTAGTGTTGAAACGATTAGTCGACTAGTCGCTGATATTGCCCAACGTCGACTCAGGATTTCCGTTTCGACTAGTCGGAACATGAAATATTTCCTATAAAAAACATTACAACGTAACAAACTTCCGATGTTATGTCTACTGGGTAAGAGTTAAACTTAAACCGATTACCAGTTGATCTGTTCACAGTGTGAAATCAACAACACTAATACTGGGATAACAAACGCAGACTTTGAGAACACAGCAGGCGTGAAAGTAAATTGTGTTGCGTCGGCTCTTTTGAACTCGCTGACAGTGGTCACACTGCACGTGTATAAATACCGTTAAGGGCATAGTTATTTGCACTTGCTCCCATACAATAAAATGTATATTATAGAGAGAGATTCCCATGTCATTATATTTATTACCTATCAACCGGCATCAGTAAATTGCGCAAGTGGGGGGAAATATTCAACTGCAGAGGTATTGCCGGCTGTATCTCCGAACGTCAACTTTTAGAAAATTAATCTCGATGTTCAGCTTCACTGAAGTTAATTATGGGGCACACAAAGGGGAGCTTTCACTAATAAGAACTTCGCGAAAATCAATGTGTGAATAGCATTGTTAGGTACAGATAACAAGAGAGTTTTAACACTATAAATATTTTATTACAAAGGGTTTTCAATATAATTATCATATATTTTTCACAAAAGAAGAATTGAAAAAAATAAAAAAAATAAATAAATACAAAAAAAATGAAAAAAAATAAAATAATTTTGTATTTAAAAAAAATGAAAATAAAATAATAATAAAGTTTTGTATTGAAGAAAATTGGAAAAAAAGAAATTAATAAACATATAATTATACAGCAACAATAAAGATACAACAACAAAAAATTACAAAAAATATCAAAACATTTTTAACCCAAGTGGAGTAATTCCGATGCTGAATCTACATATTCCATGGTTGTGATGGTTCCTCTCTGCAGTCTTTCTTTGAGCGTACGAACGCGACAGTCGATAGTCATGTACCTTTTTGCCCTTGGGCGGACGGTTCCCCCTGCTTCTCTCTGGAGTCGATTGATGTCAATTGCATTCTGTATGTCCTGGAAGGTCTTGATGATTGTAAAGATATTTGGGTGTGCGTGTTGAACCTTTCTTTTAAGTTTACCATGCCAAGCTTCTAGGTTATTTGTGTTCGTGGTCCATCTGTGTTGAAGTGGTTCCATGTAGCTCTGCCGCCAGCATCAACCCACTGTTCTGTAACATAAGCAGTGAAAGGTAGGGTATCATGAGGAATTTCTGTTTCTTCCAAGGCTTCTAGTGTGTTGAACCACACTTCTTCTATGCTTTCTAGGGGTACTAATGGAAGAGCGGCTGCTCGGCGTATTAGTGTTCTAACATCTTTGTTGTCTCTATACAAAGTTTGAAGTCCGGTAGTTTGTGCCTTTTTCCATATACATTGGGTAAAATGGAAGAAACAACCTTTTATGGTGACGTTTGGAAGAACCTGGCGTATGGCATTGTGGGCGGCTACTTCGAAGTCGGCAAATGCAGTTGTGGCGCTGAATGGTAGGTTCAGTGTCGTCATGTGTTCTTTGAGTAGAGTGAACATTCTGGCGTATATGCTCTGACTTTTGGAAGGAAGTAAGGCATAGACAACTGGAGTCATTGTACCATTTATCTGTGTATGGATAGAATATATCTGACGAAACATACGTGGACAGGTGTAAAAGGTTCCATCGCAGAAGAAGGTGTTGGCAGCTGAGAGATGTGTCAGGCTTTCTGTGGTGGCAAATGCGATGATACGGTCTGTTTGTTGGCTGTCGTCGAAAAGAAGAAATCGGTCACCAGTGGCTGTTTGTGTCCATCTTCCTTCTAGGCTGATGTCAGCAAGAGTCTCTGGAAGTTTAGGAGTTTGCTTGCGGCGTGCTCTGTATAAAGCTGATCTTCTGGAGTTGAAGGTAGGGAGTCTCTGTACAATTATTTGGGTGTCGTCATCCCATTCTTGGTCTCGTAGCTTATTTAGTTCTTCTTCATAGATAGATGGTATTGGCCTTACGTCTTCCACGCAGCGTCGGTCGATTTGATTAAGTATCTGTTTTGTGACGACTCCAGTGTGGTCAGCGGGGTGATTGTACTGTTGTCTTCCGAAACTTACTGGTATGTTGTCTAATGTAGTTAGAGAACCTGAACAACCGGATGTGGTGCATCTCCAGTATATTTTGTCGCCACCTTTCCGGATGTGTCTGTAGATATAACCATCATAAGCTATGTTCTTCCCTCCTTTTCTGTTGGTTATGAAGTTAACATTCAGCTGTGCATTTGCCATGTTGAGATGAACAATGATGAACAATGATATGATTATTTCATATTCTGACACAATATTTATAGTGAAAGATAGTTTTGACAAAATCTTGCAAATGAAAAATGTTCACGTCGGTTATTGTTCTAATGTTATTATTCACCTTTTATTTTGATATTTCAATTTCACCTTTTAAAAGCCATGAAAGTGAAAGGTGTTCACGTCAGGCTTAATATTTGTCTCATATTCTTTAAATTTTCTATAAACAACAAACGTGTAAAATGTGTTAACACCAGCTTTAATACCTGTTAGTAATGTGATTTTAAGAAAGTTGGCGTTCGGAGAATGCTTAATACATGATTAATTATTACTTTACCCCTTAGGGACCTCACTGTAACTGCTAAAACAACAATACTGCAGTATGTGATTTTAAGAAAGTTGACGTTCGGAGAACACACTGTATTGCCTATCCTGGTAATTCGCCATTGCTCCTCAAGGCTCAAATCTGCAAAAACTATGCCGACGGATATTGTTCCACCATCAGCAATTGCAATTCAAATTCAATTTAGAGAGGTTACCGATGTTAGTGTTTTCGAATTGTCCTTCTAACATTTTTCTCCTAAGTACAGGGGCGGCGGAACGATTTTCAAAGCGGGGAGGCTGGATAGGGCGATGGATGGTCGTCGGTATGACGGGCCGACCATGGTTCGGCTCGTGGTACGAAGCCGATAAAAAACGTCGGTAAAGCATACAGGTGAGGTCTATTTATCAGCTTTGGTCGTAACGACCAAAGCTGTTAAATAGACCTCACCTGTATGCTTTACCAGACGTTAACAGCAATTATACTGTCTATGGATTATCTTGTCTGGGGTGGATTTGGTACTTGTATGCCTACAATATTACGATCTATTTCAGTTAACCGATTTTTAACAGACTATATACATTTTAGCGTTTGCTGCCACTTACTGTAAAAACATGCTCCGAAATCCATCGAAAATGAACCAGTACGAGAGAAGCATAGCTGACAAAAATATTGGGGAGGCTCTGGATCCGTCCCTTGTTTCACCAGCCATTAGTTGTGTTAAAATATATGCATACCAAAAAAACATGGCCCGGCAAAAAGGGGGCGGGGGCTGAATCCCCCAGCTCCCCCCCGGTTCCGCCGCCCCTGTAGTATAATCGTATTGGCATATTAAATAAACTTTCCTTGAACACAAATCCCAATCGGTTCTTGGATTCTATGAGCAATCAGAGGATTCTCTGTTATTGTTCGTAAGTTTCTATGTTGAAACCGCGTCTTTTCACCCAGCAGATACGGTCGCGGAGCAGATTTCTTGTCACCCGATTAAGATGGAGTGGTTATGTATTAACCCCTTTGCATTTATCAAGTAGCAGGGTGATCGACTGAGGCTCAGTTCATCTGGGGGAGACGAAAGTCATGTTTTAAGCAGGAAAATAGGGTGCACAAACCTAGAGGGGTCTGGTAGAATGTTTATCTTATGGACAATCAGGTGGATTTTTATCCAGTTTGTAGGCATAATGTTAGGAATTTGAGGTGATAGATTGAAAGCAAAATATATTGGGAATTAAAAGAATTTTATTTGGATACTGTGAACCGTTTTAAAATATGCACAATTTAGACGTCAGCAGGTATGATACGCAACAAAAAGTGGTTCAGCAGATTTTCTGTGGTCTGTATGGAGGATTCTCAATGGTTCTGTGCTAAACATTTCGTTGATTTGAGTATACAGTACACCCGTGTCAGGCTTTTTAACACAAAAACGCCCGTCGCTGCGGCAACGACAAGGGGTGGAGAGGATTAAAATCCGCGGCGGACCGCTCAAACTAATAATCTATCACAGCGAACGCAAGTGTTGAGGATTAGCGCTTTACTGGGAAAATGGTCAAGTTTGATTGAATGGAAAATGCTTCCATACAGTGATCCGCCGCGACGTCGGGTGATTGGGGTTAAATTTAATTCATGCCAATAAATATGTCACTCGAAGAAAGAACTAATTGTTTCGGTTGTAGCAAACATGTTATTATCTTACATAACAACATACATGTGAACACGCGTTTAGTTTTTAGTTTATCCTTCGTGTGAGAAAATCTTTCTCTCATTACTTTATTTTAACTGCGACTGTTCGGGATACGTCTAACAAAAAATAACAAAACAGATCTTCTTTTTTTTAAACCCATTGCATGTTTCTATTTTGGGAATACGGGGTGTATAAGGTCTGCCACTTGTTTTCGAAGACACATGGTTAGCCCACGTTAGGCCAAGACATCATCCTATTTCGCCCCCACCTCCCCGAACACCTATCACATTTTTAATGGAATTCAAGAGTAAACTCGGCCTTCGAAAAAGAACTGACGACTGTTTTTTGTTTTCATTTGTTGATGTGTGCCTGCTATTTCAAAGCATCTGCATGTGCAATTCCCTGCCTTTTCACACTTTGTCATTTGCCACTGAATAAAGGTTTGAGCTCGATCAGTGACTTACCACCCTACCAGTTGTCACTTAAAGAATCAATGAATAAAGGCTTAAATTTAGTAGCCTACATTTTGGACTCCCTCATTGTAGGGCTCGCAGTTTGTGGTATTTGTTCAAACGACAGAAAACACAGCGGAATGAGTTTTAGAATTATTTAATTGCCATAATATTGTTAAATACGACGATTTTTAACTTTACCTGAAGTCAGAACACAGCTTACAAAATCATCATAGACCGATCGTAACAAGGATGTTGCTCATAGCATCATTTTCATTTGCAAGACACATCGTCCCTATTCAGTTCAAGAACATTCATATCACTGACTCGTGCCGATGCGTGTGACTTGGAGTTCATATTACGGGAATAGAAGATTATTACTTAACCACCGAGGAGGACGTTTACCCCCAACAATTATTTACAAGTTTAAGGGATTATCAGATTACGTCCTGTGTGAAATGCACCTTGTAACCGGTGGCGTAGAAATCGCGTAAGTGGGTTGATATCCCCCACCCCAAACAAAATGGAAATTCTTAAGACCTCTTGTGACTCGCTGCCTCCATCCATCTCCGTAACGCTTGGGTGCCCCAACCCAGCGCCCTTCGAGTTTTGTCCGACAAAACTGAGACTTTCAGTGCCACCCTCCCCAACCTTTACAGCCTCTTAGGTATTTTATTAGTATTGCTTGCGAAGTATCACCGAACACGAGCTATTATCTGGGTGGAATTTATACTCCACCCAGTATCCATGTACTATTTGTGAGTATGTGCCAGGCTTCTGAAGAATTTGAAGCAAAGTACATATTATCTCGCATATAAAATAATGTTGGAGTCGTTTTATTGGAATGGGTCGAGCTGCATTGGAGCGAAACTTCTAGACAAAAAATGTCTGACTCAACCACGTGCTGTTTGAAATTTGTGAAAACTTGGCTCACGTGAAAAACACAGTCTTCCTGATGTATTCTGTCAAACATCATTGTTGAACAAATAGTTGAAGCGCGCTTTCATTGTTTCATTGTTATTGAGGTTCTCTGATTTAGAACGACAACGAGCGGAGAGTTGGGAGTGGCAGCCACTGTAATCCTATAGTACATAATCTGCTTCTTACATACTCATTTTTATTTGTTCAAAATCGGTGAAAACGTAACCTCATTTCCATTTGCAGAGGCGTGGGGAGACGAGGAAGAAATTCACTGTTTTTCGCAGTTTCATTTAATTCTGATCTCAATAACCTTTCGACACACTCCTCGGGGTCATTTGACCAGGACAGTGCTTGACATTGGCCCCAATTGCACCCGACGTCGCATTAACCCTATAACCACTGCAGCGTCATGTACAGTTCGACTCTGTTATGCCTTTTTATTGCGCATTCAGACTTCAACGATTGCAGCTACTCCTCCCACATTTAGTTTAAACAATATTTATTACTGAAAGTGACAATTGTATACACCACGCAAACAGATAAAAAGGAACAACTCATGAAATTAGTAGTATACAATGTAACACACCAACATAATCTACAAATACATATAAGTGTTTCAACAGTAAGCTATAAGCTTTTGGAAGTCATCTCCCTTGCTGGATGGCGTATATTACACACTAAAAACTAAAGTGTTAAAACTGACACTTTCAAGGTGTTAAACCCATTCTAACTCTTAGGGTTTCATTTTAACACTCAAAGTGCAATCCTTTAAGCACTTAGACATTACAATCGTCAGACATCTGAAACTTGAATGGATGGCACTTCCCATGTGTCTAGCATTGGTGGTTCTTCCAGAATCGTCCATAATTTGATTTGCGCTTGGTTGGTACATAATTAAAAGGACACAACGCAGATGACGCGGATCAGGCTCGAGAGTTCGAGCCTGATCCGCGTCATCTGCGTTGTTTCCTTTTACGTGTCGCGACATTACACTTGTCAAGTGGTATTATTGTAACACCTGTCAAGTTCTGGGATATCTACACTTGAACAAAGTGTTAGTTCAACACTTAGTAAGTGTTAAATACAGCACTTCAAGTGTAGTTTTTAACACTTTAGTTTTTAGCGTGTACTAGCGATGATATCCCATAACTCTGGAGGGCTAGTTGGGTGACGGTAGAAGACTCCTAACAGTAGCGATCTACCCCATTTTGTGAACACCTCTGCCCATAGACACTCGATATGAGGTAATTCGAGATCAGGTCGCTGTCGAAATCCATGCCATGTTTGACATATATTGGAACTCCACCTCCCCTTGGTGAACGATTGAAGCGAAGTGGTTGCTGAAATCCTGGAATTAAGATTCCAGCTGTTGGATCATCAGCAGACAACCACGTCTCAGTGAAGGCCAGGATGTCGAGGGATGAGGGTTCGCACTGGATTATATCCAGTCCAGGTTTTTGGCTCCATGTTGCGATAGAGAATTTTTGACTAAAGGGAGTGTTTCGAGTTGGGTTTTATGTCTCCATAAATTAACAATAGTATACCCAAAATAAAAACAAGCAAATACACAATGTTGGCAGGAATACTGATACATCGTGACTTATTTATCGGCTGGTGAGCGGAGTCTTTGGATGATGTGAGATTCTTTTGCTTGACATCTGATCGCCGTGCATGTGTATCACTACCCTCTGTGGGTGATACAAACCCGATCTTGAATGCACAGAAGCACACCACAGTCGTAAAAGTTAAGCATTCGGAGTGCGTAGTGCTTCAGGTAAGACATTAGAGATGTTCGGGTAGTTAAGATTTGCTAGAGGGAGTTTTGGAAAAGAGAAAGTGAAAGAGAAGAATAAATTGTATAAGAAACATAAAAACATGATCTTGTACTTTCATTTACAAGATAGGTGTTACACTTTAAGTTTGTTTGTTAGACACAAATCTTGATTGACGGGTAAACAAATATTCCAACTTCTGAGAGATGGGCAGGCCTGGATATGAGAAAGGTTGAAATAGAATCCACAAAGTGGACTAGAACAGCCTTTAACAATCTGGACACGAATGTGACCATTAATATAAGGGATAGTCATCAGACTCTATAGCTGCCAAAATACAATGTTTTCAAAATCTTGAATCGCCAAAATGAGCCATAGAGCCACAAATGAAGTATCAATTTGGGGAATATTTTATAAACCAAAAATAGGAGACGGTACCAAGCATGAACAGGAATGGAAATATTCGATCTTTGCAGATAGTTAATATTATACATACATATTATTCTCCTTCAGTTAACCCTTTACCTAACAAACCGTAAATAAAACACGGCATTCGTAATATGGTATATCTGCATTCCATCCATTTCTCAGCCCAGAGCCCCAGGCCAACACTGGAACAAGCTCGTAAAGCTCCGTACAGGGTGTGGTCAAGAACACCGGTCTTGAAGAAAAAATGTTTTTAGCTTTCTTCGGAAGGGCGATTGGAACTTTACCGGGGTGGGGTCGATGTCACACGTTTCTAATACAATGATGTCCTAAGCCCCAGGATATGAGAATAGTTGAAATTGAATATACAAGAATAGGGGCAAGGGGTGAGGATTACAATCTGTTCTAATTTTCTCGAGGTTATAGTATGAACTGCAGGGGTGTTATTTGGTGGTGTTATGGGAGGCTCTTAGGAGAATGATCGCACAGAACTCAACACTATTTTCAAAAGTGCTACAAAAAGCCTTTCCAGAGTGGCTCTGAATCTGTAGAAGGTCAGAAGCAAACCTCTTCTGCTGGCGGACCATGATCGTGAGTGGGTTGGAATTTTGCGGCTATTCGCTCCTACAAAGTCTGTTGGACTCATATTTAAAAAATATGAGGCCAACATACTTTGTAGGAGAAACATGCTATTCAAAAGAATAAAAACAAACTGCGCGTGTATCATCTCATCTCAGATCACCGAAGTTGAGCAACGTCGAGCCTGGCTAGTCCTTGGATGGGAGACCGTCTGAGCGATCTATTCAGACTCCCGCGTTGTATTCTTGGGCAAGGCACTTAACCCCGATTGTCGATGGTGCGCATGTCTTCAACCAATCTAACCCTGGCTGTGCTGCAGTGCGGAGTTACGATCTCGAGGAGCTGGCAGCTACTCGTCGTTGCTCGGTGGACCTCTCTGGGTACATCGGCTTCCTCCACCCGTAAAACTGTCACCGAGACGATATGACCTTGGCTGTTAAAGTGTCGTTAAACCTTAATAAATAAATCAATACATAAATATCATATCATCACAGGGCGCTGGACTACTACCATATATTGGTAGATCAGGAGATATAGAGGTCAATCGGGAGACAGGTAGCCCGGCTCTACCTTTCACTAAATGGCACACTAAAGGTGGAGGAAAGCACGCGGTGGTGGTGGCGGTGGTGCTGTTGTAAGAACTAATTTACTTAACTCCCCCCGCTGGACCCTTCCAACAGGAACCCCAGATTAGGGTACACCCTCGTCCCAGTCTCGGGTTATAAGAAAAGCTAAGAATAGAATGTGGCGATAACCAAGCAACATCCGCAATCTGCAGATGTACACTGCAGTTTCCAGATGTTAATTGATCCTCCCAATAGTTTATACTGAACCGATCTTTCCTCCTTCAACTACAGAGTGATGGGTGTCACCACTCTAGGTTCAAGGATTAATAACTGCACCACAGCTCAAGTGTGAACATCCCCCATGAAGAATCCTGTTCTACGCCTCAAAAAGTATTTCCAAGTGGTGAACACTGTGCAAAGAAAAAGAAATGAATAGTGGGGACTCCAAGGAGTCGTCACAGTTGATGATGTGTGACGAATCATACACAACGGTTACTGGGAATAGGAGAACACGGATTAACCGGGAATATATTTCAGGGTACAAATATATGTTGTTTTTTTACAGGCAAGGGACTACCTGTAAATATACTTCAATGGACACTCGATTTTATACATTTATGCAGCAAGTATTGAACAATAAGCCTCTTACCTTTGCACCTCCGCCTGTACATCGGCATAATATAGTAGACAGAAACGAGAATAATGAAGAAGAGGTGCTAATATTAAAAACAGTCAATAACTGTGTGCATAATTCAAATTATATAAGCATATTCACGACCGCCCGCCCGAAAGCCCGCCCGCCCCACCGCCCGCCCGCCCCACCGCCCGCCCCACCGCCCGCCCCACCGCCCGCCCACCCGCCCGAAGCCCGCCCGAAACCCGCCTGCCCACCCGCCCGCCCGCCCGAACGCACGCACGCACGCACGCACGCACGCACGCACGCACGCACGCACGCACGCACGCACGCACGCACGCACGCACGCACGCACGCACGCACGCACGCACGCACGCACGCACGCACATATGTAACCATGGGAGATTGTAGGTCAACGCGGGATTTAATACCAACCTGGCACACTGGCGGGCAACGAACGTGAGGGAGCCCCTAGTTTATGACACCATAAATTTACTGCATGTCATAATGTGACTTTATTGTTACTACATAGGACTGTTGCCCTCATATTTCATTAAAAGTGCACAATCTCAATCCAAGAGCCGCCCTCTCCCACAACGTCTACCGCCCGCCAGTTTGTCAGACTTGCGCCTGGGCTTGAGTTACGCGGAGACTCAGCATCAGGTAGGAAATACCATTCGTAGAACGTGTGTTTTATTGTCACTTCATAAAACTACTGTTCGTATGCTCGTAATTAAATACGCACTGCCATTACCTCTGTTCCACCTCCATACTAAATGCGCGTGGATATATCGTAGAACGCTGGGTATCTTCTATTGTCCCTATATCCCGATAAATCCTGTCCTTTGATTGGCCAGAATGCCTTCGACAAATAGCCATGACAAAGGGTGCACCCAACATCCAAGGTTTATGAGAGCGTGCAACATCCAGGGGAAAAACGCGCGCGAAACATCGGGGGTATATGGTTTAAACGAAAGCTTTCCGCGTTTGCTCGCCTCGACATACAAATCGAACCAAAACCCCTGAAAATAGTCACGAATACCATCAGATTTTCGACAGTTTAACTCTTTGCGACTACGGTACGTAATATTACGTACAAAAAATGCCGTGCATTGCGACTTCCGTGCGTAATATTACGTACTCCGACTTTGAACCTGAGCGGCTACTTTTTCGTCCAAGAACAAACTTCATGATTTCATTAAATAGGATTGATGCTAAGTTCATGTGTATGGTAGACCAATTAATATTTTCAACGTGCAGCCTGCACGTTGGAAATATTAATTGGTCTACCTCCAAATAATGAATATTGGTTCTTCCTGTTGCTGTCATTGAACTGATATGGAAGATGCCACCAGCGTGCAAAGGGTTAACGATTGCATGATTGCATTTGACGTTACCAAAATCTGATTCTTCGTGACGTAAAAACGTCGCGATAACCGTAGTCGGAAAGGGTTACTCATAAAAATAAAATAAGAGCAAATAATTCGTCCCCAGAGTAGCAGTGTGTTCTATGTGTCAGTAGGCACATAGAACACATTGGAACTCAGGGGACGATATGTCAACAAAATACCGTTTACTCGTTTCCTTAATGACCCAAGGAATCTAACTCTGTTGTCTTCTGCGATTATAAAAACAAAATAATTATCATGAATTTGGTCCATTTGATTGTGAAGCTGAGAAATGTGTCCCAAATTTATTTCCACTATGTTTGTATTGTGTTTGAAACGGGACAAAAACGTTATCTCCGCCGACCATGAATGGTGTATGGAGATTTAATACCTGGATGTCCCGTTTAAACACCTCGCCTGCGGCGCGGTGTTTAAAAACCGACATCCAGGTATTAAATCTCCACATACCATATATGTTGGCGGAGATAACTTATATTATCAGTAGACCAGGAGGTAGGTAGGCCGGTGCTTCCCTTCACGAAAGGATTAACGAAAGTTGAAAGAAACACGTGGTGGTGGTGATGTCTTATATCTTCAACACCCAACCCGATAGAGCGAATCTCGAAGCATTCCAGGCTCGGGTATGAAGAGCAATGTTGCGAGAACCGAGTATCGTCTGCACTCTGCATCAGGATATTGCAGACTGCAGAACCCACCAGATACTCCCCAAATGTTATCTAGGACAAACCTGTCTTCCTTCTATATCAGAATGGTAGGTGTTATCTTTCCAGGAATATGAGGGTCAGAGGGTTAATACCCCCCCCCCCCCCCCGAATTTATTTGTAGTTCGATTTGTCGAGACAACACGTGCCACTTAAGGGTCATTTTACCAGAAAAGTGGCATTAGATGGGACCCCGAATTGTATTCGATTTTGCATTAATCCTTAAACCAATTCAGCGGCATGCACAGTTCGACTCTGCTTTGCTCCGGACATCAATCAAATTTAGAGTGTAGGGTACTTTGACAAGGGAAGGGACATGGGGGTGTCTCGAATGCGTTCAACATCGTGGAACCCCTTTAAACCAATCAACGCCGGGTATTGTTCACATTTCTCTGTGCCTAAGCCGATCTGGGTACAAATTTCCCACCTAGAAGTCATTTGACCATGAACAGTAATTTGACCAAGAAAGAAGGGACGTAGCTGGAGGGGGAGGGGGGGGGGGGTCTATATTTGTCCAAAACTCAAGATAGTTGGAAACTTTTCAGGCAAAATGTCCAACAGTTGGAAATTCGAAGCATTGTTGTAACCGAGGTTTTTTTCCGAATGTTATATTACATTTCCATGAAATTCCAACCGTCGACTCCCACAGGCGAAATTCTGATCGAACAACGCAAGATTTTCCGACAACTCAGTGGCTCTAGATTTAATTCCACAAACGTGGTCGTGTAGCGCATTTTGATTTCTTCTATATGTAATGCACTCATAGACTGCAATTTGTATTAAGACTCAAAATGTGCCCTCTGTGAGGCCGTGTCCTGGATGTTTTAAAGATACTACTAAAATTGTGCACAGTTTGCATTGGCTCTGCACTCTCATGAAAGACAGATATAGCCAGACTGAAAATTTATATTTGGTATTGTTGAATTAATATCTCACACACACATTGTGACGAATAGACTGAGTTAGTTAACTCATTACTCATACTTTGTAAGCATAATAAATGGTTCTTAGTGTTACGGATTTGGTAACGGCAGTTAAAATATAATATACAACAAAAGTTCTAAATTACTCTGTTATTATTCGTCTGCTCATAACAGAAGTTTAATTCAGTTTTTTGGGCTTCTAGTCATTTCCATGTTAAAATGAATCAATATAACCTATTGGTTCACGCCCAAGTACATTGTGATGTTGTTACATTCGCCGAGTTGAATGCGAGAGATCTGGGCGCGGTGGCGTCGCGGTAACCTGTTCTCATCAGATCACCGAAGTTAAGCAACGTCGAGCGCGGTTAGTAGTAGGATGGGTGACCATTTCAGCGACTGGTTCGCTCTCTCGCGTTGTGTCCTTGGGCAAAGCACTTAATCCCGATTGCCGACATGGGGGCACGATGACGCTGTATACTAAGGCATACTGCACGTCGAGGGTGCACATGTCTTCAACCAATCTAACCCTGCCTGTGCCGCGGCGGTGCAGAGTTACGATGTTGGAGAGCTGACAGCTGCTCGTCGTTGCTCGGTGGTTCTCTCCGGGTACTCCGACTTCCTCCAACCGTAAAACTGTCACCAACATGATATGACCCTGGTTGTTAATGTGTCGTTAAACCCTAATGAAAAAAAAAAAAAAATAAAAAGAATGCGAAAGATCAATCAGATTCCAGTATTCGAAATCTTTCCCCGCGTAATTATCCTATATAAGAGCGTTCTCGCTCTGAATTCGTCGTCCACTTTATGTTTGGCAATAAAGCTTTGATCTAGCTGTTCAAACTTCAACCTATACACTAGGTTAGTTATGAGGACACTTTAAAACCCGTAAAAAGGTTAACCATAATGGGCCCGTAAATTTTGGGCTCGTTCAAGTCGGCCCTGGTGATAATCAACGCTCCTGGCAATGATTCTCTCCAGGTCCGAGTTCTGTGGGAACCATCCCCTTTTACTGAACAGGTGGAATTTAAACCTCTTTTGGGTGAAAGTATAGTGGGCCCGTTGTTTTTGATCCATCATTCATATTCTTGTCCATTTCATATCATACCATTTTTTGGCTTCTTATTAAAGCATTATAAACTGTTGTTCCTATTTGATTATGTATTCATCCAGACCAAAACACATAACTTAATGGTTTTTCTACCTCGAGAGTTGAGTTATATTTTATCCATGTGTTCGTGGTTTGCTAGTTTACCCAGAGCCTCATGAATCTAAAGACCAGCAGGGAATTCCAACAAGAGTTCTGGTCCGTGGGGGTCGTACACCCCACCCTGTTACAAAATGGCGAAGCTACCAGGATCTGGTTATTACGTCTACTTACATTATGGGTAATTTTTCTCCACATGGTCTGCGTTCTTTGAACAATCAAGATGAATTTAATTCATGGGGAAATTAGAGCTCAATTGTTGGTATGCATATGTCATTTAACTGGTGGTTGTATTGTTACAAATGCAAGGGCTTTTCCCCAGATGAGTGCAGCTGTAAATCTTTGGAATCCTGTTTAGTAGTTTTTGTTGGCACAATGAGCCCAAGTATACCACTGCTAATGAAGTGGAAGCTCACAAGGTTTGTGTATTTTAGGTTTTAAGACAAAGTCATTCTATAACTAAGTAAAGTCTAATTTTATGGACTGTTCATTCTTTTGTTTTATTTTGCTCTGCACCAGACCCCCAGGATCTCACTGAAAATGGGATTAACAGGGGCCGAAATACGCCTCCCGACACACACACACACACACACACAATACATATTTTGTATGCTCATCGGAGATCTGAGTAATGTGAGCCAGACAATTTGAGAGGGTCAACTAAGCCCAAACATTTACGAAGGTGAAAAATACCCTATAAAGGCTTTTTAACATCTTGTTATAGATGGATTTGTTTTGAGACTGATAAAGGTATTGGAGTTTAAATGTTACGCCATATCACTGGACACTTGAAAGTGGCAATGTAGCATAAAAAGCTCATTCGTTAAAAGTTGTGAGCGGTATTGGTAGTAAAAAATGTCTCGTTGTGTCTCTCTCTCTATATATATGTATATAGTTGAATTACAATTTTTCTTAAATACCTTCATTTCCCAGTTCATTATGAAGATGACCCTTGGTGAATCAGTCTATGGGGCATATGAGGCAACTCAACCATGGGTAAATAGGAAGAGAAGTCGAGTTATATGCCCTTTAGTACTAAGTAATATTGTGTATTTACGGGATTTAACCCCAGAATTTTCCTTTCAACTCCTGGTAATTAATGTTTAAGGCCAGCTCTAAATCTAATAGACGGGGCCAAGTTAGAGGTTCGTTAAGGTATTAACTATTAAGTGAACTTGATTCAAGAAAGAATCTTTTAGTAAATCGATACTGAAAGCTAAAATGGTAGATGATTGCATTGCTCATAAGTTTGGATGTATTTTGTGTTACCGTAGATAACACTCATGGGTGACCAGAAATGATGTTTTTCCCAGTAAGCGAAATAAGACATCGCAGTCTGCTTATTTAAAGTGGGTAGTACACAGTGTGTTGGAGTGTCAATTTTCTGTTGACAATAGACATTGACGTACATGGAACCTTACCTATTAAACAGTAATCGCAACATGTAGGAGTTTGTAAATATTTGTATATTTCTCTTTTAATTTATGCTCTAGGCGTCTTGGGTTCTGATAACAATAGGTGGTTTGTCTTCAGTAGTCTGGATTCTATTTTAATATTACGTGGCTAATATTTGTGGATGTCTTTGCGATACATCATTTAGCTCTGGCGAAAACTGAAGCTGTTACTGGTATGTCAAATTGAACAAACCTTAGAGGTATGCATTAGATTGTCTTATATAGGGCAAGCAATTTACAGTAAGGAAAAAGTTGCGATCCTAAAGACTGTTGTTTTGTGGGCAGTGTCCAATCTCTCTTCGTTTACTAAAATGTAAAATCTCGCCTTGAATGCTAGTGTAAAATAGTTGGTTCCTGAGAATTATGTTCTCCATTGATAGCCCAAAATATAATTTCCAAATTGACCATTAAATTTAAAATGGAACACAATTGTGAGCAGTCTATTAAAAAGCTGATAACGTTGCTTATTCTGCTCGAATATTGACATGTCCCATTGATAGTAATTTATGGTTAATAGTGGAAGAACTGGAGACCTATCACACGTGTTAGATTAGTGAAAACCACGTGGCCTTGTTGACCTTTAGAACGTTACAATTACATTTATAAAGCTTTGGAATTAGTGGCAGAAGTATAAAATCCAACTGAGAGAAATAATTTTATTCACAATTTCATCTACATTAATACAATTGTATTCTGGATATTCACTATCTTATTGGGAAATTAACGAGCATATCCAGTATTTCGCATTTTGGAATTTCTGTAAAACCATACATAAAGTAGGAAAAGCAATTAAAATGCTGTTATTGCTGTACATTTAATTTGTTTGCTTCTCTCTATAGACATTGTCTGTTTTACATCAAAGGAATCTACGCCATCACAAGAAGCCGGGAAAGGAGCAAGACGATGTAGCATGTAGTGTGTCGGAAAAGAATTCGTGGTTTTCTGATTCTGGTGACACACTTTTGCCATGCCTATCGGTGTTAGTGGAGAGAGTGGAATCTGATGAACGTGTTGCAGCAAATCGGAGATGAGTGGTGATAATGCAAGAGAACTTCACTTTTTCAGAACCGAACGTCGTATGCCTTAGCGCGATGTGAATAACAAGAGGATTATCTTGTTATCGAATAGTGAAAAGAAATTGGAAACATTCCAGTAGTGAACGCCAGAGGACAACTTCAGAAAAAGCAGAGAGACAAGATCAAGAGTTTACAGAGTTTCTAAAAAGAGACAATAACTTAAACTCTATGATAGTCGATTGAGAAGTCATGTGAAATTGTATAACACCTTGTTCATCTCCTTCATATCATCAGTTTAAATTTTGCATATTATGTTTTCAGGGGAATTTGTTTGGTAAGCCGGGTGTCGTGTAAGTTTATTGATGAATGTTTTATGTGGAACGCCACATTTCAAATGAAAATTACAAAATATTAAAGATTTATCGGAAATCTATCTAACAACTGCTGTATGGTGGTTCTAATCTAAAATGTTACACATTTTTCTTTTTAAGGAGGGGGAGTGTAACGGTTTTGGCAACAGCAGTTGAAATATAATATACAACAATAGTTCTAAATTACTCTGTTATTATTCGTCTGCTCATAACAGAAGTTTAATTCAGTTTCTGTTGGCTTCTAGTCATTTCTATGTTAAAATGAATCAATATAACCTACAGGGCTGTAGGGAATTGTGCTGTTGTTACATTGGCCGAAGTGAATGCGAGGGATCAATCAGATTCCCGTATTCGAAATCTTTCCCCGTTAAATTATCCCATATAAGAGCGGGCTCGCTCATAATTCGTCGTCCACTTTACGTTTGGCAATAAAGCTTTGATCTACCTGGCCAAACTTAAACCGATACACTAGGTTAGTTATGAGGACACTTTATAATCAGTAAAAAGGTTAACCATAATGGGCACCGTAAATTTGGATCCGTTCAACTCGGCCCTGGTGCGAATCAACGTTTCTGACAATGATTGATTCTCTCCAGGTCCGAGTTCTGTGAGGAAACATCCACATTTACTGAACATATGTTCGGTGGAATTTAAACCTCTTTTGGGTGAAAGTGTAGTGGGCTCGTGGTTTTTGATCCATCATTCATATTCTTGTCCATTTCATATCATACCATTTTTTTGGTTTCTTAATGTTTCCATTTTATTGTGTATTCCTCCAGACCACATAACTTAATGGTTATTCTACCTCCAGAATTGAGTTATATTTTATCCATGTGGTCATGGTTTGCTAGTTGACTCAAATCCTCATGAATCTAAAGACCAACAAGGAATTTCCAACAAGAGTTCCAGTCCGTGGGGGTCGTTCATACCACCCCTGTTACATTAGAGACTGAGTTCATTTTAAGATAAGTGTACTCACTATTCAGCACGACCTCATATTTGAGATGATTAATTAATAAATTATTGGTTGAATATTGATTTCATACATGAAGAGCATTCTCCATACATGTACATTCATGTAATTGACACAATCCCCAATGAAGGCAGATAGGACCAAATTAGATGAATGTGCCCCGTAAAGCTGCGTTAATGCAACCCGAAATTAAATTTCGCCTGTTACTGAAATTGCTATTTGCCGCCCGGGTGGCAACACGTTAGTACAACACGTTAGTACTATATATATATATATATATATATATATATATATATATATATATATATATATATATATAATGAATTATACCATGCAATGCAGATGAAATCAGTGAGAATCAATCTCTTTTCCAAATTTCCTGCTTACGGTACAGAATACAGAATTCGGCACTTCTGTTATGCATTTTTTAGGATGAAAGACTCTGACGCCGATGGGGATCGAACCACTGCCTTGATGAGAGTTGACTTCTGCGGCACCAATCGTTTCGCTAGGCGATTGGTGCCGCAGAAGTCAACTCTCATCAAGGCAGTGGTTCGATCCCCATCGGCGTCAGAGTCTTTCATCCTAAAAAATGCATAACAGAAGTGCCGAATTCTGTATTCTGTACCGTAAGCAGGAAATTTGGAAAAGAGATTGATTCTCACTGATTTCATCTGCATTGCATGGTATAATTCATTGTAAAAAACTAATTCTGGGGGATACCGAGTAATTTCGTGTGAACTGTCCCAGTTCCATGGACGCTCGATCTGCTAGCATGCCTTTTTTGGGGCTTGTCGGTTGTCGAGTGGTCTATGGCGCTGGTCCAGTTTCGCTAGGCGATTGGTGCCGCAGAAGTCAACTCTCATCAAGGCAGTGGTTCGATCCCCATCGGCGTCAGAGTCTTTCATCCTATATATATATATATATATATATATCATTTTTGAAGGGATAGTGGTACGGCACATAGAACACTCGCCCTGCCTATGTTATTCCTGATAAAGCATTAACACTAGGTGACAATTTTTAACTCAATGTAAATATGAATATGAAAACGTTGGAGTGCTTTAGTTAGAGGGTTGAAGCGACGTCAGACACAATCAAGACCCATCTAATGCCCATTTGTTGGTCAAATTACCCTTCATGGTCTAATTGCCAGTCGGTACAAATTTAAAATCCAGATCAACTGTGGCATGGTTGAGTCGAACAATGAGCGGCGTTGCACGGGTTGGATTTGGACGCAAACAAGAACCCTCCCTTGTTCCTTTCCTGGTCAAATTACACACAGACGCTAAATTTTGACTGGGCTGGTAGATGAATAATGTAGGAATACTCTTGTTAAAGGGTTAATGTATAGTTATTCGCGATCTGGATCCATCTAATGCCCCTTTCTTGGTCAAATTACCTTTCACGGTGCTGGAAATGAATACAACTGACGGGTGCAGTTTTAAGCTCTCGGGAATTCAGAGACGGGAGTTAATCGCACCCGTAAAATGTTAGTATATGAATTTTCGAGGGAATACTGTCACCAAACACCAGAAACCTTAACTCTTTGAACTCTAGTGGTATCTTCCATGCCAGTTCAATGGCAGTAATTAGAAGAGTCCATATTCATTGCTTCAGGTAGACCAATCAATATTTTCAACGTGCAGCCGCGGGCTGCACGTTGAAAATATTGATTGGTCTAACTCACACATTTACTGAACAGCCATCATATTTAATGATATATGGGGTATCATGTTCTTGGCCAGAAAAGCGACCGATCCGGTTCAAGGGGCTACGTGTAAAGGTATAAGTAATTGTTGAATTATGAAAGTAACCTGCCACTGGCTGCAGAGTGCTCCTTTCTCAAAACAACACACATTTATATGCCCTCACAGTATGTTGGTGCTCCACAATATTTTTCAACGAGTGCATTTTTTAGCTCCCGTAAAATAAAAAAAAACTGGTGCTGACGGGAGCAATTGCACTCGCACCCGTCTCATTCCCAGGGCTGCTTTTATGGTCAAATGACCTGTAGGTGGGAAATATGTACCCAGATCGGCTGAGGCACGGGGGAATGGTTGATTTGCAGAGGCAAAGCAGAGTCGAACTGTGCATGCCGTTGCATTGGTTGAAGGATTAATGCAACATTGGGCACAATTTGGGGCCCATATCAAGCCACTTTTCAGATAAAATTACCCTTAGGTACCATATGTTGTCTCGATAGTTGAGACACAATTGAACTACAAATAAATGTTTGTGTGTGTGTGCGGGGGGGGGGGGGGGTGGGGGTGGGGGAGTAGTGAGTAGTTGCAATTGTTGAAGACTTAATGCGTGGTGTAGCAGTGGTTGAAGGCTTTGTCGCGTCGTCGCAGTTCTGTCATAATATAGCTTTGTAGCTTTGTTGCCTAAAGTTGATTTAAAAACGCGACAAACTAATATACGACAGAACAGCGACGGTACTGTCGTAATATAGCTCTATCGGGTTCGTGTGAAATTGCTTCCAAAAAGGCAACTCGACAACGCTATATTACGATATTTCTCACGACGGAAGCGTTGTGTTCTCATGAACTTTGTCGCACTTTTTGTTTTTGTTTTGAAAATAATTTTAGGCGAAAACGCGACAAAGATATAATACGACAGTACTGACGCGGTTCTGTCTTAAAATAGCTCTGCCGCATTTTTTCAGTTCATTCTCATATAAAATATTTCCTGAAAACGCGAAAACACGACTCGCGACAGTACCGTCGCGGTTCTGTCGTAATATGTCTCTGTCGCGTTTTGATGAAACAGAAATGAGAAACACGACGCTCGATACTTGGTCCTAACAGGACACCATAAAATTCCTTTCACTTGCACACGTCCTGAATTTTTTCATCGATTTCCATTACTTTTTTTATATACCAACACACTTGAGTTAGCTAAATAATATTTTTTTTTATCTTTTCATCATTCATTTCATACAGTGACAAAGTAATTTCCAATTGTTCATGGAATTGTATATATTGAAAGCAGAGAATGTTTCTATGGTTTTTAGAGATGGGGCTTCGATCCAGTTTGTGGACTAGCATTGTTAAAGATCACTGCGTTGTGAATTCAGTTCTATTGGTCGTGGCAATCCACTAAGAGGGAGGGTGGATTTTTCCAAACTCATAATTCGGAAGTTCAGAGTTATCTTCTTCGGAAAAAAACAATAAGAGTCCATAATGCTGAATGAACAATTTTCACACATTTACAACAGGCCGAATCGAGTGTAAAACACATCCAAGTCTATGACCGACTGTGCCTGTGACATAAGTCAAAGTATAAAATCTTGTCTTTTGGAAAGCACACGGTTACAACACTCTAAAATGAGTTGGGTTAAAATCAACCTAAATCAACTGAGTTGAGTGAATATGAACCCAACTGGGTTCATATTCACTAAACCCAGTTGATTTGGGGTAATTTTTAACCAATTGATTTTAGAGTGTAGGCTTTACGAATATACCAACTGTTATTGAGTAGTATGAAGTCAAATCATATTGTCTGCATATTGTCTGGGCTACCCTTGGACTTGCACCAGCAGACGATCGTGTGAGGGACGTTCTTAATGGGTGAAATCGTCAGCAGAGAGTCAGTTATAATGCAATCCGCAATGCCATTTCGTTATGAAGTAAAAATGGACCTCTTCTACTACCGGGACGTTAATTCTCACACATGAAAACGCTTGGCGTAGAGTAACACTATCTTAGCCATGACTAGAATAGCGTTCTTACAGGGTCCCCTCCAGGCATGGCTTCGGAAAATAATGGTGTGACGTCACGCAAAGTTACTGAAAGTGAATATAATTTACCTGTTATTCCTCTGACCAAGTTCTATTTGGAATGGCTTTGACATACGCCCATGTCAACCTGCTTATTCGTATTATCACGGAATACGTCTGATTTTCTGATACACTTAATAAAACGTTCCAGATTTTCATTATAACTGTTTTGTGGCCATATGCGTATAATTAATTAAACAAAACAAGTAATGAGATAACTGCGCAGGGTGAAATTAGGAAATGAACACAGAATAATTCTCGAGGGTGGCACACTCCCTGCTATGGCCAAGTCGTTATACTGAGTGGAGGGGGATAAAGCTCGCAGAGCTCGTGGAGCTTGGTTATGTTACACGCAGGTCCGACGCCAGTATACTCAATATACTTCCTTAAAACAATAATGAATGAAACAGATCGTAGCTGTTAGTTTAATATATATAGAATATACCCATAGTAACTTGGTGTAACAAATGTTCACCACTCGTTGTGTTAACCGCGCGCCAAATTAGCGGCTTTCAGAGAAAAATGTGGGCGTCCGGGCGACTAGGGATCTGAAATTTTTTTTTCGAATCGTGTCTCTTATATCAATATCGAATCGAATCTTAAAAGACAAATTATTTCATATTGCACCAAACGGAAGTTACGGTACACTGTGGTAACTTTTACAAGACTGACTGACACCTCAAACACCAATAAATATATATTCTCTGTAGCACTGTCGCTGAAACAGCTAGGCCCATTATCCATAGTTTTAGTTTTTGAAGGTTTAATTTGTTACTATTCACGTTCTCAAGAACGTGAATAGTAACAAGTTTAGCCTTCAAAAACTAAAACTATGGAAAATATTTAGGACAAAATTCACTACTTACCTAACAATTAACCTTTGTTAATTACTCAATTAAATATGAATTGAGCCTACATGAATGAATTGTCTAATGTCAGTTTTATCCAGTTTTTGTTGGAAAAGTAACAAATTGAAGTTAGTACGAGATATTCGAAAAAAAATCGCATCTTGAGACTGATTCGGGATGGATCTCGAAGCTGACGTATGGTATCGATATCGAATGGAATCACGAATATTCGCAAGACCCTATGGACAACCGACATTTTTTCCGACGGACGTTAAAAAGTCCTCCCGACAAACAGTCACTCCGCTAGTTTCGTGCCTGACTGAAAATATGGAAAACAGTGATGCCCGGTTCATTGTATAGCCAGTTGAGGAAAACAGTGATAGCCAGTTAATTGTGTAGCCTGTTGCCAGTGAAAAATATTCAACTGACATGAGTATTCAGTTAACTCTTTGAACACTAGGGCCATTTTCCGGATCAGGGACACGAAACGTCATACTTTCATTAAGTAGGATGGTTGCTAAGTAAATGTGTGGCACTGATCAGTCTAGTTCTCGAAGCTTTTCCGTAAAACCCGAAGTCCGAACAAGATTGTTGTATAAAAAACACAATTTTTCACGAAATCTTCAGTTCTATAACTCATAAGTTCAGCATATTATCTTACGTAGTATTTAAGCCCATGAGGAACTTTTGAGACACGCTGATTCTCTCCATCATCTCCTCCACGTCCTGAGATTGCAATGTTGTCGTACCATACATCACTCCAAACGTCGTCCTTGATGCTGATCAGACAGAGTTGGACGATTGATGACCATTCTGGACCTGCTTTGAGGCGGTTGCGGACAGTCAGTTCTGTTGCACAGACGCCTGTTTGGGGGGTGAGGGGGTGGGGTGTGTGGCAAAACCCCACTTGAAGCAAAAAGTTCACGCCTAATGAGGCGTGCCAGACTCTGACCTTCCCGAGGAAAGGTCTTTTGGGGTTATCCAGGCCTTGGTCATTCCTTAAAATCGTTGGTTTGTTGATGGTTTCGGACAAGTCTGCTGATGACCGAATGACAATAGCTAAGTTCATTCCAACAGCTTTGAATGGCATGCCTGTTGCATGCATGCTAACGATTTGCCATCTTAGTGCCTCTGACAGTCAGTCTCCTCCTTTGGCATGTCAAAATTTATTGATAAAAGAGGTGACAAATTTTCTTGTTTTATACCCAGATATTGCAGGTGGATGATAGTGCTTTTGTGACATTCGTGGGAAGCATGCTTCACGTGGACGAGGGGATGTGTTTGAGATGCGCCAGCAAACAGAAACATCATGTTTCACTAGATGAAATGTACTGCAGGACATAGCAATCATTAAAACATAATAATCGGTTACAGCATCGTCACCGTCATGAAACATTTCAGGGGGTGCTTAATTATGTTCCAGGTGTATTTTTATCTTATATTCTAAAGGACCTGATGTCTGAGATTGTTTCCTTTATACACGGTTACATCGAGAAAATCAACAGAATTTTGACGGATAGTAGCTTTCAATTTGATGTTTAGATCATGATTGTCTAAAATTTCTAAAAAATCATCCAAATCTTCTTTTGAATGTTCCCAAGTGATAAAAATGTCATCCAAATATCGAAGATATACTATAAGATGTTTTACACATTTGCTTAAGGCATTTTCCTCCGATTCCGCTACATAAATGCTTTCAAAATTAGGACTGGATCTTTCACCCATTCGTATGTGTGTGGGGTGGGGGTGGGTGGGTCTGTGTGTGTGTGTGTGTGTGTGTGTGTGTGTGTGTGTGTGTGTGTGTGTGTGTTTGGGGCACATGCTCCTGTGTTCTCCATCGGTTCCATCTTCCCTGCCGCTCGCTACACTGTTCATGAAGCAAAATATCTTCTTGTTCTTGTCATCATAGTTTATGCCGTTTCAGCTTTATGTAAAAAAGGCAAGGGGTTAGGTTCCAAAAAGTCTTGAGTCAAGAATTGGGCGAGTTTCATACCTTGGTGCACATTTCCAGGGGCCGCCACTGGTGAACATCTTGCCGAACTTTGCCCGAAAGGTCTGAAACTTTCAGAAACCAGCGTGACGAATACAGGACAGGAAGCAGCAAGAGAAATCACATGCATATTGACATAACTGTCCAATTACATTTGCTAAACTTAATCAATCAACAAATGTGTTTTGTTAGCCGTCGTGTGATTCTGTTGGTGCACGCTTTTATTATTAAAAGTCACTTGAAGGGAGTAGAAGACATACAAATAAATCTCAGCACGAAAAGCTGAAATGTTGATTGAATTAACCCACCAACATAGCATATGAATCTCGTTAATAGTGGGTGTCTGACGGCTCCGGGCGCAGGTGATGGGAGGGAAGCTGGCCCCTTTGTCCTGTGGCTAAGGGAGCAAGGGGGCAGGGCCAGCCCTTTTTCTCCAAAGTGCACTAGTGAAAAAAACCTTTACTTTCCGAAAACTATAACAGTGAAATTCTCGAGTATTCGTTTCTAACGTATTTTACGTGTACCGATGTCAATATGGGGGATGGTGGTTGGGAAGGGGTGGGGGGTATTATCAGGTTCAATTACGGAGAGTGGTCGATAATCAGCAAACCAGAAGCTAAATCTTTATATATTTTATGCCAATATTATTGAGTGCCAATGTACAATTTATGATACGCTGTAATCCCCCGGCCTTAACTCATACCCAGAGTCGTGTTTTTAATACCCCTGCTCCCTTTTTCCCTCGGGTGCTTCCGCCCCCCCCCCCCCCGAGGATGTGCTACAAATTGCTTGTTCAGAAAAGTAGGAAGGGGTCGAGCTTTGTTTCCTGCATCTCCCGTCAAATGTAAAATGGTTTACATGCAGCCAGGACAGGGGGAGTTATATGGACTTCACTTTATATTTGGTATTGTTGAATTAATATCTCACACACACATTGTGACGAATAGACTGAGTTAGTTAACTCATTACTCATACTTTGTAAGCATAATAAATGGTTCTTAGTGTTACGGATTTGGTAACGGCAGTTAAAATATAATATACAACAAAAGTTCTAAATTACTCTGTTATTATTCGTCTGCTCATAACAGAAGTTTAATTCAGTTTTTTGGGCTTCTAGTCATTTCCATGTTAAAATGAATCAATATAACCTATTGGTTCACGCCCAAGTACATTGTGATGTTGTTACATTCGCCGAGTTGAATGCGAGAGATCTGGGCGCGGTGGCGTCGCGGTAACCTGTTCTCATCAGATCACCGAAGTTAAGCAACGTCGAGCGCGGTTAGTAGTAGGATGGGTGACCATTTCAGCGACTGGTTCGCTCTCTCGCGTTGTGTCCTTGGGCAAAGCACTTAATCCCGATTGCCGACATGGGGGCACGATGACGCTGTATACTAAGGCATACTGCACGTCGAGGGTGCACATGTCTTCAACCAATCTAACCCTGCCTGTGCCGCGGCGGTGCAGAGTTACGATGTTGGAGAGCTGACAGCTGCTCGTCGTTGCTCGGTGGTTCTCTCCGGGTACTCCGACTTCCTCCAACCGTAAAACTGTCACCAACATGATATGACCCTGGTTGTTAATGTGTCGTTAAACCCTAATGAAAAAAAAAATAAAAAGAATGCGAAAGATCAATCAGATTCCAGTATTCGAAATCTTTCCCCGCGTAATTATCCTATATAAGAGCGTTCTCGCTCTGAATTCGTCGTCCACTTTATGTTTGGCAATAAAGCTTTGATCTAGCTGTTCAAACTTCAACCTATACACTAGGTTAGTTATGAGGACACTTTAAAACCCGTAAAAAGGTTAACCATAATGGGCCCGTAAATTTTGGGCTCGTTCAAGTCGGCCCTGGTGATAATCAACGATCCTGGCAATGATTCTCTCCAGGTCCGAGTTCTGTGGGAACCATCCCCTTTTACTGAACAGGTGGAATTTAAACCTCTTTTGGGTGAAAGTATAGTGGGCCCGTTGTTTTTGATCCATCATTCATATTCTTGTCCATTTCATATCATACCATTTTTTGGCTTCTTATTAAAGCATTATAAACTGTTGTTCCTATTTGATTATGTATTCATCCAGACCAAAACACATAACTTAATGGTTTTTCTACCTCGAGAGTTGAGTTATATTTTATCCATGTGTTCGTGGTTTGCTAGTTTACCCAGAGCCTCATGAATCTAAAGACCAGCAGGGAATTCCAACAAGAGTTCTGGTCCGTGGAGGTCGTACACCCCACCCTGTTACAAAATGGCGAAGCTACAAGGATCTGGTTATTACGTCTACTTACATTATGGGTAATTTTTCTCCACATGGTCTGCGTTCTTTGAACAATCAAGATGAATTTAATTCATGGGGAAATTAGAGCTCAATTGTTGGTATGCATATGTCATTTAACTGGTGGTTGTATTGTTACAAATGCAAGGGCTTTTCCCCAGATGAGTGCAGCTGTAAATCTTTGGAATCCTGTTTAGTAGTTTTTGTTGGCACAATGAGCCCAAGTATACCACTGCGAATGAAGTGGAAGCTCACAAGGTTTGTGTATTTTAGGTTTTAAGACAAAGTCATTCTATAACTAAGTAAAGTCTAATTTTATGGACTGTTCATTCTTTTGTTTTATTTTGCTCTGCACCAGACGCCCAGGATCTCACTGAAAATGGGATTAACAGGGGCCGAAATACGCCTCCCGACACACACACACACACACACAATACATATTTTGTATGCTCATCGGAGATCTGAGTAATGTGAGCCAGACAATTTGAGAGGGTCAACTAAGCCCAACCATTTACGAAGGTGAAAAATACCCTATAAAGGCTTTTTAACATCTTGTTATAGATGGATTTCTTTTGAGACTGATAAAGGTATTGGAGTTTAAATGTTACGCCATATCACTGGACACTTGAAAGTGGCAATGTAGCATAAAAAGCTCATTCGTTAAAAGTTGTGAGCGGTATTGGTAGTAAAAAATGTCTCGTTGTGTCTCTCTCTCTATATATATGTATATAGTTGAATTACAATTTTTCTTAAATACCTTCATTTCCCAGTTCATTATGAAGATGACCCTTGGTGAATCAGTCTATGGGGCATATGAGGCAACTCAACCATGGGTAAATAGGAAGAGAAGTCGAGTTATATGCCCTTTAGTACAAAGTAATATTGTGTATTTACGGGATTTAACCCCAGAATTTTCCTTTCAACTCCTGGTAATTAATGTTTAAGGCCAGCTCTAAATCTAATAGACGGGGCCAAGTTAGAGGTTCGTTAAGGTATTAACTATTAAGTGAACTTGATTCAAGAAAGAATCTTTTAGTAAATCGATACTGAAAGCTAAAATGGTAGATGATTGCATTGCTCATAAGTTTGGATGTATTTTGTGTTACCGTAGATAACACTCATGGGTGACCAGAAATGATGTTTTTCCCAGTAAGCGAAATAAGACATCGCAGTCTGCTTATTTAAAGTGGGTAGTACACAGTGTGTTGGAGTGTCAATTTTCTGTTGACAATAGACATTGACGTACATGGAACCTTACCTATTAAACAGTAATCGCAACATGTAGGAGTTTGTAAATATTTGTATATTTCTCTTTTAATTTATGCTCTAGGCGTCTTGGGTTCTGATAACAATAGGTGGTTTGTCTAGAGTAGTCTGGATTCTATTTTAATATTACGTGGCTAATATTTGTGGATGTCTTTGCGATACATCATTTAGCTCTGGCGAAAACTGAAGCTGTTACTGGTATGTCAAATTGAACAAACCTTAGAGGTATGCATTAGATTGTCTTATATAGGGCAAGCAATTTACAGTAAGGAAAAAGTTGCGATCCTAAAGACTGTTGTTTTGTGGGCAGTGTCCAATCTCTCTTCGTTTACTAAAATGTAAAATCTCGCCTTGAATGCTAGTGTAAAATAGTTGGTTCCTGAGAATTATGTTCTCCATTGATAGCCCAAAATATAATTTCCAAATTGACCATTAAATTTAAAATGGAACACAATTGTGAGCAGTCTATTAAAAAGCTGATAACGTTGCTTATTCTGCTCGAATATTGACATGTCCCATTGATAGTAATTTATGGTTAATAGTGGAAGAACTGGAGACCTATCACACGTGTTAGATTAGTGAAAACCACGTGGCCTTGTTGACCTTTAGAACGTTACAATTACATTTATAAAGCTTTGGAATTAGTGGCAGAAGTATAAAATCCAACTGAGAGAAATAATTTTATTCACAATTTCATCTACATTAATACAATTGTATTCTGGATATTCACTATCTTATTGGGAAATTAACGAGCATATCCAGTATTTCGCATTTTGGAATTTCTGTAAAACCATACATAAAGTAGGAAAAGCAATTAAAATGCTGTTATTGCTGTACATTTAATTTGTTTGCTTCTCTCTATAGACATTGTCTGTTTTACATCAAAGGAGTCTACGCCATCACAAGAAGCCGGGAAAGGAGCAAGACGATGTAGCATGTAGTGTGTCGGAAAAGAATTCGTGGTTTTCTGATTCTGGTGACACACTTTTGCCATGCCTATCGGTGTTAGTGGAGAGAGTGGAATCTGATGAACGTGTTGCAGCAAATCGGAGATGAGTGGTGATAATGCAAGAGAACTTCACTTTTCCAGAACCGAACGTCGTATGCCTTAGCGCGATGTGAATAACAAGAGGATTATCTTGTTATCGAATAGTGAAAAGAAATTGGAAACATTCCAGTAGTGAACGCCAGAGGACAACTTCAGAAAAAGCAGAGAGACAAGATCAAGAGTTTACAGAGTTTCTAAAAAGAGACAATAACTTAAACTCTATGATAGTCGATTGAGAAGTCATGTGAAATTGTATAACACCTTGTTCATCTCCTTCATATCATCAGTTTAAATTTTGCATATTATGTTTTCAGGGGAATTTGTTTGGTAAGCCGGGTGTCGTGTAAGTTTATTGATGAATGTTTTATGTGGAACGCCACATTTCAAATGAAAATTACAAAATATTAAAGATTTATCGGAAATCTATCTAACAACTGCTGTATGGTGGTTCTAATCTAAAATGTTACACATTTTTCTTTTTAAGGAGGGGGAGTGTAACGGTTTTGGCAACAGCAGTTGAAATATAATATACAACAATAGTTCTAAATTACTCTGTTATTATTCGTCTGCTCATAACAGAAGTTTAATTCAGTTTCTGTTGGCTTCTAGTCATTTCTATGTTAAAATGAATCAATATAACCTACAGGGCTGTAGGGAATTGTGCTGTTGTTACATTGGCCGAAGTGAATGCGAGGGATCAATCAGATTCCCGTATTCGAAATCTTTCCCCGTTAAATTATCCCATATAAGAGCGGGCTCGCTCATAATTCGTCGTCCACTTTACGTTTGGCAATAAAGCTTTGATCTACCTGGCCAAACTTAAACCGATACACTAGGTTAGTTATGAGGACACTTTATAATCAGTAAAAAGGTTAACCATAATGGGCACCGTAAATTTGGATCCGTTCAACTCGGCCCTGGTGCGAATCAACGTTTCTGACAATGATTGATTCTCTCCAGGTCCGAGTTCTGTGAGGAAACATCCACATTTACTGAACATATGTTCGGTGGAATTTAAACCTCTTTTGGGTGAAAGTGTAGTGGGCTCGTGGTTTTTGATCCATCATTCATATTCTTGTCCATTTCATATCATACCATTTTTTTGGTTTCTTAATGTTTCCATTTTATTGTGTATTCCTCCAGACCACATAACTTAATGGTTATTCTACCTCCAGAATTGAGTTATATTTTATCCATGTGGTCATGGTTTGCTAGTTGACTCAAATCCTCATGAATCTAAAGACCAACAAGGAATTTCCAACAAGAGTTCCAGTCCGTGGGGGTCGTTCATACCACCCCTGTTACATTAGAGACTGAGTTCATTTTAAGATAAGTGTACTCACTATTCAGCACGACCTCATATTTGAGATGATTAATTAATAAATTATTGGTTGAATATTGATTTCATACATGAAGAGCATTCTCCATACATGTACATTCATGTAATTGACACAATCCCCAATGAAGGCAGATAGGACCAAATTAGATGAATGTGCCCCGTAAAGCTGCGTTAATGCAACCCGAAATTAAATTTCGCCTGTTACTGAAATTGCTATTTGCCGCCCGGGTGGCAACACGTTAGTACAACACGTTAGTACTATATATATATATATAATGAATTATACCATGCAATGCAGATGAAATCAGTGAGAATCAATCTCTTTTCCAAATTTCCTGCTTACGGTACAGAATACAGAATTCGGCACTTCTGTTATGCATTTTTTAGGATGAAAGACTCTGACGCCGATGGGGATCGAACCACTGCCTTGATGAGAGTTGACTTCTGCGGCACCAATCGTTTCGCTAGGCGATTGGTGCCGCAGAAGTCAACTCTCATCAAGGCAGTGGTTCGATCCCCATCGGCGTCAGAGTCTTTCATCCTAAAAAATGCATAACAGAAGTGCCGAATTCTGTATTCTGTACCGTAAGCAGGAAATTTGGAAAAGAGATTGATTCTCACTGATTTCATCTGCATTGCATGGTATTATTCATTGTAAAAAACTAATTCTGGGGGATACCGAGTAATTTCGTGTGGACTGTCCCAGTTCCATGGACGCTCGATCTGCTAGCATGCCTTTTTTGGGGCTTGTCGGTTGTCGAGTGGTCTATGGCGCTGGTCCAGTTTCGCTAGGCGATTGGTGCCGCAGAAGTCAACTCTCATCAAGGCAGTGGTTCGATCCCCATCGGCGTCAGAGTCTTTCATCCTATATATATATATATATATATATATATCATTTTTGAAGGGATAGTGGTACGGCACATAGAACACTCGCCCTGCCTATGTTATTCCTGATAAAGCATTAACACTAGGTGACAATTTTTAACTCAATGTAAATATGAATATGAAAACGTTGGAGTGCTTTAGTTAGAGGGTTGAAGCGACGTCAGACACAATCAAGACCCATCTAATGCCCATTTGTTGGTCAAATTACCCTTCATGGTCTAATTGCCAGTCGGTACAAATTTAAAATCCAGATCAACTGTGGCATGGTTGAGTCGAACAATGAGCGGCGTTGCACGGGTTGGATTTGGACGCAAACAAGAACCCTCCCTTGTTCCTTTCCTGGTCAAATTACACACAGGCGCTAAATTTTGACTGGGTTGGTAGATGAATAATGTAGGAATACTCTTGTTAAAGGGTTAATGTATAGTTATTCGCGATCTGGATCCATCTAATGCCCCTTTCTTGGTCAAATTACCTTTCACGGTGCTGGAAATGAATACAACTGACGGGTGCAGTTTTAAGCTCTCGGGAATTCAGAGACGGGAGTTAATCGCACCCGTAAAATGTTAGTATATGAATTTTCGAGGGAATACTGTCACCAAACACCAGAAACCTTAACTCTTTGAACTCTAGTGGTATCTTCCATGCCAGTTCAATGGCAGTAATTAGAAGAGTCCATATTCATTGCTTCAGGTAGACCAATCAATATTTTCAACGTGCAGCCGCGGGCTGCACGTTGAAAATATTGATTGGTCTAACTCACACATTTACTGAACAGCCATCATATTTAATGATATATGGGGTATCATGTTCTTGGCCAGAAAAGCGACCGATCCGGTTCAAGGGGCTACGTGTAAAGGTATAAGTAATTGTTGAATTATGAAAGTAACCTGCCACTGGCTGCAGAGTGCTCCTTTCTCAAAACAACACACATTTATATGCCCTCACAGTATGTTGGTGCTCCACAATATTTTTCAACGAGTGCATTTTTTAGCTCCCGTAAAATAAAAAAAAACTGGTGCTGACGGGAGCAATTGCACTCGCACCCGTCTCATTCCCAGGGCTGCTTTTATGGTCAAATGACCTGTAGGTGGGAAATATGTACCCAGATCGGCTGAGGCACGGGGGAATGGTTGATTTGCAGAGGCAAAGCAGAGTCGAACTGTGCATGCCGTTGCATTGGTTGAAGGATTAATGCAACATTGGGCACAATTTGGGGCCCATATCATGCCACTTTTCAGATAAAATTACCCTTAGGTACCATATGTTGTCTCGATAGTTGAGACACAACTGAACTACAAATAAATGTTTGTGTGTGTGTGCGGGGGGGGGGGGGGGGGGGAGTAGTGAGTAGTTGCAATTGTTGAAGACTTAATGCGTGGTGTAGCAGTGGTTGAAGGCTTTGTCGCGTCGTCGCAGTTCTGTCATAATATAGCTTTGTAGCTTTGTTGCCTAAAGTTGATTTAAAAACGCGAGAAACTAATATACGACAGAACCGCGACGGCACTGTCGTAATATAGCTCTATCGGGTTCGTGTGAAATTGCTTCCAAAAAGGCAACTCGACAACGCTATATTACGATATTTCTCACGACGGAAGCGTTGTGTTCTCATGAACTTTGTCGCACTTTTTGTTTTTGTTTTGAAAATAATTTTAGGCGAAAACGCGACAAAGATATAATACGACAGTACTGACGCGGTTCTGTCTTAAAATAGCTCTGCCGCATTTTTTCAGTTCATTCTCATATAAAATATTTCCTGAAAACGCGAAAACACGACTCGCGACAGTACCGTCGCGGTTCTGTCGTAATATGTCTCTGTCGCGTTTTGATGAAACAGAAATGAGAAACACGACGCTCGATACTTGGTCCTAACAGGACACCATAAAATTCCTTTCACTTGCACACGTCCTGAATTTTTTCATCGATTTCCATTACTTTTTTTATATACCAACACACTTGAGTTAGCTAAATAATATTTTTTTTTATCTTTTCATCATTCATTTCATACAGTGACAAAGTAATTTCTAATTGTTCATGGAATTGTATATATTGAAAGCAGAGAATGTTTCTATGGTTTTTAGAGATGGGGCTTCGATCCAGTTTGTGGACTAGCATTGTTAAAGATCACTGCGTTGTGAATTCAGTTCTATTGGTCGTGGCAATCCACTAAGAGGGAGGGTGGATTTTTCCAAACTCATAATTTGGAAGTTCAGAGTTATCTTCTTCGGAAAAAACAATAAGAGTCCATAACGCTGAATGAACAATTTTCACACATTTACAACAGGCCGAATCGAGTGTAAAACACATCCAAGTCTATGACCGACTGTGCCTGTGACATAAGTCAAAGTATAAAATCTTGTCTTTTGGAAAGCACACGGTTACAACACTCTAAAATGAGTTGGGTTAAAATCAACCTAAATCAACTGGGTTGAGTGAATATGAACCCAACTGGGTTCATATTCACTAAACCCAGTTGATTTGGGGTAATTTTTAACCAATTGATTTTAGAGTGTAGGCTTTACGAATATACCAACTGTTATTGAGTAGTATGAAGTCAAATCATATTGTCTGCATATTGTCTGGGCTACCCTTGGACTTGCACCAGCAGACGATCGTGTGAGGGACGTTCTTAATGGGTGAAATCGTCAGCAGAGAGTCAGTTATAATGCAATCCGCAATGCCATTTCGTTATGAGGTAAAAATGGACCTCTTCTACTACCGGGACGTTAATTCTCACACATGAAACCGCTTGGCGTAGAGTAACACTATCTTAGCCATGACTAGAATAGCGTTCTTACAGGGTCCCCTCCAGGCATGGCTTCGGAAAATAATGGTGTGACGTCACGCAAAGTTACTGAAAGTGAATATAATTTACCTGTTATTCCTCTGACCAAGTTCTATTTGGAATGGCTTTGACATACGCCCATGTCAACCTGCTTATTCGTATTATCACGGAATACGTCTGATTTTCTGATACACTTAATTAAACGTTCCAGATTTTCATTATAACTGTTTTGTGGCCATATGCGTATAATTAATTAAACAAAACAAGTAATGAGATAACTGCGCAGGGTGAAATTAGGAAATGAACACAGAATAATTCTCGAGGGTGGCACACTCCCTGCTATGGCCAAGTCGTTATACTGAGTGGAGGGGGATAAAGCTCGCAGAGCTCGTGGAGCTTGGTTATGTTACACGCAGGTCCGACGCCAGTATACTCAATATACTTCCTTAAAACAATAATGAATGAAACAGATCGTAGCTGTTAGTTTAATATATATAGAATATATCCATAGTAACTTGGTGTAACAAATGTTCACCACTCGTTGTGTTAACCGCGCGCCAAATTAGCGGCTTTCAGAGAAAAATGTGGGCGTCCGGGCGACTAGGGATCTGAATTTTTTTTTCGAATCGTGTCTCTTATATCAATATCGAATCGAATCTTAAAAGACAAATTATTTCATATTGCACCAGACGGAAGTTACGGTACACTGTGGTAACTTTTACAAGACTGACTGACACCTCAAACACCAATAAATAAATATTCTCTGTAGCACCGTCGCTGAAACAGCTAGGCCCATTATCCATAGTTTTAGTTTTTGAAGGTTTAATTTGTTACTATTCACGTTCTCAAGAACGTGAATAGTAACAAGTTTAGCCTTCAAAAACTAAAACTATGGAAAATATTTAGGACAAAATTCACTACTTACCTAACAATTAACCTTTGTTAATTACTCAATTAAATATGAATTGAGCCTACATGAATGAATTGTCTAATGTCAGTTTTATCCAGTTTTTGTTGGAAAAGTAACAAATTGAAGTTAGTACGAGATATTCGAAAAAAAATCGCATCTTGAGACTGATTCGGGATGGATCTCGAAGCTGACGTATGGTATCGATATCGAATGGAATCACGAATATTCGCAAGACCCTATGGACAACCGACATTTTTTCCGACGGACGTTAAAAAGTCCTCCCGACAAACAGTCACTCCGCTAGTTTCGTGCCTGACTGAAAATATGGAAAACAGTGATGCCCGGTTCATTGTATAGCCAGTTGAGGAAAACAGTGATAGCCAGTTAATTGTATAGCCTGTTGCCAGTGAAAAATATTCAACTGACATGAGTATTCAGTTAACACTTTGAACACTAGGGCCATTTTCCGGATCAGGGACACGAAACGTCATACTTTCATTAAGTAGGATGGTTGCTAAGTAAATGTGTGGCACTGATCAGTCTAGTTCTCGAAGCTTTTCCGTAAAACCCGAAGTCCGAACAAGATTGTTGTATAAAAAACACAATTTTTCACGAAATCTTCAGTTCTATAACTCATAAGTTCAGCATATTATCTTACGTAGTATTTAAGCCCATGAGGAACTTTTGAGACACGCTGATTCTCTCCATCATCTCCTCCACGTCCTGAGATTGCAATGTTGTCGTACCATACATCACTCCAAACGTCGTCCTTGATGCTGATCAGACAGAGTTGGACGATTGATGACCATTCTGGACCTGCTTTGAGGCGGTTGCGGACAGTCAGTTCTGTTGCACAGACGCCTGTTTGGGGGGTGAGGGGGTGGGGTGTGTGGCAAAACCCCACTTGAAGCAAAAAGTTCACGCCTAATGAGGCGTGCCAGACTCTGACCTTCCCGAGGAAAGGTCTTTTGGGGTTATCCAGGCCTTGGTCATTCCTTAAAATCGTTGGTTTGTTGATGGTTTCGGACAAGTCTGCTGATGACCGAATGACAATAGCTAAGTTCATTCCAACAGCTTTGAATGGCATGCCTGTTGCATGCATGCTAACGATTTGCCATCTTAGTGCCTCTGACAGTCAGTCTCCTCCTTTGGCATGTCAAAATTTATTGATAAAAGAGGTGACAAATTTTCTTGTTTTATACCCAGATATTGCAGGTGGATGATAGTGCTTTTGTGACATTCGTGGGAAGCATGCTTCACGTGGACGAGGGGATGTGTTTGAGATGCGCCATCAAACAGAAACATCATGTTTCACTAGATGAAATGTACTGCAGGACATAGCAATCATTAAAACATAATAATCGGTTACAGCATCGTCACCGTCATGAAACATTTCAGGGGGTGCTTAATTATGTTCCAGGTGTATTTTTATCTCATATTCTAAAGGACCTGATGTCTGAGATTGTTTCCTTTATACACGGTTACATCGAGAAAATCAACAGAATTTTGACGGATTGTAGCTTTCAATTTGATGTTTAGATCATGATTGTCTAAAATTTCTAAAAAATCATCCAAATCTTCTTTTGAATGTTCCCAAGTGATAAAAATGTCATCCAAATATCGAAGATATACGATAAGATGTTTTACACATTTGCTTAAGGCATTTTCCTCCGATTCCGCTACATAAATGCTTTCAAAATTAGGACTGGATCTTTCACCCATTCGTATGTGTGTGGGGTGGGGGTGGGTGGGTCTGTGTGTGTGTGTGTGTGTGTGTGTGTGTGTGTTTGGGGCACATGCTCCTGTGTTCTCCATCGGTTCCATCATCCCTGCCGCTCGCTACACTGTTCATGAAGCAAAATATCTTCTTGTTCTTGTCATCATAGTTTATGCCGTTTCAGCTTTATGTAAAAAAGGCAAGGGGTTAGGTTCCAAAAAGTCTTGAGTCAAGAATTGGGCGAGTTTCATACCTTGGTGCACATTTCCAGGGGCCGCCACTGGTGAACATCTTGCCGAACTTTGCCCGAAAGGTCTGAAACTTTCAGAAACCAGCGTGACGAATACAGGACAGGAAGCAGCAAGAGAAATCACATGCATATTGACATAACTGTCCAATTACATTTGCTAAACTTAATCAATCAACAAATGTGTTTTGTTAGCCGTCGTGTGATTCTGTTGGTGCACGCTTTTATTATTAAAAGTCACTTGAAGGGAGTAGAAGACATACAAATAAATCTCAGCACGAAAAGCTGAAATGTTGATTGAATTAACCCACCAACATAGCATATGAATCTCGTTAATAGTGGGTGTCTGACGGCCCCGGGCGCAGGTGATGGGAGGGAAGCTGGCCCCTTTGTCCTGTGGCTAAGGGAGCAAGGGGGCAGGGCCAGCCCTTTTTCTCCAAAGTGCACTAGTGAAAAAAACCTTTACTTTCCGAAAACTATAACAGTGAAATTCTCGAGTATTCGTTTCTAACGTATTTTACGTGTACCGATGTCAATATGGGGGATGGTGGTTGGGAAGGGGTGGGGGGTATTATCAGGTTCAATTACGGAGAGTGGTCGATAATCAGCAAACCAGAAGCTAAATCTTTATATATTTTATGCCAATATTATTGAGTGCCAATGTACAATTTATGATACGCTGTAATCCCCCGGCCTTAACTCAAACCCAGAGTCGTGTTTTTAATACCCCTGCTCCCTTTTTCCCTCGGGTGCTTCCGCCCCCCCCCCCCCCCCGAGGATGTGCTACAAATTGCTTGTTCAGAAAAGTGGGAAGGGGTCGAGCTTTGTTTCCTGCATCTCCCGTCAAATGTAAAATGGTTTACATGCAGCCAGGACAGGGGGAGTTATATGGACTTCACTTGTACGGTAAAACTCTCAAACCTCGAATTTTGTTTTAGTCTAATTAAATCTCGTGCATATTTATGTCACATCCTTTTGAACACTATTTTCAGTTGATTGGGCAAATCGATTCGTATTTGTAGGAGAGGTTAAAAAGAAATTCAATCCTTCACTCCATTCGGGCTGTCTGAACAAATTATTGCTGATTCACTTCTCTTCTTGTTGTTTATTGTATCGTCCCAAACATCAAATGCCGAACTTTCCTTTACGTAAATGTGTCAATACTATACAGCGTTGGAGGAGATAAACAGAGCTAAATGTTTATTCAGTAGCGGCATTGCGAGAAGGAGGGGGGGGGGGGGGGGGGGGGGCGTCTCGAGTAAATAGGCTTGTCCTTGTCCTTCCCACTTACCTCTCCCACAAAGACGCACAGACTCTCTCACCGTGCACCATACGATCGCTGTATTAACTTTTAGCCCTTTACCACGAGTACCTACAAGCGCTATTCACAAACAGTATTATTTAAATTTTATTATTTTTACATTGTTTATTTTCTCCAAAATATAGCGCTTGATCTCCCATTGGAACGAGCTACTCGAGATCGTTCCAATGGAAGGCCATAACCCTTTACCCAACGTAACGGCCAAAACCGGCCAGCGCTATTCTCAAAAATCGCCAATTAATTTTCATTATTTTTTCATTTTTTGTCTCAAAAACATAGGTTTTGACCCCTCGTTGGAACGAGCTCGTCGAGCTCGTTCCAACGAGGGGTCATAACCTATGTTTTTAGCTCACCAACTTTAGTTGTGTGAGCGTATGGCATGGCTCGATCGGTCGGCGTCGGCGTCAGCGTACGTGTCCAATAATGTTAAAGTTTCTGTTTAGGTCACTTATTCGCCCTATTTCCATATCATGGCTTTTATAATGCTGCTATATGATGATTATTATCATTTTACCATGATTTAACCCCTCATACCCAACATTTTAGCCATTTTTCTTGACATTTTTAGTTGCGTTTAGTTTTCTGTTTAGCTCAGAATTTCATGTTTAACTAAGTGTTTAGGTCAGCTGCTGTGCTCCTTCTCTTCCAATGGCACTTATATTCATCATACATGTTCCTCAGTATCATTGTTCCATGATTAACCCCTCATACCCAGCATTTTAAACATTTTTCTTGACAATTTTAGTTGCGTTTAGTTTTCTGTTTAGCTCGGAATTTAATGTTTAACTTAGTGTTTAGGTCAGCTGCTGTGCTCCTTCTCTTCCCATGGCACTTATATTCATTATACATGTTCCTCAGTATCATTGTTCCATGATTAACCCCTCATACCCTGCATTTTAAACATTTTTCTTGACATTTTTAGTTGCGTTTAGTTTTCTGTTTAGCTCAAAATTTCATGTTTAACTAAGTGTTTAGGTCAGCTGCTGTGCTCCTTCTCTTCCAATTGCACTTATATTCATCATACATGTTCCTCAGTATCATTGTTCCATGATTAACCCCTCATACCCTGCATTTTAAACATTTTTCTTGACGTTTTTAGTTGCGTTTAGTTTTCTGTTTAGCTCGGAATTTCATGTTTAACTTAGTGTTTAGGTCAGCTGCTGTGCTCCTTCTCTTCCCATGGCACTTATATTCATTATACATGTTCCTCAGTATCATTGTTCCATGATTAACCCCTCATACCCTGCATTTTAAACATTTTTCTTGACATTTTTAGTTGCGTTTAGTTTTCTGTTTAGCTCAGAATTTCATGTTTAACTAAGTGTTTAGGTCAGCTGCTGTGCTCCTTCTCTTACCATGGCACTTATATTCATCATACATGTTCCTCAGTATCATTGTTCCATGATTAACCCCTCATACCCTGCGTTTTAAACATTTTTCTTGACATTTTTAGTTGCGTTTAGTTTTCTGTTTAGCTCAGAATTTCATGTTTAACTTAGACTGTTTAGGTCAGCTGCTGTGCTCCTTCTCTTCCCATGGCACTTATATTCATCATACATGTTCCTCAGTATCATTGTTCCATGATTAACCCCTCATGCCCTGCATTTTAAACATTTTTCTAGACATTTTTAGTTGCGTTTAGTTTTCTGTTTAGCTCAGAATTTCATGTTTAACTAAGTGTTTAGGTCAGCTGCTGTGCTCCTTCTCTTCCAATGGCACTTATATTCATCATACATGTTCCTCAGTATCATTGTTCCATGATTAACCCCTCATACCCTGCATTTTAAACATTTTTCTTGACATTTTTAGTTGCGTTTAGTTTTCTGTTTAGCTCAGAATGTCTTGTTTAACTTAGTGTTTAGGTCAGCTGCTGTGCTCCGTCTCTTCCCATGGCACTTATATTCATCATACATGTTCCTCAGTATCATTGTTCCATGATTAACCCTTCATACCCTGCATTTTAAACATTTTTCTTGACATTTTTAGTTGCGTTTAGTTTTCTGTTTAGCTCGGAATTTCATGTTTAACTTAGTGTTTAGGTCAGCTGCTGTGCTCCTTCTCTTCCCATTGCATTTATTTTCATTATACATGTTCCTCAGTATCATTGTTCTATGATTAACCCCTCATACCCTGCATTTTAAACGTTTTTCTTCACATTTTTAGTTGCGATTAGTTTTCTGTTCAGCTCAGAATTTCATGTTTAACTAAGAGTTTAGGTCAGCTGCTGTGCTCCTTCTCTTCCCATGGCACTTATATTCATCATACATGTTCCTCAGTATCATTGTTCCATGATTAACCCCTCATACCCTGCATTTTAAACATTTTTCTTGACATTTTTAGTTGCGTTTAGTTTTCTGTTTAGCTCGGAATTTCATGTTTAACTTAGTGTTTAGGTCGGCTGCTGTGTTCCTTCTCTTCCCATGGCACTTATATTCATCATACATGTTCCTCAGTATCATTGTTCCATGATTAACCCCTCATACCCTGCATTTTAAACATTTTTCTTGACATTTTTAGTTGCGTTTAGTTTTCTGTTTAGCTCGGAATTTCATGTTTAACTTAGTGTTTAGGTCAGCTGCTGTGTTCCTTCTCTTCCCATGGCACTTATATTCATCATACATGTTCCTCAGTATCATTGTTCCATGATTAACCCCTCATACCCTGCATTTTAAACATTTTTCTTGACATTTTTAGTTGCGTTTAGTTTTCTGTTTAGCTCGGAATTTCATGTTTAACTTAGTGTTTAGGTCAGCTGCTGTGTTCCTTCTCTTCCCATGGCACTTATCATACATGTTCCTCAGTATCATTGTTCCATGATTAACCCCTCATACACTGCATTTTAAACATTTTTCTTGACATTTTTAGTTGCGTTTAGTTTTCTGTTTAGCTCGGAATTTCATGTTTAACTTAGTGTTTAGGTCAGCTACTGTGCTCCTTCTCTTCCCATGGCACTTATATTCATTATACATGTTCCTCAGTATCATTGTTCCATGATTAACCCCTCATACCCTGCATTTTAAACATTTTTCTTGACATTTTTAGTTGCGTTTAGTTTTCTGTTTAGCTCAGAATTTCATGTTTAACTAAGTGTTTAGGTCAGCTGCTGTGCTCCTTCTCTTCCAATGGCACTTATATTCATCATACATGTTCCTCAGTATCATTGTTCCATGATTAACCCCTCATACCCTGCGTTTTAAACATTTTTCTTGACATTTTTAGTTGCGTTTAGTTTTCTGTTTAGCTCAGAATTTCATGTTTAACTTAGTGTTTAGGTCAGCTGCTGTGCTCCTTCTCTTCCCATGGCACTTATATTCATCATACATGTTTCTCAGTATCATTGTTCCATGATTAACCCCTCATGCCCTGCATTTTAAACATTTTTCTTGACATTTTTAGTTGCGTTTAGTTTTCTGTTTAGCTCAGAATGTCATGTTTAACTAAGTGTTTAGGTCAGCTGCTGTGCTCCTTCTCTTCCAATGGCACTTATATTCATCATACATGTTCCTCAGTATCATTGGTCCATGATTAACCCCTCATACCCTGCATTTTAAACATTTTTCTTGACATTTTTAGTTGCGTTTAGTTTTCTGTTTAGCTCAGAATTTCTTGTTTAACTTAGTGTTTAGGTCAGCTGCTGTGCTCCTTCTCTTCCCATGGCACTTATATTCATCATACATGTTCCTCAGTATCATTGTTCCATGATTAACCCCTCATACCCTGCATTTTAAACATTTTTCTTGACATTTTTAGTTGCGTTTAGTTTTCTGTTTAGCTCGGAATTTCATGTTTAACTTAGTGTTTAGGTCAGCTGCTGTGTTCCTTCTCTTCCCATGGCACTTATATTCATCATACATGTTCCTCAGTATCATTGTTCCATGATTAACCCCTCATACCCTGCATTTTAAACATTTTTCTTGACATTTTTAGTTGCGTTTAGTTTTCTGTTTAGCTCGGAATTTCATGTTTAACTTAGTGTTTAGGTCAGCTGCTGTGTTCCTTCTCTTCCCATGGCACTTATATTCATCATACATGTTCCTCAGTATCATTGTTCCATGATTAACCCCTCATACCCTGCATTTTAAACATTTTTCTTGACATTTTTAGTTGCGTTTAGTTTTCTGTTTAGCTCGGAATTTCATGTTTAACTTAGTGTTTAGGTCAGCTGCTGTGCTCCTTCTCTTCCCATGGCTCTTATATTCATTATACATGTTCCTCAGTATCATTGTTCCATGATTAACCCCTCATACCCTGCATTTTAAACATTTTTCTTGACATTTTTAGTTGCGTTTAGTTTTCTGTTTAGCTCAGAATTTCCTGTTTAACTAAGTGTTCAGGTCAGCTGCTGTGCTCCTTCTCTTCCAATGGCACTTATATTCATCATACATGTTCCTCAATATCATTGTTCCATGATTAACCCCTCATACCCTGCATTTTAAACATTTTTCTTGACGTTTTTAGTTGCGTTCAGTTTTCTGTTTAGCTCGGAATTTCATGTTTAACTTAGTGTTTAGGTCAGCTGCTGTGCTCCTTCTCTTCCCATGGCACTTATATTCATTATACATGTTCCTCAGTATCATTGTTCCATGATTAACCCCTCATACCCTGCATTTTAAACATTTTTCTTGACATTTTTAGTTGCGTTTAGTTTTCTGTTTAGCTCAGAATTTCATGTTTAACTAAGTGTTTAGGTGAGCTGCTGTGCTCCTTCTCTTACCATGGCACTTATATTCATCATACATGTTCCTCAGTATCATTGTTCCATGATTAACCCCTCATACCCTGCGTTTTAAACATTTTTCTTGACATTTTTAGTTGCGTTTAGTTTTCTGTTTAGCTCAGAATTTCATGTTTAACTTAGTGTTTAGGTCAGCTGCTGTGCTCCTTCTCTTCCCATGGCACATATATTCACCATACATGTTTCTCAGTATCATTGTTCCATGATTAACCCCTCATGCCCTGCATTTTAAACATTTTTCTTGACATTTTTAGTTGCGTTTAGTTTTCTGTTTAGCTCAGAATTTCATGTTTAACTAAGATTTTAGGTCAGCTGCTGTGCTCCTTCTCTTCCAATGGCACTTATATTCATCATACATGTTCCTCAGTATCATTGTTCCATGATTAACCCCTCATATCCTGCATTTTAAACATTTTTCTTGACATTTTTAGTTGCGTTTAGTTTTCTGTTTAGCTCAGAATTTCTTGTTTAACTTAGTGTTTAGGTCAGCTGCTGTGCTCCTTCTCTTCCCATGGCACTTATATTCATCATACATGTTCCTCAGTATCATTGTTCCATGATTAACCCCTCATACCCTGCATTTTAAACATTTTTCTTGACATTTTTAGTTGCGTTTAGTTTTCTGTTTAGCTCGGAATTTCATGTTTAACTTAGTGTTTAGGTCAGCTGCTGTGCTCCTTCTCTTCCCATTGCACTTATATTCATTATACATGTTCCTCAGTATCATTGTTCCATGATTAACCCCTCATACCCTGCATTTTAAACGTTTTTTCTTCACATTTTTAGTTGCGTTTACTTTTCTGTTTAGCTCAGAATTTTATGTTTAACTAAGAGTTTAGGTCAGCTGCTGTGCTCCTTCTCTTCCAATGGCACTTATATTCATCATACATGTTCCTCAGTATCATTGTTCCATGATTAACCCCTCATACCCTGCATTTTAAACATTTTTCTTGACATTTTTAGTTGCGTTTAGTTTTCTGTTTAGCTCAGAATGTCTTGTTTAACTTAGTGTTTAGGTCAGCTGCTGTGCTCCGTCTCTTCCCATGGCACTTATATTCATCATACATGTTCCTCAGTATCATTGTTCCATGATTAACCCTTCATACCCTGCATTTTAAACATTTTTCTTGACATTTTTAGTTGCGTTTAGTTTTCTGTTTAGCTCGGAATTTCATGTTTAACTTAGTGTTTAGGTCAGCTGCTGTGCTCCTTCTCTTCCCATTGCATTTATTTTCATTATACATGTTCCTCAGTATCATTGTTCTATGATTAACCCCTCATACCCTGCATTTTAAACGTTTTTCTTCACATTTTTAGTTGCGATTAGTTTTCTGTTCAGCTCAGAATTTCATGTTTAACTAAGAGTTTAGGTCAGCTGCTGTGCTCCTTCTCTTCCCATGGCACTTATATTCATCATACATGTTCCTCAGTATCATTGTTCCATGATTAACCCCTCATACCCTGCATTTTAAACATTTTTCTTGACATTTTTAGTTGCGTTTAGTTTTCTGTTTAGCTCGGAATTTCATGTTTAACTTAGTGTTTAGGTCGGCTGCTGTGTTCCTTCTCTTCCCATGGCACTTATATTCATCATACATGTTCCTCAGTATCATTGTTCCATGATTAACCCCTCATACCCTGCATTTTAAACATTTTTCTTGACATTTTTAGTTGCGTTTAGTTTTCTGTTTAGCTCGGAATTTCATGTTTAACTTAGTGTTTAGGTCAGCTGCTGTGTTCCTTCTCTTCCCATGGCACTTATATTCATCATACATGTTCCTCAGTATCATTGTTCCATGATTAACCCCTCATACCCTGCATTTTAAACATTTTTCTTGACATTTTTAGTTGCGTTTAGTTTTCTGTTTAGCTCGGAATTTCATGTTTAACTTAGTGTTTAGGTCAGCTGCTGTGTTCCTTCTCTTCCCATGGCACTTATCATACATGTTCCTCAGTATCATTGTTCCATGATTAACCCCTCATACCCTGCATTTTAAACATTTTTCTTGACATTTTTAGTTGCGTTTAGTTTTCTGTTTAGCTCGGAATTTCATGTTTAACTTAGTGTTTAGGTCAGCTACTGTGCTCCTTCTCTTCCCATGGCACTTATATTCATTATACATGTTCCTCAGTATCATTGTTCCATGATTAACCCCTCATACCCTGCATTTTAAACATTTTTCTTGACATTTTTAGTTGCGTTTAGTTTTCTGTTTAGCTCAGAATTTCATGTTTAACTAAGTGTTTAGGTCAGCTGCTGTGCTCCTTCTCTTCCAATGGCACTTATATTCATCATACATGTTCCTCAGTATCATTGTTCCATGATTAACCCCTCATACCCTGCATTTTAAACATTTTTCTTGACATTTTTAGTTGCGTTTAGTTTTCTGTTTAGCTCAGAATTTCATGTTTAACTAAGTGTTTAGGTCAGCTGCTGTGCTCCTTCTCTTCCAATGGCACTTATATTCATCATACATGTTCCTCAGTATCATTGTTCCATGATTAACCCCTCATACCCTGCGTTTTAAACATTTTTCTTGACATTTTTAGTTGCGTTTAGTTTTCTGTTTAGCTCAGAATTTCATGTTTAACTTAGTGTTTAGGTCAGCTGCTGTGCTCCTTCTCTTCCCATGGCACTTATATTCATCATACATGTTTCTCAGTATCATTGTTCCATGATTAACCCCTCATGCCCTGCATTTTAAACATTTTTCTTGACATTTTTAGTTGCGTTTAGTTTTCTGTTTAGCTCAGAATGTCATGTTTAACTAAGTGTTTAGGTCAGCTGCTGTGCTCCTTCTCTTCCAATGGCACTTATATTCATCATACATGTTCCTCAGTATCATTGGTCCATGATTAACCCCTCATACCCTGCATTTTAAACATTTTTCTTGACATTTTTAGTTGCGTTTAGTTTTCTGTTTAGCTCAGAATTTCTTGTTTAACTTAGTGTTTAGGTCAGCTGCTGTGCTCCTTCTCTTCCCATGGCACTTATATTCATCATACATGTTCCTCAGTATCATTGTTCCATGATTAACCCCTCATACCCTGCATTTTAAACATTTTTCTTGACATTTTTAGTTGCGTTTAGTTTTCTGTTTAGCTCGGAATTTCATGTTTAACTTAGTGTTTAGGTCAGCTGCTGTGTTCCTTCTCTTCCCATGGCACTTATATTCATCATACATGTTCCTCAGTATCATTGTTCCATGATTAACCCCTCATACCCTGCATTTTAAACATTTTTCTTGACATTTTTAGTTGCGTTTAGTTTTCTGTTTAGCTCGGAATTTCATGTTTAACTTAGTGTTTAGGTCAGCTGCTGTGTTCCTTCTCTTCCCATGGCACTTATATTCATCATACATGTTCCTCAGTATCATTGTTCCATGATTAACCCCTCATACCCTGCATTTTAAACATTTTTCTTGACATTTTTAGTTGCGTTTAGTTTTCTGTTTAGCTCGGAATTTCATGTTTAACTTAGTGTTTAGGTCAGCTGCTGCGCTCCTTCTCTTCCCATGGCTCTTATATTCATTATACATGTTCCTCAGTATCATTGTTCCATGATTAACCCCTCATACCCTGCATTTTAAACATTTTTCTTGACATTTTTAGTTGCGTTTAGTTTTCTGTTTAGCTCAGAATTTCCTGTTTAACTAAGTGTTCAGGTCAGCTGCTGTGCTCCTTCTCTTCCAATGGCACTTATATTCATCATACATGTTCCTCAATATCATTGTTCCATGATTAACCCCTCATACCCTGCATTTTAAACATTTTTCTTGACGTTTTTAGTTGCGTTTAGTTTTCTGTTTAGCTCGGAATTTCATGTTTAACTTAGTGTTTAGGTCAGCTGCTGTGCTCCTTCTCTTCCCATGGCACTTATATTCATGATACATGTTCCTCAGTATCATTGTTCCATGATTAACCCCTCATACCCTGCATTTTAAACATTTTTCTTGACATTTTTAGTTGCGTTTAGTTTTCTGTTTAGCTCAGAATTTCATGTTTAACTAAGTGTTTAGGTGAGCTGCTGTGCTCCTTCTCTTACCATGGCACTTATATTCATCATACATGTTCCTCAGTATCATTGTTCCATGATTAACCCCTCATACCCTGCGTTTTAAACATTTTTCTTGACATTTTTAGTTGCGTTTAGTTTTCTGTTTAGCTCAGAATTTCATGTTTAACTTAGTGTTTAGGTCAGCTGCTGTGCTCCTTCTCTTCCCATGGCACATATATTCATCATACATGTTTCTCAGTATCATTGTTCCATGATTAACCCCTCATGCCCTGCATTTTAAACATTTTTCTTGACATTTTTAGTTGCGTTTAGTTTTCTGTTTAGCTCAGAATTTCATGTTTAACTAAGTGTTTAGGTCAGCTGCTGTGCTCCTTCTCTTCCAATGGCACTTATATTCATCATACATGTTCCTCAGTATCATTGTTCCATGATTAACCCCTCATACCCTGCATTTTAAACATTTTTCTTGACATTTTTAGTTGCGTTTAGTTTTCTGTTTAGCTCAGAATTTCTTGTTTAACTTAGTGTTTAGGTCAGCTGCTGTGCTCCTTCTCTTCCCATGGCACTTATATTCATCATACATGTTCCTCAGTATCATTGTTCCATGATTAACCCCTCATACCCTGCATTTTAAACATTTTTCTTGACATTTTTAGTTGCGTTTAGTTTTCTGTTTAGCTCGGAATTTCATGTTTAACTTAGTGTTTAGGTCAGCTGCTGTGCTCCTTCTCTTCCCATTGCATTTATATTCATTATACATGTTCCTCAGTATCATTGTTCCATGATTAACCCCTCATACCCTGCATTTTAAACGTTTTTCTTCACATTTTTAGTTGCGTTTACTTTTCTGTTTAGCTCAGAATTTTATGTTTAACTAAGAGTTTAGGTCAGCTGCTGTGCTCCTTCTCTTCCCATGGCACTTATATTCATCATACATGTTCCTCAGTATCATTGTTCCATGATTAACCCCTCATACCCTGCATTTTAATCATTTTTCTTGACATTTTTAGTTGCGTTTAGTTTTCTGTTTACCTCGGAATTTCATGTTTAACTTAGTGTTTAGGTCAGCTGCTGTGCTCCTTCTCTTCCCATTGCACTTATATTCATTATACATGTTCCTCAGTATCATTGTTCCATGATTAACCCCTCATACCCTGCATTTTAAACGTTTTTCTTCACATTTTTAGTTGCGTTTAGTTTTCTGTTTAGCTCAGAATTTTATGTTTAACTAAGAGTTTAGGTCAGCTGCTGTGCTCCTTCTCTTCCCATGGCACTTATATTCATCATACATGTTCCTCAGTATCATTGTTCCATGAATAACCCCTCATACCCTGCATTTTAAACATTTTTCTTGACATTTTTAGTTGCGTTTAGTTTTCTGTTTAGCTCGGAATTTCATGTTTAACTTAGTGTTTAGGTCGGCTGCTGTGTTCCTTCTCTTTCCATGGCACTTATATTCATCATACATGTTCCTCAGTATCATTGTTCCATGATTAACCCCTCATACACTGCATTTTAAACATTTTTCTTGACATTTTTAGTTGCGTTTAGTTTTCTGTTTAGCTCGGAATTTCATGTTTAACTTAGTGTTTAGGTCAGCTGCTGTGCTCCTTCTCTTCCCATGGCACTTATATTCATTATACATGTTCCTCAGTATCATTGTTCCATGATTAACCCCTCATACCCTGCATTTTAAACATTTTTCTTGACATTTTTAGTTGCGTTTAGTTTTCTGTTTAGCTCAGAATTTCATGTTTAACTAAGTGTTTAGGTCAGCTGCTGTGCTCCTTCTCTTCCAATTGCACTTATATTCATCATACATGTTCCTCAGTATCATTGTTCCATGATTAACCCCTCATACCCTGCGTTTTAAACATTTTTCTTGACATTTTTAGTTGCGTTTAGTTTTCTGTTTAGCTCAGAATTTCATGTTTAACTTAGACTGTTTAGGTCAGCTGCTGTGCTCCTTCTCTTCCCATGGCACTTATATTCATCATACATATTCCTCAGTATCATTGTTCCATGATTAACCCCTCATGCCCTGCATTTTAAACATTTTTCTAGACATTTTTAGTTGCGTTTGGTTTTCTGTTTAGCTCAGAATTTCATGTTTAACTAAGTGTTTAGGTCAGCTGCTGTGCTCCTTCTCTTCCAATGGCACTTATATTCATCATACATGTTCCTCAGTATCATTGTTCCATGATTAACCCCTCATACCCTGCATTTTAAACATTTTTCTTGACATTTTTAGTTGCGTTTAGTTTTCTGTTTAGCTCAGAATGTCTTGTTTAACTTAGTGTTTAGGTCAGCTGCTGTGCTCCTTCTCTTCCCATGGCACTTATATTCATCATACATGTTCCTCAGTATCATTGTTCCATGATTAACCCTTCATACCCTGCATTTTAAACATTTTTCTTGACATTTTTAGTTGCGTTTAGTTTTCTGTTTAGCTCGGAATTTCATGTTTAACTTAGTGTTTAGGTCAGCTGCTGTGCTCCTTCTCTTCCCATTGCATTTATTTTCATTATACATGTTCCTCAGTATCATTGTTCTATTATTAACCCCTCATACCCTGCATTTTAAACGTTTGTCTTCACATTTTTAGTTGCGATTAGTTTTCTGTTCAGCTCAGAATTTCATGTTTAACTAAGAGTTTAGGTCAGCTGCTGTGCTCCTTCTCTTCCCATGGCACTTATATTCATCATACATGTTCCTCAGTATCATTGTTCTATGATTAACCCCTCATACCCTGCATTTTAAACATTTTTCTTGACATTTTTAGTTGCGTTTAGTTTTCTGTTTGGCTCGGAATTTAATGTTTAACTTAGTGTTTAGGTCGGCTGCTGTGTTCCTTCTCTTCCCATGGCACTTATATTCATCATACATGTTCCTCAGTATCATTGTTCCATGATTAACCCCTCATACCCTGCATTTTAAACATTTTTCTTGACATTTTTAGTTGCGTTTAGTTTTCTGTTTAGCTCGGAATTTCATGTTTAACTTAGTGTTTAGGTCAGCTGCTGTGTTCCTTCTCTTCCCATGGCACTTATATTCATCATACATGTTCCTCAGTATCATTGTTCCATGATTAACCCCTCATACCCTGCATTTTAAACATTTTTCTTGACATTTTTAGTTGCGTTTAGTTTTCTGTTTAGCTCGGAATTTCATGTTTAACTTAGTGTTTAGGTCAGCTGCTGTGTTCCTTCTCTTCCCATGGCACTTATCATACATGTTCCTCAGTATCATTGTTCCATGATTAACCCCTCATACCCTGCATTTTAAACATTTTTCTTGACATTTTTAGTTGCGTTTAGTTTTCTGTTTAGCTCGGAATTTCATGTTTAACTTAGTGTTTAGGTCAGCTACTGTGCTCCTTCTCTTCCCATGGCACTTATATTCATTATACATGTTCCTCAGTATCATTGTTCCATGATTAACCCCTCATACCCTGCATTTTAAACATTTTTCTTGACATTTTTAGTTGCGTTTAGTTTTCTGTTTAGCTCAGAATTTCATGTTTAACTAAGTGTTTAGGTCAGCTGCTGTGCTCCTTCTCTTCCAATGGCACTTATATTCATCATACATGTTCCTCAGTATCATTGTTCCATGATTAACCCCTCATACCCTGCGTTTTAAACATTTTTCTTGACATTTTTAGTTGCGTTTAGTTTTCTGTTTAGCTCAGAATTTCATGTTTAACTTAGTGTTTAGGTCAGCTGCTGTGCTCCTTCTCTTCCCATGGCACTTATATTCATCATACATGTTTCTCAGTATCATTGTTCCATGATTAACCCCTCATGCCCTGCATTTTAAACATTTTTCTTGACATTTTTAGTTGCGTTTAGTTTTCTGTTTAGCTCAGAATTTCATGTTTAACTAAGTGTTTAGGTCAGCTGCTGTGCTCCTTCTCTTCCAATGGCACTTATATTCATCATACATGTTCCTCAGTATCATTGGTCCATGATTAACCCCTCATACCCTGCATTTTAAACATTTTTCTTGACATTTTTAGTTGCGTTTAGTTTTCTGTTTAGCTCAGAATTTCTTGTTTAACTTAGTGTTTAGGTCAGCTGCTGTGCTCCTTCTCTTCCCATGGCACTTATATTCATCATACATGTTCCTCAGTATCATTGTTCCATGATTAACCCCTCATACCCTGCATTTTAAACATTTTTCTTGACATTTTTAGTTGCGTTTAGTTTTCTGTTTAGCTCGGAATTTCATGTTTAACTTAGTGTTTAGGTCAGCTGCTGTGTTCCTTCTCTTCCCATGGCACTTATATTCATCGTACATGTTCCTCAGTATCATTGTTCCATGATTAACCCCTCATACCCTGCATTTTAAACATTTTTCTTGACATTTTTAGTTGCGTTTAGTTTTCTGTTTAGCTCGGAATTTCATGTTTAACTTAGTGTTTAGGTCAGCTGCTGTGCTCCTTCTCTTCCCATGGCTCTGATATTCATTATACATGTTCCTCAGTATCATTGTTCCATGATTAACCCCTCATACCCTGCATTTTAAACATTTTTCTTGACATTTTTAGTTGCGTTTAGTTTTCTGTTTAGCTCAGAATTTCCTGTTTAACTAAGTGTTTAGGTCAGCTGCTGTGCTCCTTCTCTTCCAATGGCACTTATGTTCATCATACATGTTCCTCAATATCATTGTTCCATGATTAACCCCTCATACCCTGCATTTTAAACATTTTTCTTGACATTTTTAGTTGCGTTTAGTTTTCTGTTTAGCTCAGAATTTCATGTTTAACTAAGTGTTTAGGTGAGCTGCTGTGCTCCTTCTCTTACCATGGCACTTATATTCATCATACATGTTCCTCAGTATCATTGTTCCATGATTAACCCCTCATACCCTGCGTTTTAAACATTTTTCTTGACATTTTTAGTTGCGTTTAGTTTTCTGTTTAGCTCAGAATTTCATGTTTAACTTAGTGTTTAGGTCAGCTGCTGTGCTCCTTCTCTTCCCATGGCACATATATTCATCATACATGTTTCTCAGTATCATTGTTCCATGATTAACCCCTCATGCCCTGCATTTTAAACATTTTTCTTGACATTTTTAGTTGCGTTTAGTTTTCTGTTTAGCTCAGAATTTCATGTTTAACTAAGTGTTTAGGTCAGCTGCTGTGCTCCTTCTCTTCCAATGGCACTTATATTCATCATACATGTTCCTCAGTATCATTGTTCCATGATTAACCCCTCATACCCTGCATTTTAAACATTTTTCTTGACATTTTTAGTTGCGTTTAGTTTTCTGTTTAGCTCAGAATTTCTTGTTTAACTTAGTGTTTAGGTCAGCTGCTGTGCTCCTTCTCTTACCATGGCACTTATATTCATCATACATGTTCCTCAGTATCATTGTTCCATGATTAACCCCTCATACCCTGCATTTTAAACATTTTTCTTGACATTTTTAGTTGCGTTTAGTTTTCTGTTTAGCTCGGAATTTCATGTTTAACTTAGTGTTTAGGTCAGCTGCTGTGCTCCTTCTCTTCCCATTGCACTTATATTCATTATACATGTTCCTCAGTATCATTGTTCCATGATTAACCCCTCATACCCTGCATTTTAAACGTTTTTCTTCACATTTTTAGTTGCGTTTAGTTTTCTGTTTAGCTCAGAATTTTATGTTTAACTAAGAGTTTAGGTCAGCTGCTGTGCTCCTTCTCTTCCCATGGCACTTATATTCATCATACATGTTCCTCAGTATCATTGTTCCATGATTAACCCCTCATACCCTGCATTTTAATCATTTTTCTTGACATTTTTAGTTGCGTTTAGTTTTCTGTTTAGCTCGGAATTTCATGTTTAACTTAGTGTTTAGGTCAGCTGCTGTGCTCCTTCTCTTCCCATTGCACTTATATTCATTATACATGTTCCTCAGTATCATTGTTCCATGATTAACCCCTCATACCCTGCATTTTAAACGTTTTTCTTCACATTTTTAGTTGCGTTTAGTTTTCTGTTTAGCTCAGAATTTTATGTTTAACTAAGAGTTTAGGTCAGCTGCTGTGCTCCTTCTCTTCCCATGGCACTTATATTCATCATACATGTTCCTCAGTATCATTGTTCCATGATTAACCCCTCATACCCTGCATTTTAAACATTTTTCTTGACATTTTTAGTTGCGTTTAGTTTTCTGTTTAGCTCGGAATTTCATGTTTAACTTAGTGTTTAGGTCGGCTGCTGTGTTCCTTCTCTTTCCATGGCACTTATATTCATCATACATGTTCCTCAGTATCATTGTTCCATGATTAACCCCTCATATACTGCATTTTAAACATTTTTCTTGACATTTTTAGTTGCGTTTAGTTTTCTGTTTAGCTCTGAATTTCATGTTTAACTTGGTGTTTAGGTCAGCTGCTGTGTTCCTTCTCTTCCCATGGCACTTATATTCATCATACGTGTTCCTCAGTATCATTGTTCCATGATTAACCCCTCATACCCTGCATTTTAAACATTTTTCTTGACATTTTTAGTTGCGTTTAGTTTTCTGTTTAGCTCGGAATTTCATGTTTAACTTAGTGTTTAGGTCAGCTGCTGTGTTCCTTCTCTTCCCATGGCACTTATATTCATCATACCTGTTCCTCAGTATCATTGTTCCATGATTAACCCCTCATACCCTGCATTTTAAACATTTTTCTTGACATTTTTAGTTGCGTTTCGTTTTCTGTTTAGCTCGGAATTTCATGTTTAACTTAGTGTTTAGGTCAGCTGCTCTGTTCCTTCTCTTCCCATGGCACTTATATTCATCATACATGTTCCTCAGTATCATTGTTCCATGATTAACCCCTCATACCCTGCATTTTAAACATTTTTCTTGACATTTTTATTTGCGTTTAGTTTTCTGTTTCGCTCAGAATTTCATGTTTCACTTAGTGTTTATGTCAGTTTCTGTGTTTTACTTTTACGAGGTTGTGTTTAGGTAAGCTTTGTCGCATGTTATGAGCCTGTTTGATACAGTTCTTGTGTTTGCCAAAGTTACTATCAAAGAGGAATGTTGGTGAGCTATAGGGCGTTGGCGTCCTTCTTGTTGAGACAAAAAATGAAAAAAAATAGTTATTCAAGAATTTTTTTGGCAAGTGTCGTCTGCTTTTCATGTTAGGTAAAGGGATAAGCTACGTTTCTGAAAAGACGATTGTGTTGTTGGCATCGGGTGAAGCGTTAAAATAAATTATAAACATGCCACCTTCCGAAAACATGCCCCGACATTTCCCTAGTCACTAAAGAAAATTCTGGTACCGGTTTTGCAGTGGCATTTTTTCAAAAAGATTGAAGTACAAAGTAACATGTAAAGGGGGAAAAAAATATCGACACTCAAATTTTGTTTTGCGAAGATATAAACGAATTTGCCTGAAGTGATCGGATGCAAACAGAAACCGCGTGTTATAATTTCTTCACACGTGGACATAATAGAATACCTCAGCTATATTCCGAATATTTGATCGTCACGAACAGCAACTGCGCATTATTTTAGCACCAACTGGGAATTATCAGATTAAAAACTTCGTATTATTACAAATGATGTACAGTTATGCTTCCAATAAATCCCACAGAACGAATATCGACCACGGCAAACCGAGATAGTTTTCACGGACGCATCCGCTACAAATAAAACTAAGTGTATACAGATTTTTCATTTGTCTTTTCTTTGAGACCTAATTTCGACGAATATGGAAAACTGCATTGTGTCGAAAATTTCCGTGAGTGATCGGGTAAACAGATCGGATGAAAAAATGTGGCACAGGTTTTCGATAAAGCTAGTAAATTCTCGCCTCGGGTTAATTTATTTAATCGATACGCATACGAATGCTGCATGAAACAACGGTACCTTTGCATAACGGACATTGTGGTTTGGTCAAATAGTCATTTTTTTTTTTTTAAATTATTGTGCCTTCAAAAATTTTCAAAGATGTCGTGGACATAGAATAACCAACTTGAAGTACCAGAACAGCATGTGTCAATTAAATGAGACGTTTGCATCACGGCTACTGCGTGTAAATTGTATTTTTATTCACTAATAAATTTCCTAGAAGTCGTGAATGTTTTAACTCTGATCCCGACTGATCAATATTCTAACTACATCATCAAGGCATGCCTTCGGCGACGAAGGCATGCCTTGGTGATGTAGTGGGAATATTATCCAGTCGGGACTTGAGCCCTCACAATTAGGACAAATCAGGTTCACCCCTCTATCGCCATCTTCGCGACGTCCCCGTTTATTCTAAAGCATCAACGAATATTTTCGTTTCCAGATTTCATGAACAAATTGTGACACATGGCAACGCATGGAGAAACTTTGAAGTTTTAACCCTTATTATTTTAATCCCCTCGCAGATTATCGTTATTTATCCTTTGCAGTCTGGCGATGTGAATCCCACTCAGTTGTGTCCACCACAAACAATCGACACAGACCGAGACGTCAAAAATAGGGAATATATTAGAGAACATTTTGGATTGATTCGGTACAGATTCGATCAAAAATATGTTAGTGAATAAAATTGTGATTTCTCGGCTTTTGCAAAGCATGTGTTAAAATAACAGACAAAAAGAATAAAACTTTAACAACCAGCAATATATGGGTGCCGAAAGCTTAAGATATTATAAAGGCACTAAGTGGAGCACAAAAATAGTTTGTTAACTAGTGGTAAACCATTGTTAATGGACAAGTGCTCATCAAAGAAAGCAAACCACACAAGCGACCGGTTGAGTTTTCCCGATTTAGAATACACGACTAGCTATGCCTCCAAACCTTTACTAATCACTGAATGTGGCTATTGTTTAATCATTAATTCTGGCTCGCCGGAAAACAAGAGTCTCGACTTTTCTAACTCCAAATGATGGTTGTCTCAGACGAGATTCACGTGGGGGCCTTCACGATGAACACTGAAGACAATTAAATAATCCATACATGTATTTTCTTTTTCTGTCAGAAGTAGCCTAATGATTCGAGATTCCATACGAAATTATGAATCGAGTTCTATAACCCTTATTGTACAAGACTACAAGTCATTGAAGGATCGTGGTCATGATTAGCCATTGTGCAAAAATATGTGACCTTAAACTCCATTAAATAAATATAAATAATTGAAGGATCAGGCAATTAAGGGAGGGGGGGGGGGTGACTTTCGAAAGTCTTTCTGAATGACGACTATATTGTCCGTAGTTGGCCTAAGCTATCAGGCCACCTGTCTAATTTCCCAAGGAATTCGACACTGTTATGACCTGGAACCAGCCAAGTTCTTAAATAGTCCATCACCTGTGTTTAGATTCTCTTGTGTACGGTTCGGTTTTCTAACCGTAGACAAGTGCTAAACTAATTTATTACATGCTAGCCTGTGAATTATCGCAAATTATCTAAAAGATATTTCTCGATATTCATCGACTAGATGGATATCGAGAAATATCCGTCACTGGCTTCCTAAATGACGTCACGCTGCGCCGTATCACATCGCTCTGAAGGAACGATCAGCAGATCTTTGTCATTATTTTGAAAGGTACGCATTTGGGGTCGAATTGGGCTGAATATTGTGCAATAAAATGTCTCGTAGCATATAATAAAAAAGAAAATCTACTCTATTTTTTAGTCAGTATCTGAAATTATCTCATGAGTGTGGATCTGAAAGTTTTATTTTTCACGAGCGCTTGCGTGAGTGAAAAATAATATTTTCAGGTCCACACGATGAATTTGTTCAGTAGCTTCCTAAATGACGTTACGCTTCTGCGCATGACGTCGCCTTGAAGGAACGATCAGCAGCTTTTTATTATTGTCTTGAAACTGTAGTCGGATTGAGCTGAATATTACGCAGTAAAATGTCACGTAGCATATAATAAAAAGAAAATCTACACAATTTTAGTGAATATCGGGAATTATCTCATTCGTGTGGACTTGAAAGTATTATTTTTCACTCGCGCAAGCGCTCATGAAAAATAAAACGTTCAGGTCCACACTCATGAGATAATTACCGATATTCAATAAAACAGCGTAGATATCCTATATATATTCCAGATGACTGAAGCTAAAAATACAATAAATATTCATTTTCGTTGAGTTAACGCAAGAAATGTTTCGCGATCAGGATTTGTTTTGATCTTATTTTTGATGACATTACTATTAGGAATGAAGACTCGTCACTGACGTAGTTTTATGATTAAGTCGTGTGGTTCCACTAATTATGTTAATATCTTGATAATTTCAATGTGAATGAAATACTTCTTGATTGGAATATCTATAACTGGAGCGCGAAAATATATCTGTATATCTCTGTGAGTGAAGAAACATCACTTTGCAGAATTAAAATGGTGGTGTCCAGCAAATTAAGGGGAAAGGGGGGGGGGGGGGGGGTACCTTTATCGAAAGTCATTCAGAATGGCGAATATGGCGGGATATGAAAAATTAATTTCGATCTAGCGAAGCCAGAATCGAATTCAGTGAACGACGTTCATAAATTTTCCTACAAAATCCTGACGAATTTTATGTCTGTTTGGGTCTACAAATGCACTGCTAATTATCGCCCATTCAGTGGGAAAGTTTTCTAAAAATTAAACTTCCATTTTGAAACTACGCGATTGAGCGTAACCAGTTTAACACATTTTACAAGTTTTGAGTGCCATAGTTGATATTTTTCAGTGCATATTAATTACGAGAGCACCCAGTTTATTTCGTGTATGCATGTATGGGTAGATTCTGCAACGTGGAAACAGGTGTGTGTGTGGGGAAGGGGGCACAAGTGCCTCCAATTTTTCCAGAAGTAGAGAGAGAGAGAGAGAGAGAGAGAGAGAGAGAGAGAGAGAGAGAGAGAGAGAGATTAGGCCAACATTACCTTTACCAACATATTTTTACACCATAATCAAAGTACCATCACCTCAGAATCGAATGGGTGAGGTGGTGGCGGCTCCCGACGTAGATGCCCCCCCCCCCTTTCAGGTCGCAGTAAAAATTACCAGTTGCACGCACTTGGAAGGTAAACGTGGCTCTGAGAGCGACGTTTCCCGCACAAGTGTGCGCGACTGCATTTTACTGGACCTGAGTCAACGGAGTTTAACACTGTGAAATATGTTCAATTTAATGTAGATCTTTCGAGTCTCGACTTATCTTGTGGTGTCGACTTATCTTTATAATTTATTCAACTCTACCAATAACTGTAAACACTATAAAATATGTTCAATTTACTGTAGTGAGCCTCCACTTGTCTAGTAGTGCACGGTATTACAACCGGAACTGACGTGGGAACTGGCCGATTGTGAGCTCTAATAATCAGTAATCGGTCAGCGGCCGTTTTTGCTAATCGGTCGAAGACTATTTAATACGCTCTCTCGAATGTTTGGCTTTTTATGGACAGCATCAGATCCTTACCTGTCACAAAGAAAAAAAAAGGAAGAAAATCATTAGAAAATAATACAATAAACAAGACAGCACAGATAGACAATAGTTCACTGCCCGGATTCGAGCACGATTTTTATCCTTGAGTGGAGCACGCGGAGGAGGATTATTTCACGAGGCGTTAGTCAAGTGAAATAACCCGCGCTGTCCACGAGAGGATAAAATTTTACTCGAATCCGAGTAGTGAACTTTTGTATTTATTTTATTTTCTCCTTATTTGTTTTCCCAAAACAACCCTTTATAATTTATTCAACTCTACCAATTTGTAAACAAAAAAAAAACAAAAAAATAATAATAATAAAAAAAGTCTGTCATCACTGAGAGTGGAATACAATGCCGGGAGTGGAATACCATTTTTGCGAGTGGGAATACGATTTGTTTTGGGGAAGAAAAACGAATTAAAATAGAATAAAGAAAAAATAATCTGTCATCGCCGAGAGTAGAAAACGATGCTGGGAGCAGAATACCATTTTCGACGAGTGGGAGTGTGAATATAATTTATTTGGAGGAAGCAAAACGAATGGAAATAAAATAAATACTCTATATATGACTGTATTAGTATAACGGATGACCATATTTCTTAATCCTTTGCCCAACGTAACGGCCAAAACTGGCCAGCGCTATTCTCAAAAATCGCCAATTAATTTTCATTATTTTTTATTTTTTTGTCTCAAAAACATAGGTTATGACCCCTCGTTGGAACGAGCTCGTTCCAACGAGGGGTCGTAACCTATGTTTTTGAAACAAAAAATGAAAAAAATAGTTATTCAAGAATTTGCTTTGCAAGTGTCTTCTGCTTTCCATGTCAGGTAAAGAGTTAATCAAGTAATGAAAAACATTGACATGTCTCTAAGTCGTGATGCGACACTAGTAAATCTTATGGTTTCATTTTCTCAACTTGCCAAGTGCTCAATTAAACTTGAGTAGCCGACGTTGTGCATTCAGTTGATTTGCTTCGTTAAAATTTATTATTTATGTTCCAATAAACCACAGAAAAACTAATCCATACTAACAGTACTTGTTCCTCCAGCAGAATTTGAAGCACACCCGTGCAAAAATAAACCCATAAACTTATGCACCCGACTCTTTAAGTAGTGTCCAAATCTGGGCTTCTTACATTCGACCAGTTAACTCTTTACCCAATGCATAGAATAGCAAAATGTATTATTTAAATTATTGTTTTTTTTTAATTATTTCCAAACATTTCAACAAATCCATATCATGTCACCCCTCATTGGAACGAGTTTGACAAGCTCGTTCCAATGAGGAGTTACATGATATGGTTTTGTTGAATTGTTTTTAAAAGTAGGCTATATTTTTCAACTGTTTAATTTGTAAATTACGTAGGTGGATGGAGCCGATTTGTTAGGTAAATGTTTAATATTAAAACGTCAATCTCAACTACATTATTCGTTCTCTGTTTTCGTATCAGCGGACCGTTTGAGATATTCTCATTCTGCCAATTACGTTGACCCATATTTCCACGGTAAGCTCAAATGAAAAGAAAATATGAGACGTCGTGTTGGTTCCCCATCACTACCACGCGTCAATCTGTCTGGAGAGACTGAAAATCGCAGTTGTGTCGATCGTTGAGACTGGGATGATCTGATAATATTTCCGCCCTTCCGTCAGTGCTTTAAAAACAGTCAATCAATCTGGGTTGTCAAATTCTGTCTCGTTGAGGAGAACAGATGAGCTTGACCAAACAAAGAGGACGCCGTAGTCGTTGTGTTTGTTCTGGCTCATCTGGCGGAAGGTGGTACCTACATCAAATGTATTAATAATCTGCGTAGATCATATGCCTAATAAATTAATCAAAATTTAGTATTGAAAGAGTAAGGTGGAAATCGGGCTAACATATTAACCCTTTGAACCCGAGAGACCGCTTTATCGACCAGGAAGACGATACGTCATAATTTCATTAAGTATTATGGCTGCTAAGTGAATGTGTGGGAAAGACCAATCAATATTTTCAACGCGCAGCCCTGAGGCTGCGCGTTGAAAATATTAATTGGCCTGCCCCAAAATAATGAATATGGACTCTTCCATCGTTTCCGTTGAATTGATTTGGAATATACCTCCAGCGTTCAAAGGGTTAAGGACGCAACTATTCTACTACTTGTGTACATGTACAAAACTGTAAGTGACCTGCAGATAACCTTCCTCCTGTTGCAGCAATTATTCTGAAATATTCATTACGTGGACGGTAACCGGGATATCACACCAGGGGAAACCTGAACTGACACACTGGACCATCATATGCTCAAAATATTTTGAGAGCTAACTCGCCTGTTTACCTACTGGTTCATGAAAATAGTTGCAGTTTCTGTGTTAAATATCAAAAGGTAATAATTACATTGTTAATGTAGTTATACGTTTTGGGTCCAAATACTCAATTCCGATTGGTCAGCTGGATGAAAACGTCATGACCAAATGTAATTCATTTTCAAATGAATACATTTGGTCGAACTTTGACCCGCATTTGCGGTAGAGCGCAGTTGACAGAATGTAATTCGGGTGGTGTTTGGGCGGGTTTTTAACTTTTAGCGCCTCTCGCAGTGATCAACTCTGCTGCTGTTTCTTTGGTGACATTTCCCAACTGTGGCATAAAGCCCGTTACTAAAATACTCGTTTCCATTTCTAAAGTTTAGAAATTAGATTAGAAATCAGAGTTGTGCGCTTTTTCTTTTGTGTGAGGGTGGTTTTTCGCCTCGTTCGTTCGTACATGTTTTATTTCGTCTTTCTGCTTTGTTGTTTGGTAAAAAGGAGTTTAAACAGTTACGGAATGTAATTATAAGAACTGAATGCAATTTTTATAATCTTTATTGGAGTATGAACGTGTGGGAATGGGTACAAATTGTATGAATCCCTTCGGGACTCATACATTATTTGTACCCATTCCCACACGTTCACACTCCAATAAAGATTATATAAATTGCATTCAGTTCTTAAATAGTTACACGTGAAATTGCAACAGGTTGACACTAGACCAACGAAAAGCAATGAATTTCACAAATGGTTCAAAATCGTTTAGTTGAGCGACTATTTTAGGCACCGGTCCATTGGGAAATCACTCGATGAGCCAGTCCCCTATTTGGCTGCGAGTTGTTCGAGTTTGTTACATAGATTCGATTTTGCGATGGTAGTAAGATTCATCTCTGCCAAAGGAGGGGGAGAGGGATTTCGAGAATACTTTCGCAATTTAATTGCCGACAGCGAACTGTCCGTGCTATGGACGAAAATTACATTTGGGATGGCCTATCGGAATGAATTTAACAGAAACAAAGCGGGTAGTGTGTGCACAGTGCAGCGTGCAATTCCAAGTTAGCTCAATGGAAATTACAGAATATTCCACTCAAGGGATGAAACTGTAATTCCAATTTAATATTTTGTAATCACAAGTTTGTATCTTATAATTATAGGCTGGTATTTTGTAATTACAAGTTAATAAGTAACGGCCAGTGACGGCTCCATGCTGCCGTAAAATTATCGACCGTGCATGACCTTTTATTTTCAGACTGGGATCGAAACAATTACGTATTGGTACAGGAGTGTACTGTCGGAGTTCTGATTTGTATAAAGGTTGTAGTTCGCGCCAAAGTGTATTAATAATAATAATAATGATAATAATAATAATAATAATAATAATAATAATAATAATAATAATAATAATAATAATAATAATAACTTTAAAGCCTAGAATCCACACACGGTGCTCAATGGCAGTACAATAATTGCATACATACACACACACACATACACGTACATTCTCTCACATATTTACCAGGTTTCCGAATTACTGAGAATGCGCCCTTGTGATATTAATTTTTTCAAAACTTATCAATGTGGAGATCTGACTCTTTCTTAAGATCTCCAAAACTCAGAATCGCTAATTTCTGTTAGGATTGTCTAGAGCAGACGTCGCTGGCCCAGTCAACATACTGTTGAATGAAAAAGATATTCCACTTTTCCAACCAGGAAGGGTTAGTGTTGTCACGGGTTGCACGCTCGCGGAGAACGATTCGCGGTTTGACCTCCCTCCTCTTCTGGCGGTATTTTATATTTGTTTTGATTTTTGGTTTGCAGGTGAATAGTTATAGTACAGTCGTCGTGGACTGGTCATGATCCCCACGTGGGCTGTGATGCCCACGCATGCGTTGGTTTGTCCGTTAATAAAAATCACCACCAGCAAAATTTTAATTAATGATGCACCGGGTTGTACCCGGTGCTTCATTAATTAAATTTTTGATGATTATTCCTATAATTAGTGTTTGGAATCTAAAACTATTGCGTCCGTGGAAATATTGCTCAACCGTGGATAGTGACCACTCCATGTAGGCTGTACTGCAGGTGGGTGGGAGACGTCCCCACACAACTACAGAGCTGCGCTAAGCAACTGTCAGATTTCTTCTAAGAGACTAACCAAGCTCACGTGAGGCTCGAGTCCGGGTTGCATTCGTTGACGGCACACTGTCCTCTGAACAATCGAGGTCGTCTTTCTGAAGTACACCACGTAAGTGCCTCGGGACAAGTCAGAACACACAAGTTCACAACCTTTCGATTACAGGTCCTAAGCGCTAACAATGATCGTCATCGAGCCACTGCGCCCTCGGCTACTCCATTGAAATGGGTGGGGGAGTGGCGTCTTACTGGTTAGCGTTTTGGACTTTAAACCGAAAGGTCCATGATTTGATTCCAACCAGCGGTTGGGATCAAACCATGGACTGCCAATTGCCCACGATGGGGCACGTGAACGCTATGTACTGATGCGTATGTCGGGTTGATGGCGCACTTGTCTTCAACCGCTGCTTACTCTGCTCGTGCAGAATTAGTAAGTTGGAGAATCTGACAGTTACTCGCTGCTGCTCGGTGGCCCTCTCCGACTTCCTTCACTCGTAAAAGCGATCGAAACGATGTGATCTTGCTTGTTGAAAGTATCATTACCTCCCAATAAACAAACAAACCGAAATTGATAAGTAGAAATTTGTATTTTCATAGGTTCCCATAATCGCTCGCGCATTCAGTCTCAGACTTCTGGTATCATGTTCAGATATCTTTTTACCCCTAGAAATTTGACCAGGTAAATGACCTACACTCTAAATAAAATCACTTGATTGGAGCCTTCTGACTCAAAACAGTTTTATTGTTAATGAAAATCAGTACTCACGAGGTTATGGGCCTTTGTCTGTAGCATTTGTCCACTCTGAAGTTGGATAATTTTCCTTCCTTATGTTTGGAACAACCCTCATATTCATCTGTTCAACGACTCTCGAATTCTATTTCATCAGGAATGCTTTGCACAAACTTGTTAAGACAGTAAATGTGTAATATCTTCTCAGTCGATAATTCTTTGTTCGGGCAGATAAAAACCTCTGGGGATGTTCTAAAAGTGTTTTGAAAACCACATTAAACTTGAAGAAATACTTATTAAGGACGAATTATAGATTTTTGAACGGGCCAAGTGCTTTCACTGGCTTCCCCAAATGAAGGGAATATACAATCACAATAAGGATTGGTCCAGACACGATTTTAAACGTTTTCACTAATCGAGTTAAGTATCACAACTCTCCACAAAAAAAAACCTGGAGCTGAAAATATGGTTACTTCTTTGAAAAAGGTACACGAATCCTATCTGCCCAAGTTCTCCAAAATACCACCCATGGGTGGATCTAGGGGAGGGAGGAGGCCGCTCCTGGTGCGGGCTTCCCTATTTTTTGTAACTCAATTTCTTTTCACAAGCACGGAGACTGGGGATACAGGGGTGATGGATATCCACACTCCAAAATCAACTGGGTTAAAAATTACCCCCAATCAACTGGGTTGAGTGAATATGAGCCTCTCGTTTTGTCCTTCCGCGCTGGCACTCGTGCCATATCGATTAACCTACTCACACGCGCGTGTCGTTCTGTGTATATATATTTCTCAGAATGGAAGTTTTGGTTCAAGTGATAATCCACGGTTCGAAGATTATTGATAAAACTTCATTATGCTCACATGGGATTTTCACCAACGAACGTTACCGACAGCGTGCATTTTTTATCCTGCGCTCAAAATGATGGAACTGGCCCCATATATTGATCCAACATCCGATTTGCCCAAACTTGGACTCAAAGGCGTAATATTTTTTTTTGGTGTGATATGACCTGGGGATCCAGCTCACTACATATCAGGGCAGCGATGGAAATGTGATTCAGAATTTCAAACGGCTACCTTACCTTAACCCTTTGAACCCTGATGGTATTTTCCATGCCAGTTCAATGGCAGCAATTGGAAGAGTCCATATTCATTATTTGGGGGTAGACCAATTCATTCATATTTTCAACGTGCAGCCTTGAGGCTAGACGTTGAAAATGTTGATTCATCTACCCCACACATTCACTAAGCAAACGTCCTATTAACCCTTTACCTAACATGAAAAGCAGACGACACTTGCAAAAATAATTCTTGAATAATTAATTTTTTTCATTTTTTGTCTCAAAAACATAGGTTATGACCCCTCGTTGGAACGAGCTCGACGAGCTCGTTCCAACGAGGGGTCATAACCTATGTTTTTGCGACAAAAAATGAAAATATTTTGAAAATTAATTGGCGATTTTTGAGAATAGCGCTGGCCGGTTTTGGCCGTTACGTTAGGTAAAGGGTTAATGAAATTACGGGGTATCATATCATATTCCTGTGCGGGGTTAACATAACAACACAGCAGATCATAACGCCTTGTGAACGAAAGAGCTGTGAGTAGACAAAACCGGAGGCGAGTGAACTATCCTTCATCGAGGACCATTATTTTGATATGGTCAACCGTTGGCCCTGTCAAAAATTATTAAAGTATAGCGAACAAACCGGGGAAGAATCTTGCTACCAATCAGGATCTCAATACTAATTACATTATTTACGCTATTATCAAAGCTATAGTACAGTGGCTATTGTCAAGGACCTTACCCAAGACAGGCATTTCCGTATGTAGCGGTCGAGGTATAAGGGCCATTTACCAACCAGCCTGAGTGGTACGGATCTCTTAGTCTCGTGGTAAATCGGTCGCTTTGAGTGCTGGGGGGGGGGGGGGGTCGAGTCTCGGCTGCCACACGCCTCTCCCGATCTGTTACATTGGTGTCGTGACCAGCCCTCAGCAGTTGGTAGTCTTGTGGACGCTGTGGTGAAGCATGGTGGATATTTCAACCGCTCTGAGGTGTAAGCTGGGGTAAGCTTCACCATGGGTGGACCTCAAAGAACGTGAGAGTGGTGTAGCGGTCGAGGTATAAGGGCCATTTTCTAACCAGCCTGCTTGGCCCGGATCTCTCAGTCTCGTGGTTTATCGATCGCTTTGTGTGCAAGAGGTCGACGGTTCGAGTCTCGGCTCCCACACTTCTCACTCGATCTGTTACACATACTTGAACTTAAAAATAACGAAAGAGAACTCCAGAAAAAAGTCTTATCAAAGGGTGCCGTTGTGTTCCATCAGTCGAACGTCTAACAATATTCCACGGCTATTTTTAGAAAGTGTCTAGTGCATTGGTATGGTGGACAGTAATTCTGCACGGTTATTTTTAGAACCTAATGTAGGTAAAACTATCGTAAATAGTACAATACCTATCAACCAATCGGGAAAAGGGAAAGTCACATGAGATATGGTATATTCTTACGAACATTGTCATCATATAGGGGTCTTGAGATTAGTAATTATTAAACAACGGTGACGTCATTTTGGGCTTTGGGATTGTATAATTACTAAATCAATCCTACAGACTTACTGTTCATTATACGTTGTCTGTGGATTTTTGCCATTTTTTTTCGTGCGCAACATTGTATGCATACCTCGTAAACGGGGTAACAAACACGTGTGCCAACACTTGGCTATACACAGCAATCTGGAAGAAAGAAAAATGGAAGTTTAACCACGTAACAAGAGAGGCCGTTTTTGCATTCTGGGATTATGATACGACTTGTGTTTATAAACTACATGGGTTCTCTGTTAATTTATATGGTAGACCAAGCAATATTTTCAACATGCAGCCCTACGGCTGCATGTTGAAAATATTAATTGATCTACCTCAGATAACGAATATGCACTCTTCCAACTGATGACATTCAACTGGGATGGAAGATACCATCGGGCTTCCAGAGTTCAAAGCGTTAAAAACACTTCAATGGCAATGTTCAGTTTATCGCAGTGATGGACTTTGGTGAGAAGAGTGGTATATTGAAATTCAAGTCACAGCCGTATGTGAATAACCAGAGAAGATGGGATAAAACAATACTTCAAACGGCTATGTTTTCTTCATGTAATCGGTAGACATAAAGGTGTTTAAACCTGCGCAGTCTTTTCATAATGTGGTTGAGCAAGCTGAAATATAAATAATTAATTACTGAATTTTCGCTAATATCACTTCCCGTAGGAACAGAAATCCCTAACATGGACAACTCCCCAGTAAAGCGCGACCCCGCATGCGAAACTTCCCAATAAAGGGTGATGAGACCTGAACAAACCTAATCCTCGATACGTTCAAGGCATTATTGTTCTTTGATGTTAATTTGAAGCTCCGTGCACGTTTTAAAACTGTGAATACGAATTTCGTTGAGAAAAATAATTATGAAGATTAGCCCCCGCCCCCACACTCCAGAAAGGATTTGGTTCTCTGACGATCCTTCATTGAAATTGAGGCCACTCATTGAACGTTTTTATTGGCTTCCAGTGTCTTCAAAATTAATATAGGAAATCGTGACACTTTAAAATTTAATCTTTTCAGATTGATGTGTATTAATTTGCATACAACGCATAATTAAAATACATTGCCTATTTATTATATTTGTTTGTTAAACATCCAGTTTGTTTAAACATATTTTATTTGCTAAAAAAATCGCAAATGGGATTGGAGTACAAATGCTTACCACTTTGATGTCTTCCTCTCCCATACAAAATAAATAAATAACAATTTGGTTAATATGCACTCAACCCAGTTGATTTGGGTTGATTTTTAACTGACTTTAGGGTGTGTGTAAATGCATAGTAAGAATTCTGTACATATGGACAAAAAACACAAGCAATGCTTCAGCTAATGGACCTCCGAGTTTAACCCGAGGTGCATTAGCTGGAACTTTGCTCGTGATTGTTTTTTTTGCAACAAATTGTTTCAGTGATAATACACTCTCAACGTACCGTAGAACTGTTGCATGCAAGAAATAACAGACAAATAGAGTTTGATATGGAAAAAGGTCTCCCTGAGACGGGCAGAGTCTCTGAAAGTTGGGCTGTGCATACGAAAATCGCGGGTGATGACGTACGTTCTCTGTTATATCTGACCTTTGTCGTTCAACATGATAAAACTCAGCCGAGTAAATGTGAATCATGTTGGATTAATCAATAGGGTACACTGAGAACCGGATCGATAATGGACCAGCGAGAGTCACTTCTATGTAGCGATACCAGTTATTTCCATGGAATCCCTTCGTGCCAAAATATTGATTTTTTGTACGCTTTCGAAGAATTCTTCATTTTCTCCAGAAATCGGACTGTTTATGAGATAATTACATCAACACATCTGTGCGCAGGGACACCACTGCCACTTGATAAAATGGTTTAAGGAAGTATTTTTTGGAAAATTAACGTACTGTAAAATAATTATGAGAGTAAGATTTCTGTAGCTGAGAGGTCATAATTCACGTCACCAACAATCGGGGCTTTCTGTTGATGTTCCGAGATTTAAACGTGATTTAGACACAGAATTTGGACAAGAAGAAACATCATGGCGGATATCCTGAAATACATTACATGCATTATATTTTTTGTTCTATTATCAGAGGTAAGTGACATTTCATTGTACGAGTTACCGGAAGCAATAAATCAATCCTGTTTTCTTCTTGTTACATTGCATTGCGCCGACATTGTGTTATTGTAATCTTTTAACCATTGCTCCGCTGTGACGTAGCGGGTACCTGGGGAATTCGTTAGAACCACTCTCCCCCTCCCACAATTATCCTTTGCACCACACGTGGGAAGATTCTGTGTAAGCCTTCTTGGTAAAGGTCGATAAGATTGCGACGACGGAGAACCACCAGAAGCGACAGACGCGATCGACTAACCAATGAGGTGTGGGATTTATACCATGTACATAATTTTACGACGCCATTAAGAGTAGTCCCGGCCCAAAAGAAAGAGGTCACTGTGGTTAAATGGGCGTGGGATGTAGAAATGGATTCATTTACGACGCACTCCTCACACCCGGATGGTGCTGGCGTTATAATGTTAATATGCATGGATGAAGATGCCGCTGTCCTAGTATCTCGATCACTCTCTCTATGTTAGCGTCGATACATTCAATCCAGTGCATGTGACCCTTACGTAACACTAACGTCAGAATATAGTAGCCTGGACCACCACTGCTGATCTGTGATATATTTTATCTATGTCACTCCTCATCTGCGATATAGTTAATCAATCCCCTCTGGTAACCCCGGTATAAACGACTGGCTGGACTTGACTTTATCTCCATGTGACGGCCACGACTAGCCATTGTGGAGAAATATGTGAACTTAATTAAATAAATAAATAAATAAATAAATAAATAAATAAATAAATAAATAAATAAATAAATAAATAAATAGTTAATCTATACCCATCACCGCTATCTTTGAATGGAAGTGGCGTTCAACCCTGTATGGGTATAGTCTCTACTGTTATATGACTTCTACTTATTTTTCCTCCCTCTTAATAATTAACACATTGACTTGACAGTGGTGTCGAGTGAAGTCTTGGCTGCCTTTACGGGCAGCCAAGACTTCACTAGACACCAATGTCAAGGTACTGAACCTTCCATCAGCTCCGAAAGAATCTGCACTTGGGGATGCGACGTGCATCCCATAAGTGGATAGATGTGGGACTTCTGTTTCTCGCACGCGTACTGCCCGTGGTAGACTTGTGGCTGGTCTTGCTTCCTACTTCTTTTGTTTCCTCCGTTTCTTCTTTGGAAGTGGAGGTGGAGGTGGCGATACCTTGACTATTGGCGATGGAGGCTGTGGTTTCATCCTGTTTTGCGCTAGTGTTGTTGCTAAATTGACGCTGGATTGTAGTGCCATCGTTGCCTTTCTCAGTTCTGCCAGCTGGTTTTCCATGCCGTTCATGTTGTTCGTGTACTCCTTTCGATACTCGTTTCGGAGAGTGGCTTCTCGCATGGCTTCTTCCATGAGCCCTTTTCCTTGTTTTGGCTCTTCAGCGGGGGAGCTGAGTGTCTACTCTTCAGTGCCCACGATCTGCTTTTCCAGTTCGAGGGCAAGCTTGCTAATTTCTTCACCATCTTCCTGTTTAGCGTGGGGGTCCAGGTTGGAGATGGAACTGGAGAGAGAAATGTCTGATGTATGGGTGGTGTCTGTTGATGTTTTTTTCCGGCGGGCTAGAGGTGTGGATTTCCATCTCATCTTCATTCTCTTTGCTGGATTCTTCTGCCTTCTTTTTCTTTCAGTCCTCTGAGCGCTTGACATCCCGGCGCATCTATGACGGGCTTTTCTTCTTTTTGTTTCTTGCACTTGGTTTTCTCAGCGTTCTCCGGGTGTGGACCTGAGCCCGACTGGGCAAAGGTGCCATCATTTCCCAGAGAGGCTGATGGTCTGGCTGATGATTCCTTTGGTCTCCTTGTTGGAGCCATTGCAGGTGGTATTGGAAAGTCCAATATCACCTGGCAGATATCACCAGAAACATGGATGGTCCAGTTTCTGGTACCCACATTCAGACATGTTAACATGTCCAATAGATTCTGTGGTGAGTTCATTTTGCTGTGGTTAGTGGTGCTCACGGAGAATCCAGTTGAGCGTCCGAACTGATCGACAGTCAAACCATGAATGATGTATCAATAGCGAGATTCGACCTTCCATCAGCAAGTCCCCTGCGAGCCTTATGTTGATACATGTGTATTAAATGTATGAACAAGACAATAAACTCACAAATGGAATTAGACGCTCAATGATTAAACTGTAGTAAATATATAAATAGGTATCTTCCCAAAACTTAGACACCTCATAACTCAGACAGTTTAATACAATAATAATAATAATAACACTTGGGCCAGCCGCTGATTTGTCGCGGTTCTCGGACGAGAAGGCCATGGTTACCCCTGTACTCCCAACTGCCTCCCTATTCCCACTCTTCTCCTCTCCTCCCAACACTCGGAGACGAACTGCTTGATGATATCCCTTGTCCCATTCTTCCCAATCTCTCCGATTAGCATATTAACCCTCTCCTTTGAGTCTCCCCCTAACCACATGTCCTACATTCTCCCATCCCACTTCCCCATTATACTCCCAGTGAATCTCATTCTTTTAGACTGATACTTTGGGCATTCTAGAAGAAAGTGTTCCAGGGTCTCCACCATGTCCAAGTTACACATCTGGCACTCCCTTTCACCGTCTTTCCCAATTTTTCCCCTCAGCTCCAGGGATCGCGACCTCAGCTTGAACAACAGTGACCCCCCCCCCCCAAAAAAAAAGGTGCCATCAAGGTACTCTTCAAAACCTGGCTTCTCTTTATCACGCAGGCCACCCAAAGACCTCTTTGATTTGACCCCCTCTCGCCAATTACGGTTACAATCATCCATGACCCTTTCTCTGACGATTTTTTTACCCTGGTTTGCCCCAACGTCCAGGTCCGAGATCTCCAATGAGTAGTTCTCTACTAGCTCCCTCACTTGGACCATCCACCCTGTTTTGATATTTGAGTTGAAAATTCTCAGGAACATTACTTTACACCATCGGCTGTCGGGGAGATTTACCAAATAATTAAGATAACCGAGCTTCAACAGGTCTATCCTGTCCTTGATCCTCATTCACCCAAGCTCACCCCTGATTGCTTCTACCGCTGCGGCATTACTCGACCCCGTTATCCATCGGCCTGCATCGTTCTGCAGGATTTCCAAGCTCTTTACGGCCGTCTGGTTTAGGGGTACCACTTCCGTACCGTATGTTATACTTGGCAGCCCCACCATTTCCCAAATGGTTTTCCCCACGAAAACCTTATTGAAACTGTTTCTCCCTATAAGTTTCATTTGGTTAAGGATTCGCTTCCCCTTCAGAATCAATTTATTTGTGTGGTTCCGGTAGATGCCTCTTCCTGTAATTTTTATATTTACCCCCATATACTCGTAATCACCTGTCTCTCCCACACTGAGAAGTTTGCTGCTCCCTTCCGGAATGCAGAACTCACCCATCTCCACCTTCGAGTGGGGTCCACTTTGCGGCCCACAGGTATAACTTTGCTCTTGCTTTCATTAAGTTCGAGTCTCCATTTGCTCCCATATTTCCCAACAATTCCCAGCATTTTCGTTAGCCCCTCTTCGCTTTCTGGCACAAGAACCATATCGTCTGCAAACAATAGCCCTGGGATCTTCAAGTCCCCAACAACAACATTCACAGTGCAGTGCACAGCTAATTCCCTGCCAGTTTCCCATTATTCGAATGGACGAATCTCAGAAATAATATGGACAATAAAAAAAAAAACAACACACCAAGCCCGATTTAAAGACAAATGTTTATTGCAATTTCAATATTTTCAAGAAACAAAAAATGCACAAACACAAAACAGACACATAAAAACAGTTAACTCTATTTTATGCCAATCTTAAAAGAAGACCCACTGCGTCAAGGAATTGAAGAGGCGGTTTTTGCCCTTGATCCATTATTTGCTTCAGACGTTGGAGGCGGTTCTCAGCTTCCCTGTAGACTTTTTTGTATTTTGTAAGTAAGTTAAATCAATGGTTTGGCGCGCCGAATCCGCGCAGGGACGGTTCGGGGCAAGCCCCTTTCGACCCTCTGTATCTGTATAGTGATATTTTTCTGCATTATGTCTGAGCGGGTTAAAGTGGGGAAGGGGCCGGGTCCAGGTTAGCGGCATTTGTTCTTTGTCTGTTTACTTTTCTATGGAGGAGCAAGAATTTTTCTCATATGACGATGGAAACCTTGATCGCGGATCTTATATGCTTCAAGTTCTTGGTCAAAGTAATCGGGATGTTCTCACTTTGCCAGCAGGTATTGTTATCATAAAAAGGTGTTAATAACTTAGACAATAGAGATTTGAAGTATAGTCTTTACTATATTTCTATATATATTTTGGGCTTATACACATGAAATACGAACTAATATATTTATTTATTTATAAATAGCGTCCCTTCAGTGCAACAAGGCGCCATCTGCAATGCTAAGGCTTTGCAGATAGAGCCTTGTTGTACTCAAGGGACGATATATTGTTGAATTTAAAATTTTAAACCTTTTTCATAACGCAATTGTGAATTTAACCGGCGCATTCCATTTCTGACCGCCGGAGCAAGATTTTGCACTGTTGAAATTTAAATTTTAGCCCTCATGTAAACAGATCTTTGTAATGATTATTCTGATTTGTGCTTTGAAGTTGATGACTGATAAGTAAGTTATCATATTTGTGATTGCCAGCTCATTACCAGTTATCGCCTATTCGTAGTACACACTGCAAACAAACAGAGGACCAAGGACTATGAATATCTGTAACCAATACCAAAACAGACTAGCAGAGGTGTGGAAATTTCTCACTTTGCCAACAAGCTGGAGTGAGAAATTTCCACACCTCTGCTACAGTCTGTTTTAGTATTGGTTACAGATATTCATAGTCGTTGGCCCTCTGTTTGTTTGCAGTGTTTACTACGAATAGGCGATAACTGGTAATGAGCTGGCAATCACAAATATGATAATATGATATGATTATCGCATATTCGTAGTAAACACTGCAAACAAACAGAGGACCAACGAATATCTGTAACCAATACTAATACAGACTGTAGCAGAGGTGTGGAACTTTCTCACTCCAGCTTGTTGGCAAAGTGAGAATACACCAAGTAATCGTGTAGTGATCTTTGTTCTCATTCATTGTAGTTGTTTTTTACGTACTTAATGTATTGATTGGTGGAGCCTATAAAGTCGATTTTCAAGCCGCCCTCGAGTTAATTGTTTATCTGGTAATTCTCAAACAAAACATCAAATAAGTTTGATGACTTCATCACTATAATAATATCAGACCAGTCCCATTATAATAGTTGGTAAACACAATTAACTGCTCGTCGCCTGAGTGCTAGAATACCCTATGTCCCATAAGGGACATAGGACATTCTAGCACTCAGGCGACGTACTTTTACTGCCTGTCTAAGTTATGGGATGTCTAAGTTATGGGACGTCAAAGTTTTGGGAGTGAACCAAAAAATGTGAGAATTGTTTAGTAGGAGGGATTATTAATTGAATGCACTCACAAGGAAAGCGGTATAACAGTACTCTCAAATTCTAAAGTGACAACTGAAAATTGATTATCGCGTCAGGAGTTCACGAGAATCAAAACTGATTTTCGCGAATTGGGACGAATTTTAAGACCTCGTTGAGCCCTTTATATATTTCTTGGCGGAACTGTCAGTGCCCATTCACGCGAGAGATATAGTGGGTTGAATTTTCGTTTATTTAAGGTTGGGCGGGAGGGTTGATAAATTGGAAATTTATATTCAGAGTTGAAGATGTTCAAGGCCTACCTTTCCACGACAAATATAAATGTGAGTTATAAGAAGCCCTCCTTAAAATTGGGTCAGTGAGTGTGTGTGGGGGTGGGAGGGGGGTGGATGGGTGGGGAGGGGGAGCTCTCGGTGAATATGGTTTGGCGAACAATATACGGATAACCACCATATTTGGTGGTGAAATGGGGAGCGATTGATTCAGTGTAATTTTTATTTTTGTGTTGCATGTATACTATTCAAAAAAGTAGGGGATATTTGATAAAAGTGAGAAATATGAAGAAATATATTTATATTTTCATCAAAAAGACAGTTGAGGCATTGCACTGTGACATCTGGTGAATGATTTCAGCGATAGTTGGGTATCTGACAAGCACACATTCCACGCACCAAGCTCTAGGAGACATGGACGGTCAGTCAGAGAATTTACCACATTCAGTCCAAGACCTCAATACCTTGTAAATCCTCCTCGGTTCGCGTGACAAGCACGGATCCGACGTGGCATGCTCCTCACCAAACGTCCAATATCAGCTTAACTGATATTATTCCATCCTTCATGCAGTGCAGCGGCGAGTTCCCGGACATTGGTAGGTGGCTGTTGGTGTTGTCGTAGACGCCTGCCAAGCATATCCCAGACGTGCTCGATTGGTGAAAGGTCTGGACTTAGTGCTGGCCAAGGCAGTGTAGTGATGTTCTGCTCCTGGAGGAACTCTGTAGCGACACGGGCCCTGTGTGCTCTTGCATTATCATCTTGAAAAATGAATCGACGGCCGAGACGTCGCGCAAATGGCACCACATGAGCTGCTAACATGTCACGGTAGTACTGTCATGTGACACGCCCTTGGATGACATGTAATGCTGTTCTGCTTGTCATGGTTATGCCCCCCCCCCCCCACCCCATAACCGATCCACCACCAAAACGATCGTGTTGCCTGGCGGTTAAGTCATGGTATCGTTCGTTCCACCGCCGCCACACTCTGTTTCGCTAGTCATGGAAGTAGAGAGTGAACCTCGATTCATCGGAAAACTTGACTTTGCTCCACCGACGATTGACCCAGCGTGGTCGTGCTCCACACCAATTTCACCTTGCTGCAATTTGACGTTAAGTCAAACGTGGAATTTTTGTAGGTCGTCAAGCGTACAGATTCCAGCTGTGTAAGCGATTTCGGACCACTGACTCGCACATCTGTCGCTCGTTGCAGCTGCTGTCCAATTTCTGAGGCACTTTGATGACGGTTACGTAATGCTGTGGTTCGGACGAAACGATCCTGGTTAGCAGTTGTCACCCTTGGACGACCTGACTGACGTCTGTCATCAACATTGTCTGTCTGATGGTGGCGTGACCACAACCTGCTAATCACCGATTGAGTAACGTTGCGAATTTGAGCCACAGCAGTCTGTCTATGGCCAGCTTCCAACATGCAAACGGCACGTGAATGGTCGTCACGTGTCAGTCTTTGCGTACCTCAAAAGTTACGTTTCGACCAGAAACTATCGATGAACGAGTTTATACCAAGAAAAGAACGATGAGACCTCCGAAAAAGCCCGACGGATACAAATGAAAATTTCAAAACGTACCCCACAGACATTAACGCGGCGCTTGTGCGAAAAACCTGCACGAAGTTTTCGTGGGCCGGTGACATTCATAATCCACACAACATTTGGTAACATATTAATGTGTCCAATCAGTTTGGATATCCCCTACTTCTTTGAATAGTATAAATGAGACAATCGAGTTTTGGTTGTTTTGTTTTCTGTAAACTTCGTAATCATATAATCCTGGCATTCACATTTACAAAAAACAAAATTCGAGTTCGCACCAAAGCTGCGACGGGTGGTAAAAATGACAGAAAATTTATATTCCGAATGGGGACGCTGTGGCTCAGTAGGTAGAGGCGCAGACTGCAAGCCAAGAGGTCCTCGGCTCGAATCACACCTGCGGCAACCATGTTGTGTCCTTGGCACGACATTTCTCCCCCATTGTCCACGTGGGGCCACGGTGGCGTTGTGTACTGAGGCGTACTGCACGTGCATGGTGCCCTTGTCTTCAACCAATGCTAACCCTGCTTGTATGGAGTTAGTATGTTGGAGAGCCTAACAGTTGCTCGCCGTTACGCGGTAGTCCTCCTCCGGGTACTGCGGCTTCCTCCACACGTTAAACTGTCCGACACGAGGTGACCCTGGCTGTGGAAAGTGTCGTTAAACCCCCAAAAATCAATAAATAATACTGCAGATGCACAACACCTGCATTGAACACTGGGCTAGAAATCAGTGAGAGACACTTGCATACCAAATATGATGTAATTCTACTAATTATTTGACTCTTTGATCCCGAGTGGCCCATTTTTCGGCCCAGGAACATGTTACATCATAATTTCATTAAGTAGCATGGCCACTACGTGAATGTGTGGGGCAGACCAATCAATATTTTCAACTTGCAGCCCCAAGGCTGTACGTTGAAAATATTAATTGTTCTACCTCCAAATAATTAATATGGACTCTTCCAATTGCTGCTGTTGAACTGGCAATGGAAGATACCACCCATTTTTAAAGGGTTAATAGCTTCGGAGTCCGGCAGTAAAAATGAAATCCAATAGAAGGGCAATAACTCTGACAAAAATACTATGAGTAACGTCGGCATTGAACGCAGGGCATGAAGAAGATACTCTTGCATATCAAATATGATTCGATTCCTCCAAGTATTTTAACAATTTTGGGGTTTAAAAACAGAACGACCTATCTGCCGACATTGCCACATACCGAGCTGACTGTCGCAGCTAAAAGAAAAAAAATCAAGTCTTTGACCCAATATCTGCCAATGAAAATAACATCATGGGTGAGGAAATTGCCGTTAAAACACCGGAGAGCGCCTTATGAAAGAATATCCGGGTTCTTCATGTAATGTCCCAAGATTTTAGAACAGAACCAAGGTGTATCATGCTGCTGTTCCATGACCGATATCTGGGGAACTGTAACGGCCATGGATCCTTCGACTCACCGGGACGCATTCTCACGCCCCTTAATCATAATTACTACATCATAACCTGAGATTTGCAACAAAGGGTAACTTTATTGATAACGCGAACACTCAAGATCTAGAGCCAATACTGTAAAAACTTTTACAGTTGTATTTTCTAAAATTCTATTTTCTACCTACTAATATAACCAACTAAAATGAATCATTAGCTTTTTAAAAGCTGGTAGTTGCCAATTGGCAAATTGCCAGATCTTTGAAAATGCTAATGGTACCTTTCAACCAATTTAAAGTCATAACTAGAAAATATAATTGTAGATAATACAATTGTAAAAGTTTTATACTATTGACCCCTGGTTAGAAAACAAAGATGTTTCCGGTTGTGTCAGCTGTAAAAATATCCGGCCGTAGACATTCATATTTTTTGCCAATTGCAGCTAAGAAGTGTGAAGGCTTTTTCAGTCATTAACATTTTGAAACAACAAAACATCTGAAGTCAAGTAGAGAAACCATCTGTTAACCCTTTACCCAAAGCCTGTTAGCGCTATTCACAAAAATACCATTAAATTTTCATTATTTTTCATTTTTTGTCTCAAAAACATAACTTATGACCCCTCGTTGGAACGAGCTCGTTGAGCCCGTTCCAATGAGGGGTCATAAGCTATGCTTTTGACGCAAAAAATGAAAAAAAAATGTTATTCAAGAATTTTGTTTGCAAGTGTCGTCTGTCTTTCGTGTTAGGTACAGGGTTAATATTTTGATAACAGAGTCTTGACCTTCCCAAACCTGCAGCGATGCAGAAAGACCTCCAGTTCCTATACATAACCTAAAGCGAAAAAACTTGTCTACGCCCAGCTATAAATACATGTTGTCATGACGCATGGGCTTCCAAACTTATAATTTAATGAACTCGCACCGTGTTCCAATTTGGTCATGATGCCGCTCCCCACCCCCACACTCCAAAAACCCGAATCGAGTTTTACAGCCACCCATTTCTAACCAAGTGTGTGTGTGATATAAGCTCGTGTATTAAATCTGGTGGGAGCGCGGTAGCTCAGTAGTAGACTGTTGAATGGACTTCTATGCTGGAGGTCCAGAGTTCGATCCCAGTCGTTGTGTCCATGGAAAGGCACTTTATCCCGGTTGCCTACATGGGGGTACGATGACGCCGTGTACTAAGGCGTACTGCACGTCGATGGTGCACATGTCTTCAACCGCAGTAACCCTGCTTGAGCGGAGCTTGAACAGAGTTAGAATGTTGAGGAGCTGACTGTTGCTCGTCGATGCTAGGTGGTTCTCTCCGGGTACTCCGGCTTCCTCCATCCGTAAAACTGTCACAGTCACGATTAGCCGTTGTACAGAAGTAGGTAACCTTAAACACCAATAAATAAATAAATAAATAAATAAAATCTGGTCTCATAAAATGTACATGATTACTGGAATGATCGACTCAATATCTAAGATTCCAATTCAGACGAAAATTTCCAGACTGGAAAATACCGGGTTCACGCAGCCTCTAGGTACGCCCCTGGTTGAGTTGTCCGGTCCAAAAAAGTTACTTTACGCTGGAGGACTCTGTGATTCACTTAAAGAAGAGTAGCATGGTGCACGATGACATACTAGGTAACTGGTGTACCATGGTCCTCTTCCATCAGGGCCTCTTTGGTGTATTTACGACTACTCCCAAGCACGTGAGTGTATTGGTGTACCAGGGTATATATTTTACGGGGCGGGGGGGGGGGGGGGTGAATATCAGGACTAAATATGTCTATGCAAATACACGACAAAATGGAAATGTAATTAAACAGTTTAGTGAAGATAACGAAAGGGAAATACTGGATTATAATTACGTGTATGCATTTATTACAAAACTTGCTGCACATCTGTACAGGACGGGAAAACTCTCCCGCACGACGGAAAAGTAGCCTATTGGAGAAACCAAAGCTGGAATTTGTAGCTTGGCAAATTAGTGAATCACATACTTCCCATTTATATAATAGCCTGGTGGGCCCAGCCCTGCGGCCCTCCCAGGACACAGAAGCGGCCCATCCTATGGTCCAGGGTAGGCGAAAAGCGGGCCCCGCCCCTGAGGGAGGGGGCACTGGCAATTGTTTTCGTATTCAATTATCGCACCGTCCACCAATTAACTGCCCATTTGCAAGTAAATATATAGGTAACTGATGCAACGCCAATTATCGAAAGGAAGATACGCGGTATTCGGTTAAGCTGTGCACACCTGTCGTTGGACTCCAAAAGTGAATGATTTGCATCTTTTGGTACCAATCTCATGGCCCCGTACAAGTTCTGTCAGGGACCACCGAGGTTATCGGCTACCACTGCCAGGGCGGGAAACCGTGTGCTCTGTCGAACAAAATATCTTGCTATTTAAAATCAAAGCACTTATGTGTGTGGATTTATCTTTCTCGAACCCACGCCCTTTTCACAAACTTATTTATTTGTTGGGGCTTAACGACACTTTCGACAGCCAGAGTCTCCTCGAGTTAGACAGTTTTACGACAGGAGGAATCCGGAGTATCGGAGAAAACCACCGAGGAGCGGCAGGTAACTGTCAGACTCCCCAACGTACTAACTCCACACAAGCAGGGTTAGCATTGGTTGAAACAAGTACACCATCAACGTGCAGTACGCCTTAATATACACCGTGGGCATACCAGAAAATAAGTGGTCAGACAAGGACAAAGTCAGGTACAAAAAGGCCTATGTCTGACTGAGGTTTAAAATCATCAGTCAAAATGTCTGATGCCAAAATTATCAATGAAGTCCAGTGATCAGAATATCATGCATGCTGGAAATCATGTACATAACTAGCAAGCCTAAAATTAATAATTATTGTGGTTTCTGGTTCTGGCAAGTTGGAAAGTGTGAAGAAAGTGACTGTAAAACTCATCAGTATTTACAGCATGTGAAGGAATACGATTTGATATAGCCATACATGTATCTAAATTATGTGTGAAGGGTAATTCAGTTCCAGTTCAGAATGAAACCAATCATACCTTGTTTGGCAGGGATCATTGAGCGCTGCCAAACACGGTATAGTTGGATGAATTTTGAGCAGTTTTAAGATGAAGGTACATGTACATCCAAAACACATCATTTTGAATACTCAAACTCCATTTTGTAATATGTTAGATATCATTCTTAAATGACAGACATGATTCATTTGGTGTCTGACATTCTGTCTGGAAGCGCAATGAAAATTATTTTCAGGCTTGAGTGTGGGCAATCGGGGTTAAGCGCCTTGCCAAAGGACACAACGCAGTTCACCCCGGAGATCGAACGTGAACCTTTCTGTTTGAAGTTCAATGTCTCAGACACTGAGTCACCGCGCTCCCCTTTTTACAAATATCGAAGTCTTTAAGTTTTTAGGCGATATGTGGCTCTTGCGCAGCATCACGTCCGCAGTTCTTATTCTTTGCGAGTAGACAACAGCGCGCCTCGGCTCTATCTAGCGAGCAATTAACTGGCAGAGTGCTAAATTATTTTTGGCCATCACAACTTCAACACAGGCCTTTGCCTTGTAACACTTGGGCACTCTCCCATAAATTGTAACAAGGCAAACCCTCACAGACTAAATAATATCACTTCAAAGATAATACAAAGCACATCCACTGAATGTGAGCCTTCAGGCTGTGGTACCGGCACTTCAGAATAAAGCCCAAATATGGGCTTCCAGCACTCTACCAGTTAACCCTTTATCTACGAATAGGCTGCATACGATCGCGTAATATACAAACTGTGGACTGTGGAGCCGAATTTTTTTTTCAAATTTCAACAAAATCATATCATGTGACCCATCAACGAGCTCATTGATATGATTTTGGTGAAGTATTTTGACGTGTTTAGGAAAATAATTAAAATAACCAATTTTGTTATCTTGTTGTAACCCACCCTACATCTCCGGTGTTTGGGCTCTAAATCAACCAACTCAGTCGTGCAACCAATTGTACCATGTATTTAACAATAAACAATTAAAATAACAGGGATTCAAATTGTGGATCTCAGTCACGCTACACCAATCATTCTATTACCAATCAAACAATCCATCACCATTAGACCATCTCCAGCTTTCTTACAACAATGTGCTATATAGTTAAGCAAGTTTCCAAATAATAATTTAAACAGTCATCACGCAAAGGAGTATAACAGCATTACATCAAACATGGACTAAATGACCATCACCAAAACAACTCATTTCAGGGTCACATGACCTGTTCACGAGGGAAAAATATGGAAACACATTTTAACAATCTTGAACTTGCTTATTTCGGACATTGATCCCGAAATGCAATCAGGTGTCTACTAAACACTCATAAGGGACTATGTGGATTAAAGAATGTATGTTAAATAATAAGATAAAATATACGTCTGCCATATGCTCCCCTTCTCGGAAAAATGATGTCCTATCATTTATACCTATTAAAAATATTTAGAATAAAGTAAAGTGTGAGACTGTTTCTCCTCGTCTTTTGTGGTCAACGTACACAGTATCTCCCCAAAATTTGTTTCACCTGAACTTACAAGCAAAACTTCCACATCAATGACGAACGTCTTATTTTTTTGAAAACCTGAACATATATCATAGAATGAGCATATACCAGAAAAAAAAGTAAAACATGTCCAATTATATGTTCAAACACCATAATCTACAAAACATGCAGATTAGATACAATCTGATTTTATATACATGTGTGTTAGATAATACAGCTATTTAGTCAGGCTTTCAACTGACTTTGCAGTACTTGTACGTATGTTATATGTCAATTCACCATTGCATACTTATCCTACACAAGAAAACACGTCAATATGACCTATTGAGTAATGAGACAATCCTCACAGACTCAGCCATATTAACATTTTTTTTACCGTGCAAGACTTTTTACAATGAGAGTTTGACTATCTGCTACAGAAATAAGAAACAAGTTAGCCATTTAGTCAGGCTTTCAACTGACTTCGCAGTACTTGTACATGTGTGATATGAAATGTTTCATTGCATATTTATCCCACACAGGAAAACACGCCAATATGACCTAATGAGTAACGAGGCAATCCTCACTGACTCAACCATATTAACAATTTCATTGTGTTAGACTATCTACAATGAGAGCTTGTCCTGCAGCTGTATAAATACGATTCCTTGTGGAGTAATGAGGCAATCCTCACTGACTCCCATTCTACAAAGCAAACTCATAAGGGACTTTGTGGATTAAAGAATGTATGTTAAATAATAATAAGATAAAAATATAAAATATACGTCTGCCACAATGTTCTTTGCGTAAAGGGTTGAAATTAGGGCTGTCACGATTTTTAAATTTAGGAATCGATTAATCGTCGCAAATAATCGATGATAATCGATTAATCGTACCTAAATGCACCCCCCCCCTCCCTCTCTTTGAAGTCGATAAAAATGAAGTTCAAGTCAGCTGACTTACCTCAAGGAAACAACGAAGACGATCCTTTGTAGGTACATCCAAAGCTTTGATGTTCTGAACTTTTGAACCGTCAGTGTAACAATCAAGACCGGTCGGCAGTTGCGAACTTCGCAACTGCCGACCGGTCTTGATTATTACACTGACGGTTCAAAAGTTCAGAACATCAAAGCTTTGATGAATGTACCTGAAAGACAATTGCTTCCAACAGCTTCTTGGGGGTTTAACATCGATGTTCTTAACTCTTTACCTTTAGAAACAATAGTTTTTTCATCAAATTTTCTTTTAATTATTAAACGTCTAAAACGGGATACAGTTTACCGATTATTCGACAACGAAAAATACTAATCGATTTCGCCGTGACCGATCAATAGTCGATTAATCGAATAATCGTGACATCCCTAGTTGAAATCAGTTCGTGGGACATGAGCCTAATAATAGAATGCTTGCTCGGTGATGTGAACAATATATCATGAATTATAAACTGTTGCATTCCAAGATATTAAAACTAAGCAGACTTCACTTTCCATAATTCGGCAAACTCCAAAGGTAAGAAATGCAACTCACTGTCTCTTCGCCCATGCTTTGTGCGCAGAATCATCTGATTGACTTCAGCTTGCTCCATTGAAGTGCTATTCATGTGCATGTATTGTATCAAACTCAATTAAATTTGATCATTGCTGTGAAAAAAGTATTCGAAAAATGGGGTAATATTTTTGGAATCCCTATATACAACGTACCAGTCGAGTGAATGGTGCGCTGATATCTGGTGATGTTTGTCTTGAAAACATTTTTATTACACGCCTGTTCTACTATAAAATCCAAATCCACAGCAACACTAAACTGCGCGGAAAATAGAAATCTGTTCTGCACAAAGGCGCGGAACGGAAATCGTTGACGAACTATTTTTAAATAGAAGCGAAATTTCTACAAATCGTGCAACGCATTTACAATTTGAATTGCTAGCGATAGGTGAAAATCGTCCCCTGAGTTCCAGTGTGTTCTATGTGCCAGTAGGCACATAGAACACACTGCAACTCAGGGGACGAAATATTAAAACGGGTTCCCCTCGCAAATTTGATTGGCGATAAAATGTGTTGTCTTTGTTAATAGTTGTCAAATGAATTGCCGAGTGTCCTTCTAATAATTGTTTTATAGACGTCAAGGCGTGTAATAAACACAGAACGACACACGCGTGTGAATGGGTTAATCGATATGGCACTTGTGCCATCGCGGAAGGATAAACTCGAGGCCTGCGGTCTCTCGTTCTATCCTTCCGCGCTGGCACTCGTGCCATATCGATTAACCCATTCACACGCGTGTGTCGTTCTGCAGGCCTCGAGTTTTATCCTTCCGATATGGCACAAGTACCATATCGATTAACCCATTCACACGCGTGTGTCGTTCTGTGTATCTCCGATGTCGAGACTCAACAATAGTGCGCTTCACTCCAAATGGTAACGAGCCGTGTAATGATATCTTGATAACGGTCCGACTATCCGAAACCGAGTGTATTATATGACTTAACGTTAAGTTCTTGTTTCAACCCTTTTACTGCCATGTCCACTTTTGCCATATTTGGAGGACCTCTATATGTATGCCTGTATGCGAAGGAGTTTTATAAAATTTATGACATACATGAAGCTCTATCATCTAATAAATTGTTGGGAAGGGCTCTCTGAACCCTTTCCGACAAGTAACCAGAAGCTAGGTTTGATCTGAGTATACCATAACGTACTGACAATCATCATAAAATAGGCGACAATAGTCGTTTTCGGCAGCGTAAGTGTTAAGGTGCTACATGAGTAGGGGAAATTTGTTTACTTTGAAATTCCCACCTCTGATATCCCATCGTTTCAAATTAAATATACATAAATTATACATGAAAGTGATGTATAGAACACGAAACGAAAAATATATGTAATCAGCTCACATAGTTGACAACAGACACCAATGGTTCATGGAACTCTGCTACCGTATTCGTACCGGAACGGATAATAAAATAATATTTCAGGCCAACAACTCGTGGCCAGATGTGCTTCAGATATCCATGAACAAAGATTGGACATCAAACTTCTCCAAAACGAAGCGACAGATTTGCGTGGGAGTAAATTCCAAACCTCTTGGCTTTGTTTTCATTACCTGTCTGTTTACATTTTCGGTCGATGTTATCGGGCCGAAAAGGCATCGATACACAATGCCGCCATAAATTAAATAATGAGAAAGATCGCCTCAATACTACATACTAGTATAATATGGAGATGACGCAGTTGCGATATTACTTGCAAGCTATCAGGACATTCATTCAATTTCTTAGAATTACGCGATTGTTTTTCGATGAAAATTCGTGGTATCCCGCGATATGCGCATGCGCGTCGGCCATGAAACGGATCTTCAATAAAAATGCGGACAGTGATGTACTTTTCTCAAATGCGGTCCTGTCGCTGCATCGTTAAGTATTTCGAATGCCTAGCTTTGTTCTTGTATATCTGAAACATATTAGGCCACGAGTTGTTCTCTGTAAATATTATTTTATTTTCAGTTCTGGTGCGAATACGTTAGCGGAACCATTGGCATCATTTTGTCAACTCTGTGAGTTGATTGCATGCATTTTACATGTTCTATACATCACATCCTTCATTTTAATGTATAATTTGTTTATATTTAATTGGAATTTATGGAATATCAGAGGTGGGAATTTCAAGGTAAACAAATTTCACTTATTTATATAGCACCTTAACGCGAATAAAAAGAAATAATCATTGAGGGACAATTAAAATTGAGAACATGATCAGTTTGATCGGAGAGTTATTGTTTGGAATAACTCTTTGAAGACAACAACGCGCATAACTTTTCGAAGACAGCAGCACGAATGTTTACACGAAGTACAAAAACCCAGGTCAGTATGAATGTTTGTATAAGCACAATAACTGTGTATTATTAACAAGAATACGCGCTGATGATTCTGCATAATTCCAGGTCATTCTTAACCTAGTGAACTCTAGTGGTATCTTCCATGCCATTTCAATGGCAGAAATTAGAAAAGTCCATATTCATTATTTGGGGTAGACCAATCAATATTTTCAACGTGCAGTCTCGGGTCTGCACGTTTTAAATATTGATTGGTCTACCCCACACATTTACTGAACATCCGTCCAATTTAATAACGTTATGACGTATCATCTTCCTGAACGGAAAAGCGGCCGATGGGGTTTAAAGGGTTAAGGGGGTGTAAACAGAAACAATTGGGCGAATATCGTCATGTACAAATTTGTTTTATTTATATTTTATGATGAACTCTTGTTACAATTGCATTCTATCTCATATACATACACAGAACGACACGCGTCTGTGAATGGGTTAAGAGAGATAGCACGAGTGCCAGGGCGAAAGGATAGAACGAGACGCCGCAGGCCTCGAGTTTGTTTTATCCTTCCACGATGACACAAGTGTCACATCGATTAGCCCAGTCACACACGTGGGTACGTTCTGTGTTTATTACACTCCTTTAAAAACAGTTATCAGAAGGACACTAAACAATTCATTTGACAACGAAAGTAGGTAATAAATGAGATTTCGAGCTCACCTGTACATGTACGTGTACATGTACATGTACATCTCCATAGGATTTAGTGTTAAAATCGTGTACGTGTACAAGATTTTAACGGTTTTTTAGGGTGAGCTCGAATTTTTTTAACACTGAATTGTATCCTAGATGCGCGTAGTTTTACGTACACGTACATGTACCGTTTTGATTGAAATCTGCGGATGACTTTTCCCCATAGGATTCAGTGTTAAATTGCGAGCAAAAAAACGTTTTGAGAGTTCGAGCTCATCGTCTTGTCGATTCTAACAATCCGCATCCGTACACGATTTTAACACTGAAACCCTATGGAGAGTGTTAAATTGCGAGCAAAAAAAAGTTTTGAGAGTTCGAACTCATCATCTTGCCGATTCTAACGATCCGTGTCCGCACGCGATTTTAACGCTAAAACCCCGTGGTGAGTGTTAAATTGCGAGCAAAAAAACGTTTTGAGAGTTCAAACTCATCATCATCCTGCCGATTTCTAACGATCCGCGTCCGTACACGATTTTAACACTGAATCCTATGGGGAAGGAAACTCGCTTGCTGATTTTTTAGGTCTGAAATCGACTGGCGTGAAGAGGTGATGTTTGAATCCGCAAAACCCATTGTTGTAGCATTTCTCGAAGTGAGACTGGTGCACGTTATTGCGAGGTGATCTCGATGGAAAATGTTTTGAAACGAAGAGTGTTGTCGTTGTCAGTGTGTTGGAAATTCGCGAGCCCGCTGTCACGTTTTTGATTGATATATATATATAGAGGAGAAAAAAAATATAAATAAATAGTTATTTAGAAAATTAAATATATCAAATCGAATAGATAATAAAAAAAAACAAAAAAAACGTAAATCATGAGCGATTCTCAGACTATTAGAGCGAGGTTTCTTTTAAACATGCTGATGAGAGCATACACAATATGCGTGAACGAAGAACTACGTCCCATCTTGTTAGAACGATGCGTCGGATGTCGGGATCATCTAGACTTCGATCACGAGGATCATTCGTGTCTGACGATGGAAAGGGAAGATATGGTCAGCATGTATTTCGAACCGGCATTCGAATGCGTTAAATTCAACGATGTGATCACGTTTTGGAAGAGATTAGGCTTCTGTAAGAATCGAGACAGGCCCACAGATTCGGAAGAACTGAAATTGGCGCGTAGAAGTTTGACTTTAGAAGACAAGGGATGCATCAAGAAATTATTGCTGAACGAAGCATACGTCTAAGTTTTTTTTTCGTTGATATAATAATAAGGGAGAGTAGAAAATAAAAAAAAAAAATAAAATAAATACACACATAAATTTTTTTTTATCTAATATTAGAAAGAAAAAAAAAAAAACCCAAAATGAGAACCAGAAATAAATTGTATCCGACGTTAGTGGACGACGAGGACGAGAAGCTGAACGGCGTTTTGCCGACGGCACCGTCGCTAGAAGAAAAAGAAAGAGGAGAGAGGTATCGCATCGATCAAATCAGTAGAATCCAAGAGTATCTAACTCGAGAGAGAGATTCTCGTCATTCCCTCAAGAAGAAGTATTCGCGTTTCGTGAAATTCGTCAACGCGATCGACACAACACTCATCACGATTTCCATGGGTTTACACACGGCCGGCATCGGATTGTTGTCGACCGCGGTCGGCATTCCGATCGTGCTGACTGTAGAAGGAGTCGCCCTCTCCGCCGGATTGTTTAGCACGGTCGGAAACTTTTTGAGTAGGAAATTATATCTGAAGGCGAGGAAACATGACAAGATTTGCGTCTTGGCCGACTCCAAGATCGACACGATATCCGAAATGACCTCTATGGCATTGAAAGACGGTAGGATATCGGACGGAGAATACTTCGCGATATTGAGCGAGAAAACGAAATACGGTGCCATGAAAGAAGCCGTGAGAATCAAGACTCGTCAGATCAACAAGGAAGAGGTGAAGGATTCTCTCATGGAAAAGGGGAGGAAAGAGGCCAGGGAGGAATTCAGTAAGATGATAGAACTCAAGAGCAGCGATTAAAAAAAAAAAATATATATATATACATAAGAACAGAATTTAAAAAAAAAAAAAATATTAAATTTATATATAAAATAAAAAAAACGAAATTAATTTAAATAACTCTTAAAAAAAATGTATTGCGTAAAGTGTAAGAGAGTTACCGAGACAAGTAATTCTAGGGAAGTGTGAACTAAAAATGACAGACGGATGCTTCGCGGAATTTGTGTGTGGTTCTGTCAAGACTCGATTCGTCAAACAAAAGAACGCGAGCATAGGTAAAGGCATCGTGAATAAAATGATCAACAATCTACCTTTCGAAATGCATCTGCCCGGTCACAGTTTCACGGGACCCGGAACAAAATTGAACAAGAGACTCAACACCGATCTGACTCCCAAATCTTGGAGCAAACCCGTGAATAGGGTGGACACGGCCGCATACGATCATGATCTGTGCTACGCCAGACATCCCGACACCAAGACTCACAATGACGTCTGCGACAAAAACATGGTGGGGAGATTGAGAGGCATATCGAATCCGACCAGGAGAGAGAAGATGGAACGTTCGCTGGTCGGCAATCTGATTGGTGCAAAATGTCGATTCGGATGGGGCGTTCAAAAAAAAAAAAGCGCATCTGAAAAGAAGAAGAAGAAACGATTATTGACGAGCGAATTGGCCGAGGAGTTACACAAACCCATAGTGCGTAAATTTCGAAAGAGAAGGGTGTTCGTGAAGGGTCTGGATGACATTTGGTCTGCCGACTTGGTCGACATGAGATCATTTTCGAGGTGGAACGAGGGCGGCAAATATCTATTGACGGTCATCGACGTGTTTTCCAAATATGGTTGGATCAGAGCTTTGAAGAATAAATCGGGACCTTGTGTCGCCGAGGCTCTGAAGAGCATGTTCGACTCGTCTTCTCAAAAACCGAGTAAATTGTGGGTGGACAAGGGAAAGGAATTCTACAACAAGGACGTTCGTCGATTGGTAGACCGCTACTCGATCGAAAACAAAGAGAAAGCCAGCGTGATGGAACGTTGGAATCGAACGATGAAGGAGAAGATGCTCAGATACTTCATGGCGAATTCGACCAAGAAATACATATATGCTCTGAACGGTCTGGTGAAAGATTATAACAACATGCGACACAGATCGATCAAGATGACTCCCGCGGAAGCTAGCGATCCTCGAAACGAAAAACGGGTCTACACGAATCTATATCCCGAGAGATCTAAGATCAGGAAGAAGTCTAGAACGTCGAAATTTGCGGTCGGCGATCGAGTGAGAATCTACGCTTATAAGAAGCACTTCGAAAAGGGTTATACTCCTCGATGGACCTCGGAAATCTTCGTGATCATCAAAATATTTCACACTGATCCGGTGACTTACGAAATCGAAGCTTTGGATGGAGAAGAGATCATCGGAAAGTTTTACGAACAAGAATTACAGAAGACGAAGTCTTGATGAAGAACACAATTTTTTTTTTTATTTACTCTCTTTGACATTTTCTTGTTTACACACATATATATATAAGAGAGAAAAAAAAAATAATAATAAAAAATAATTAAAAACTATTTTTTTAGATAAAGAAAGCAAGTGAATTAATAAACAAAAAAAAAACAAACTAAAAATCCTTTAAAATGACAAATATACTAGATATAGCACAAAGCATAGTGAAAGATGAAAGTATTCAAGAATATGAGGTTCATGAATACAAACCGGTAACCGGAACGAGTTTGAACAATGCGGGAGAGATAAGAATCAACGTCAAAACTCAAGATCTATTCGTACATCCTAGCGAGAGTTACATAGTGGTGCAGGGGCGTCTCACCAAGGAAGATGGGAGCGACTACGCCGATGACGACACGGTTACTCTTGCCAATAATGGCATCATGCATCTAGTCAGTAACATAAAATACATGCTATCCGGACAAGAGATAGAATCTGTTTTTCATCCCGGTCAGGCCACCACGATGTTCGGACTCTTGACGTATCCTGATGATTTTTCGAAATCCAGAGGACTTAATCAGTTGTGGGTGAAAGACACCGTCGGCCCTGCTAGCGCCGGCGCCGCCACGATATTCGACTACGTCGTCAAGACGTCCAGACCTAAAGGAACATTTTCGTTTAGGATACCTTTGAAACACATCTTCAGATTCGTGGACGATTACAACAAGATCATGTATGGATTCAAACACAATCTGACGTTGATTCGAAAAGGAAATGACGATGCAATAGTGAAACTCACCACGACCGATGCGGGTAAGATAACTCTACACAAGATATCGTGGTTCGTTCCGCACGTGGAGCCTTCGATCAATGAGAAAGCGCGTCCCTACAAGATCATAAAATCCAAGAGTAAATTACCTGTGGGATTTAGAATGAGACAGTGTGACACGGCTAGCATTCCTCCCTCCACGAATCACTTCGATTGGAGATTGATGGTGAAATCTGCTTCCGAGAGACCGCGTTTCATCGTGGTTGCATTTCAGACCGATAGGGACGGGTCTCAGGAAAAGAATGCGTCGCTGTTCGATCACTGCCATTTGAGAAACATGCAAGTGTTTCTGAATGCCACGAGATATCTGGCAATCGATTACAACGCATCGTTCGACAAGAACGATTTCTCCAGACTGTACGGCGACGCCGTTGATTTTAGAAAGAAGTATCACGGTCTAGACGAATTGATGAGCAATCCCAACATATCTCCTGGCAAATACAAGTCGATGTATCCCATGTTCATGTTTGACGTCAGTAAACAGAGTGAACGACTCAAGAGTAGTGTGTTAGACATTCAGATCAAGATGCAATTCGATAGGAACGTGCCGAGAAAAACCGAAGCCTTTGCCCTGGTCCTGTCGGACAGAGAATTACAATTCGAATCGGACAGAAATAAGATGTCGATCATTCGATGAGAGACGAGTGTGTGAAAAAAAAATTAATAAACGTTAAAAATGTGGATGTAAGATTAATTAAAAACTAAAATCTCGAAAACAAAATGAATGTTTTTGACACGAAAACAACAAATCATCTGTTCACTTCAGATTACTACGACGTTAAAATAAAATACTTGGAAAAATGGATTCAAATTGAATATGAAGAACGTAACACAAAAAAAGGATGGAATAGTTGTGATTTTAACGAATATCGTTTAAAAGAAAAAGAAGAGTTTGATCTCATAAGATCTAACGAAGAAATTATAAAAAATACAATTTTAAAATGTCGCAAATGTAAGAAACGTCAAATAAAAATCGAATCTCAACAAACTAGATCTGGTGATGAACCAACAACCATGGAGCAGCCATGTTCATTATCTTGTTATAATTGGCGTTCAATTCCGAGTGCATCGTTTTCGTAACGTATTTTTTTCTCAGGTGTTTGCTGAATCTCGTGTGAGAGTCATCCGCGTATTTCTTGGTCGCAGCATCGGTGGGATCTACGGGATTCGTGATGTTCACCAAACGTTTGGATTTCAGATCGAGATCGTTGGTCATGGTTTTATCCACGTAATTATCCAGCAGGATTCGTTCGAAATCGCGGTTCCCACCTGTCGACGTATTTTTTAGTCGCAGCATCTGCAAGATCTATTGGCTCGGGAAGATTGTAGAGCTTCTTATCGTTCATGTTCAAAGGTTCTCCTCGAGGTTCATATCTCCGAACGTAACGTTCGTCCAAGTTGGCAATGTCATAACCATCGTCGCCTTCGAACGTCTTCCTCTTCTTTCTCGGGTTGACTTTTTTTTCATCATCACTTCTACCAAATTTATCGACTGGCATGTTGTTGTGGGATTTTTTTTGTTTTTTAGAAAAAATATGTTCAAACGCAGTTTATTAAAAATGAACTATGTTATTTTATTTTTCGTTTTTATTCGATTAAAATTTTTTTAAAATAATTTTTTTATCTTTATATATACTATAAAAAAAAAAATCTCTCTCTAATGTAAATCATTGAGAATGTCTTGAAATTGATCTCCTTCAGACCATCTCTTGAGAATGTAGAGACACAGGTGACCGCAAAACACTTGATCTGGTGATTGCACTCGTTCCGTGTTGTAATGAACCATCGATTTGTTGAAATAGTTCTTTATTTCTTTCGGCGGCGAGATTCCGTAGCTGTCGAAATAATAATTCTTCTTCTCCCCATTCTTGAACCACGCCACCCAGTGAGTGCCTTCACCTGATGAATCGTCTAGATTTAAAATTCCACATTCCGATTGTTGAGGTCTTCTCTTCAGCAAGGCATCTCTGGAAAACACTCCTAGAAAATCTTTGATTTTCAAATCTTTTCACGCATTCGACAGATCGATGTTGGATAGGAGTTCGTTGGGTAAGACGACACCTTCTACAGATATCTTTATTTTCTTATTCATAAATAAGTATATATTTTTTTTATTTATTTTATTATAATTTACTAAAAGTGACATTATTTTTTTTCTATTTTTTTCTTTTTCTTTTTAAACTAACTTTCTAGATGTCACTATCGATTTCTATAATTTGGAATTCGTCTAATTCCTCTTGATTTTCTGGAATCCAATCATCCACATTCATATCGTCTATAGTTAGTTCCGCAGTCCAATGTCCGAGTGCCAAAGTGCTTATTTTATCGTCTAATATGAATCTCTTGTCATCGTCAGCCGTCAGCGAAATCTTGTTGACTATTTCGGTATACAAGTCATGATTTTCGCTTCGAATCGATTTCATAGTCCTATACACCGGACCACTTCCTAACAGACAATCTTTATACTCTTGGAAAGAGATGTTTTTCTTCACCACACACGCTTTACCTCCTTTGCACTTCTTGATCTCTTCATCATCTTCTAGATGATAAGCATAGAGTTTGGGTCTCAAGCCCACGAATTTGACGATCTGTTTACCGCCGCTCTCGTCCTTAAATTTACCCAACACCTTCTTGTTGTCGTTCGATTGAATGTTGGACGTGTGATCGATGGGATAATTGCTCGTGTCGAACCAATCGGCCACGTCCGGAGATATATCTTGGTTGACGTCTTTCGTCTCTATCTCGTAAACTAAACTGTCCGTGTTGGTGAACAGTAGTTTGGCTTTGTCGCCAAATTTTCATTTGACGAAATCGTAGAGAAACTCATACATCAATCGCTTGCTGATATCTAAGATGATCGGTCCGAGATAATACGGTTTGTCGAACTTCAGGTGCGTCTTTTGCATGTGAACGGCCACTAGATTTTTGTTGAATATGGTTCGGTGTTTCTAATTGGGTTTCGCCACTAATGTTTTAGCTCTTTTCTCAGACGTGATGAGTTGAACGTCGGTTCTCTTCCTGATGTTTTCCATCGATTTACCGTACACGCAGTTGTTCATGAGTTTGAAGAAATCTTTTTCGAAATCGTTCTTGGCTCGAGTTCTGAGATTCGTGTTGAGATCGATGTATTTTTTCATCCAAGGCTCTTCGTCAAATCGAATGATGCGATGTATGTCGACTAATTTCATCCCGTAATCGACGTACTGTTTCAAATTCTCGCTGTAGACGACGTAGTTACGTTTGTTAAATAAATTGGGAATGAGTTTTTCCTCGTCTCCCTCGTTCGGTTCCATTCGTTCGGGAGCCAGTGGATAATCGTTGTGTAGATCGTGTAATTCTTTCGGATAGTTCAAATCGACTTCTAAAATGCAAGGATAGTCTCTCCATTTTTGCATCTCTTCCGGTTCCTTCACCCATTCGAAATTTCCAATCGGTAAAGGATGACTCATAGCCCAACCGTACAGATTATTAGCGTCCCAATACTGTATGTATTTAGTTGACCGTTTCGAATCGAAACCTTCTTTCATTTAGGGATTGTTAGCTTCAGAATGTCTGTGGGAGATCATCGATATGCCACCTCTCGCAGCCCTTTCGAACATGAGCAACATGTCCACGTCGGATAATAATTCCAATTGGACTTCGGTGGTCTTCAACAGAGCGTCCCATGCCAAACCGGGTGCGGTGAAATACCAAGCGGGAACATGTCTGCCAAGAATAGAACGTCGGTCTTCAGATAGAGATCGTGATAATCTCTCATGGTTTTCATATCGAATGATTTTCACACGTTTTTAGCATGTTCGTAATTCTCGTCGGAAATGTCGGATTCGTATAATTTCGAATAAAAATCTTCTTTCGAAAGGTAGTGCGGTGTCTTCAAATCTCTTTAGATCGTTCATGTAATCGTAAGGATAGACTCCTTTCCTCAACATGACGTCTACTCATTCTTCGAAATGTTCGCTCGTGATTTTAAATTTATCCTTGCTCATGTTATCGACTAATTTTTCCAGAGCAATCGACATGAATTTAAAACTGTCGATGAAACGTATGGCTCTACGAATGAATTTCGTTTTTTCTTCCAACGTCTCTCCGTCGATTACTCTTTTCTCCTCCATGAGCTTCCATTTCGTGAAGGAAATGTATCTTTCTTCGCTGTTCGCGATGCAATTTAATTCTTCGTGTGAGGTGCCGAGATTTTTCACGAACAGATGACTGTCGTAACCCGAGAGATTGTGAAACATCACCGGATAGAAAGCGGCATCTCGATATTTTAAATTACACTTGCTGTGACCCGGACCGCGATACAGACCCGTGTAATGATCGTGGTCTCCGACCTTCCTATTTTCCATCAAATTCTCGTCGAACGATTGTCTGCATATGTGACATTCAGTGGCTCTGTTATTTTCGTCCTGCTGCTCTTGCGTGATGATCATTTTTGCCGGAGTTTTGAATTTGTCGTATAACATTTGAAGTTTCCATTCTAACTCTTCAACGAACCTTTGAGCCACGTCGTCGTCTTTGCACTGTTTCGTGTAGGTGAAGGACCCATGTCCTGTTGCGAGTCGAAAACGCATTTCACGTAAATGCAATAGCCCGAAGGTATGTGTTTTTGATATCTTTCGACTTAACTTTGAAGAGCATTGGGTTGACAGGAACTCATTTTCGCGGTGAAACATTCGAAATCAGCGTACACGACGAATGGTACTTTTAACCTTCTATTGTGATTTTCAAACTTCACAATGGTGTTGGGTTTGGGCATTTCGACGGCGACACCTTGATTTTCGTTGCAATATTCCTGATGTTTCGCCAATAAGTCTTCGCTGTGAAACACGTTTGTGCAATTGTAACATAAAGATATCTTTCCGTTATGATTATTATTTTGTTTCAACAGTAATCAACTCGGATGTTTAACCCAACAATAATGACGATTGTCACCATTCGAAATCAATAATAAAATAATCGTCTTTTCTCTTCCGAGATACGAAGTCAGTCTGAGAGGATGGATCTTCCGTTTTTCGTCGCCGTATCCCAAGACGTTCACCGCAACAGTGGGATTTTGAGCCTCGAAACATTCGATGTGTTGTAACTGTGTTGGAAAAATCACTCCGGTCCAATCGGGATTTTTAGAAGTTTCCTCGTACTGAGAAACTCTATCGGTGTTTATTTTGACAGGGTATAAAGCGGATGTAACTGCCCATTTAAAACACTGATCATCGTTATTTTTCACGTTGATCATGGCATATTTCTTAGCGAGGAAATATGGTAATTTCACGTAGGAAGACCCTTTCAACAAATCGTTTTTAGTTATGTGAATTTCGAGTTTCAACATCTCATTGAACGTCCAATTACTACCTTCATGTTGATAATTCGCGAGAGACGTCAACATCTTGTCTTTCATCTTTCCGAAAACATCCGATAAATCTGAACCTCGAAATACGGGTTCGACATTAGATCTGAAATATGCATTTTTCACGATGCTCTCGCTGGACTTCACGTCGATTTTATTCATCACGCAATGGAGTATCATCTTAATTTTTAGTCCCACGTTCATGTATTTGCGAAACAAATCCAATACCTTTTTCTTCACCCATTCCATGAACAATTTCGGATCGATTTTCTTCAATGAGGGAACCACGTCAAAAGTTTTAAAAATGCCTTTGATCGCACTCTCCCATTCCATGGACTTCGATTGAAATAGTTCTGCGGCGAGTTGCGCTAGATATTCTTCTCCTTTCCCTTCGTCTATTGCTCGTTGAAGTTTGCTCGATACATCTCGTTTGCCTAGAATCTGATGTGCATCACTCGTTTTTGTTTTTCTTTTCTTTTCGTTGGAAACTTGAAGTTCTTCTTCAATGGCTTTTCGTTTAGTCATCTTCTTATTTTTCACAATCGAAACGTTTTTGGTTTTTTTCGACGTCGGCCTTTCGATTCCTTTTACTATCTTTTTCTTCTTCTTCTCATTTTTCACAACCGATGCATTTTTTGACGTCGTTGCTATCGGCATTTTGTTTGCCTTTCCATCGTTTCGCAAATGTTTCTGTATGACTTCCATCATTTTTGATTTAGTTCTATGATTTCTGAAATGTGAAATTTTTAATAGTTTACAAATCTCGTTTAACTGAGGTACGGTTTTCTCATTTAAATTTTCCAATTTTTTTTTTATCTGTTTGTTTCATTTTGTAAGAATATTTTTTTTTTTTTGGAATTTTGTATTAAATAATTTGTTAAAAAAGTTTTGCTTTTTTACTTTTTATATATATATAATAGAAAAAAAAGAAGTTAAATTTTAAAATTCAATTTTTTAATACAAAATTTAAAATAAACATTATTTGTAAGAATTCATAAAAAAACAAATAATCGATCATGACAACAACACCTAAAAGATGCGAATTGAAATTGAAACGAGACGAAAAGTATGAGAAATACAGTTTTAATATCTATACATTACAACCACACCATCCCATCGAATTGAATGAGGTTGAGATGGTGGACTTAGAGTGCTACTACCACAAATATCGAATGTGTTTGAAAGTGGATGAAGCCACGCTCGATTTGTTTTACGAGTACCAAAGCGAACTGCTGATTAATATCATTGTCACCGAAGACAGAGAATTCAACAGGGGTGATTTATTGTTGTCCTATGGAGGTTACATATATCCAATAATCTCACCCGAACTCGTGAAGAAATCAGGTGGTGAGAGTGCATTCGCCTATGAAAAAAAACTCAAAAGAGTAAAGATGAACATTCACACCATTTTCGTATGTGGAAAAATGACAAATGTCAACTTGCTAATAATGGACTTGGAAATATAAACAATAGAGAGATTGAAATTAAAAATTTAACTTTTTATATATATATAAAGAGAAAAAAAAACTTTTACTAAAAAAAAATTTTACATTAAAGAAAATTAAAAATTAAAAAAACAACTTTTTTATATATATATAAAGAGCAAAAAAAAAAATAACAAACTTTTTTAACAAATTATTATTTAAATACAAAATTTAAAATATACATTATTTGCAAGAATTCGTAAAAACAAAAAAAAACAAATAATCGATCATGAAGACAACAACACCTAAAAGATGTGAATTGAAATTGAAACGAGTTGAAACGTATAAGAAATTCGGTCATAAAATCTATAGATTACAACGACATGATCCCATCGAATTGAACGATGTCGAGATGAAGGGCTTAGAGCACAAATATGAGAAATATAAGATGCCTCTGAAATTGGACGAAGCCGCGCTCGATTTGATTTACAAGTACCAAAGCGATCTGCAGAACATCGTCATCGCCGAAGATACAGAATTCGACAAGGACGATTTGTCGTTGCCCTATGGAAATTACATATTTCCAAACATCTCATTCGAACTCGTGAAGAAATTGGGTGGTGAGAGCGAGTTGACCGATGTAAAAAAACTCAAAAGAGTAAAGATAAACATTCAACACATTTTCGAAAAAGGAGAAGACACGAGCGTCAACATGCTAATAACGGACTTGAAAATATAAACAATAGAGTGATTGATTTTTAGCGAAGAAAAATGAAAAAAAAAAAAGTAATGAGATCATCTTTAGATCTCATTTACTTTTTTTTTTTTTTTTTTGTTTTCCTTCTTCTTCACTATCATCATAATATATTATAATAACGTTTCCTTTTCTCTCAGTTTTTAGCGTCGATTCTTCTTCTTTTTCTTTTTTTCTTTTTCTTTGTGATGTGATACGTTTATGGTAACATTTTTGTTTATCCGAATCATAATTATGAACGAATGTTGTGCATCTCTTGGTAACACTCGCATCTTTACCATTCTCTTCAGAAGGTGGTGGTGACCGTGGAAAGCGTTGTCTCATTCTCAACCGTATATCCTGCGCTTTATCTATCTCTTTCCTTAGATATCCATCATTAGCATCTAACCATTTTTTTATTTCTTCGCTCTTTGTCTTGCGATGTTTGTCATTATCATCAAATTCATCCAGGTGATAAATTCTCCACCTTGTCATCCTGATGATAAAATTATTTCTCCACCTTTTTACTAATTGTAAATATAATATTTTATACTTTCTATGATTTTATATATTTTATATAATTTTATATTTATAATAACATATTCAAAATCGGTATGTTCTTAAATGGCGAATTCTCACCGAGCAACAAACCCTTGCCGAGTCGCTCGACGTTCCGTCCACTCTTCAGATAGAGACCGTTTCCTCTCAGTGAGTTGCCACCTCTAACGGGTTCTAGATAAAATCCTTTACCGCTGTCATCTACGTGAACGTGACACACGGCTCCTCCCTTCTTCAAAAACAGTCCGCTGCCACCCATTAATTTCTCAACTGCCGAACTAGCGAGTCCCGTGAGAGCTCCCATGCCGAGAGTCTTTCCGAGAAAGGGTAGCGGCTTTGCAGCGAAGGGTAATGCTTTATTGGCTATTCCTGCCAATAGCGGTAGGAAACCACCTTTCATTCTCAAATTGTATCTCAATTGAGCGGGACTCATTCTCACCGTCAACCCTCTTCCATCGCGAATCACTTTCTCCATCCTTTTGATTTGACTTCTGGTCCAGGCGATCGAATCCTGACCGCCTCTCATCAGATCTTCGTGAGTGAATTTGAATCTCATCGCCTCGCCTCGAGTTCTTAACGCTCTCTCAAGTTTCTTCCTCTGTCCTGCGGATATGTTCACATTTTTTTTCACGTATTCTGTCATAATTCTGTTTGTTTTTTTTAAATATATTTACTTCAATTGTTTCTTGTTTAATAATTATATTAAAATAATTTTGTAAAAATTAATATTACCGTTTATTTTATTTTTGTTATCTATATATATAATATTTTTTTTTTTTGCTTTTATATTTCTCTTATGTGAAATCGTATCGTCACCCTCTCTCCGCGAAGATCTAACAGTTCACCATTTTGATCCGTCAACGTGGTTTTGAGACTATACAACGTGTCTAAAATCACTGGTAGATAAACTAAATTTCGAGGTCGCTCCACGATCTTATAACCCGGCGACACATTTGGAAAGAAGGAATAGATCGTCGGTTGAGTGCTACCATTCACGTAGCTTCCAGCAATCACGTCCACGTTCACCAGAATGCTATTGACAGCGAGAATGTCAACCGTATTTTCAGATGCCGCGTGGCCTCGATACATCTTTCGATCGAATCCCAACATCTTGCCTATAGAATCGTCCGTGTTGAAATCCACACGAAAATTATCTTCCAAATCCAACATCGTCTGTAAGGTATTAGGATTGGGAGCGAGTCTGATCTTGTTGCTTCCCTTTCCATCTGTCTTCATTCGCGTCTGAATGTAATGGTTCAAATCGTCTATGTCGTAACTCCCTTTGGGAATTCGAATCTCAAACCAATCCACTCTGTCGGAATACTTGAATGAGTTATTCTTTTCGGTGACGTTGGGAAAGGAATAATAAGTCTCCAGATTCACCAAAGCCATCTCGTATCTTTTCTCTCTATTCAATTCGATGGAAGGTTTGAATTTCGTAGTGAATCAAGTCGAATCGCCACTCACCACGATTTGAATGGATTGTTTCACAGCCGTATTCTCAGCTATCCGTTCTAACAATTCTCCATGTTCAAACATTATATTTTAGTTTTTATTTTTTTATTCAAAACTAATTATTTGAAGATTTATTATTTTTCTAATTTTTATTTTCGTGCTCTATCTTATTATTATTACCATCGGAAACATAAAACTCGTCGAATCCGCACCGATATTTTCCACGATTAAATTCGCTCGTCAAATCGATCACGATGAAATTGTAAAGTCCACCATCCCAAACCCTCTTGCAGAATGTCCTGAATTCCGCAGCGCTCATGTCGTTTGTGACGTGATCGCCGTAGATGTGATTGAGATTCTTGAGATCTTGGCAAAAGAGACATAGAAAATTAGCGTTCTCCCTTATCGTCTGTCTGGGCAATCGAAAATAATTCTGCGACAGGTAGAAACAGTCCACGTTGCTGTGTCGACCCCTAACGTAATACGATTCGCATTGGTTCTATCTCTCCAAAAGCAGATCGTCGAAAATCATGAGATTCTTATCTTCCGATTTCAGTTCTCTAGGATCTGGAACGTCGCTAGCGTTCTCATAAAATCGACACTCGACGTTCGAAGATGCATTTCTCTTCATCAGCTCCATTGCTGCGCCGTCCAAAATGGTCGAGAGCGGAGCTCCACTCTTGTCGAATTCCTCCCTACTGTCACAGATTCTGGCTATGACGTCCTTGGGCAATCTGCGATCCATGCACTCTCAAAGCAATCTGTATTCGGGTTGAAACAAGCTCTTGCCAAGATGTTGTGCATCTCTTGGTAACACTCGCATCATTACCATTCTCTTCAGAAGGTGGTGGTGACCGTGGAAAGCATCGTCTCATTCTCAACCGTATATCCCACGCTTTATCTATCTCTTTCCTTAGATATCCATCATTAGCGTCTAACCATTTTTTTATTTCTTCGCTCTCTGTCTTGCGATGTTTGTCATTATCGTCAAATTCATCCAGGTGATAAATTCTCCACCTTGACATCCTGATGATAAAATTATTTCTCCACCTTTTTACTAATTTTAAATATATTATTTTATACTTTCTATGATTTTATATATTTTATATAATTTTATATTTATAATAACATATTCAAAATCGGTATGTTCTTAAACGGCGAATTCTCACCGGGCAACAAACCCTTGCCGAGTCGCTCGACGTTCCGTCCACTCTTCAGAGAGAGACCGTTTCCTCTCAGAGAGTTGCCACCTCTAACGGGTTCTAGATACAATCCTTTACCGCTGTCGTCTACGTGAACGCGACACACGGCTCCTCCCTTCTTCAAAAACAGTCCGCTGCCACCCATTAATTTCTCAACTGCCGAACTAGCGAGTCCCGTGAGAGCTCCCACGCCGAGAGTCTTTCCGAGAAAGGGTAGCGGCTTTGCGGCGAAGGGTAATGCTTTTGCGGCTATTCCTGCCAATAGCGGTAGGAAACCACCTTTCATTCTCAAATTGTATCTCAATTGAGCGGGACTCATTCTCACCGTCAACCCTCTTCCATCGCGAATCGCTTTCTCCATCCTTTTGATTTGACTTCTGGTCCAGGCGATCGAATCCTGACTGCCTCTCATCAGATCTTCGTGAGTGAATTTGAATCTCACCGCCTCGCCTCGAGTTCTTAACACTCTCTCAAGTTTCTTCCTCTGTCCTGCGGATATGTTCACGTTTTTTTTCACGTATTCTGTCATAATTCTGTTTGTTTTTTTTAAATATATTTACTTCAATTGCTTCTTGTTTAATAATTATATTAAAATAATTTTGTAAAAATTAATATTACCGTTTATTTTATTTTTGTTATCTATATATATAATATTTTTTTTTTTTGCTTTTATATTTCTCTTATGTGAAATCGTATCGTCACCCTCTCTCCGCGAAGATCTAACAGTTCACCATTTTGATCCATCAACGTGGTTTTGAGACTATACAACGTGTCTAAAATCACTGGTAGATAAACTAAATTTCGAGGTCGCTCCACGATCTTATAACCCGGCGACACGTTTGGAAAGAAGGAATAGATCGTCGGTTGAGCGCTACCATTCACGTAGCTTCCAGCAATCACATCCACGTTCACCAGAATGCTATTGACAGCGAGAATGTCGACCGTATTTTCAGATGCCGCATGGCCTCGATACATCTTTCGATCGAATCCCAACATCTTGCCTACAGAATCGTCCGTGTTGAAATCCACACGAAAATTATCTTCCAAATCCAACATCATCTGTAAGGTATTAGGATTGGGAGCGAGTCTGATCTTGTTGCTTCCCTTTCCATCTGTCTTCATTCGCGTCTGAATGTAATGGTTCAAATCGTCTATGTCGTAACTCCCTTTGGGAATTCGAATCTCCAACCAATCCACTCTGTCGGAATACTTGAACGAGTTATTCTTTTCGGTGACGTTGGGAAAGAAATAATAAGTCTCCAGATTCACCAAAGCCATCTCGTATCTTTTCCCTCTATTCAATTCGATGGAAGGTTCGAATTTCGTAGCGAATCAAGTCAAATCGCCACTCACCACGATTTGAATGGATTGTTTCACAGCCGTATTCTCGGCTATCCGTTCTAACAATTCTCCATGTTCGAACATTATATTTTAATTTTTATTTTTTTATTCAAAACTAATTATTTGAAGATTTATTATTTTTCTAATTTTTATTTTCGTGCTCTATCTTATTATTATTACCATTGGAAACATAAAACTCGTCGAATCCGCACCGATATTTTCCGCGATTAAATTCTCTCGTCAAATCGATCACGACGAAATTGTAAAGTCCACCATCCCAAACCCTCTTGCAGAATGTCCTGAATTCCGCAGCGCTCATGTCGTTTGTGACGTGATCGCCGTAGATGTGATTGAGATTCTTGAGATCTTGGCGAAAGAGACATAGAAAATTAGCGTTCTCCCTTATCGTCTGTCTGGGCAATCGAAAATAATTCTGCGACAGGTAGAAACAGTCCACGTTGCTGTGTCGACCCCTAACGTAATATGATTCGCATCGGTTCTGTCTCTCCAAAAGCAGATCGTCGAAAATCATGAGATTCTTATCTTCCGATTTCAGTTCTCTAGGATCTGGAACGTCGCTAGCGTTCTCATAAAATTGACACTCGACATTCGAAGATGCATTTCTCTTCATCAGCTCCGTCGCCGCGCCGTCCAAAATGGTCGAGAGCGGAGCTCCACTCTTGTCGAATTCCTCCCTACTGTCAAAGATTCTGGCTATGACGTCCTTGGGCAATCTGCGATCCATGCACTCTCGAAGCAGTCTGTATTCGGGTTGAAACAAGCTCTTGCCAAACACGAACAATCTGTCGTAATCCAACCAGTCGGGTCGGGACAACAGATTCATCAACAGATTGGTCTTTCCACAATTCGATTTTCCCACTATCAAACCTCTTATGCTCTTGGGAAAGAACTCGTTATTTGACCTCTTGGTCGCGGCGTCGTTCCAAGACATATCTTTAATGTTCATCTTTGTTTTATTTTTGTTTGTTTGTTATTTTAGATTCTTTTTTCAAACACAAATTTTTTTTTTTATGTTTTTCAAACTCTGTTTTTAATGTTATTATTATTATTATTTATTTATATCGCACCGTCGTGAGTTCTCTTCAATCCGGATCCACTCGTCATTTTGACTAAATCTTGTATGGGCACCATGGCATCCTTTAAATCTTTCCAATTTTTCGGCATTCGCTCTAACGCAGCTCGCTTCGCCGGCGGACTGATCAACTTGTCAATCAACACGTCGGCTGCCCTCTTGCCAGCCACAGAAGCTATCCTACCACTGGCTTCGGAAGCGGCTTTCTTACCAGCATCCAAAGCCGTCTTCTTACCGACCTCAAACGCGGTCGATGCGAGTTTTCTACCCGCATTGCTCGTGAACGCTCGCATTATAGAATCGACGATGCCAGAACCGCCTTGAACGTAAGTTCTGACGTATCCCCTGTTCTTTATCACCAACATATTTTATTTTTATGATATATTTATTGTTTTTTTTCACTGGTAAATCGTTTTTGCCGTTTAAATACTTTTATTATTCTAGTGTAAGAATTTACTGTTTTATTTTTGTTTGTTTGTTTGTTTGTTTGTTTGTTTCTCTCTCTCTACTTATTATTATATACACATCAATCCTTCAATTCGTTCATCAGCCTTTTATACTGGTTTTTATTCAAAACCTTCTGTCTCAACAATTCGTCAGATACGGCAACTATCTGATTATCTAATCCCGTGTTACCAGCCCGTCTGCTCCCCATCAACAAACTCAATCTCTGAGACAGAGCGTCGGGATTGCTCGGAAGAAAAATAGCGGTTTTCACCCCTTTGCCGGTCACCGATTCGAGGAACTTCTTGTTCATCTCCCATACAGGCTTCACTATTTTCGTCCACTTGTAACCTCTGTTGGCTTTGGGTCTCGTCTCTCTGGCATCGTTATTTCTATTCATGGCGTGGGTCTGAACTAGAATGTCGCCGTAATTGTCGAAATCCTGTTCCGTGAAATCTCCAGGCTTGTCGTAAAGGAGCAATCTCCGCAGACCATCGGTTACTTTATATTTATTCGAACACACGATCAATTCGTCATCGTCCATTTCCACCAACGTATCACCTACAAAAGTTCTACCCTCAGAATCCTTATAAATTCCATACGACTGATCTCTCTTACCGCCATCATCATCGGACGATGCGATGCTACTAGTGGTGATAGTCGAAGCCGTATCATCAGACTCGCTCATATCTGTTTGAATTCCCGTGGGAACTTAATCCGGTGTAGATTGAACGGAATACCGATTTCCAAAACTAGGAGGCAACGAACCCATTCTCAAAGAACTCTCCTTTATAGGTCTCAATTCTTCGACTATCTCCTTCCTGCTTCGCTCTTGACCCTCTGTCACGGGTTTAAATATTTTTGTGGCTTCGCGTCTGAGTTCCATCTTACCGAGACGTCTGCTTCTCTCAGCAGCCTGAATGTTCTTCTTAGAACGTTCATACTCGGCTAAAATTCGATCTCGGCGTCTAGGATCAATCTGGAAAAACATCTTTCGTTTTAATTGTTTTTATTTATTTTTCAAAATTAAATGTTTAATTATATTTTTATAAAAAAAAAACTCTTTCCGTCTTAATATAATATATAATAATCTGAAAATATTCACATCTCAAACTGACTGTGTTAATTGAAGTTTAAAAAAATACGTTTAAACAGTACATGACAAACCGGTTTCTGATTTAACGCATTTTGACAGTAGTGTTTACATTTTGTCAAAAGATCTTCATTCATTCACACATCAATTCACCGAGTGTCGAATTAAGAGAGAATCCTTTTTTGATGACTGCGATTGCTATCATGAATATATTAAAAATTGTACCACTCAAAACCTAATTGGGCGGAAAATGCGTTTTAAACATTCCGATAAGTGTTTTAAACAAACGCTTAACAGTCAATCTCTCAATCAAGGCAAAACACAAATATCTATTACAGATCAACTCCCCTTCGAACAAAAAAACCCCTCAAAATCAATTTCTATCCGTCCCATCAACAGAAAACATCAATGTCTACCTCACAATAACGTGCGCCAGTCTCACTTCGAGAAACGCTACAACAATGGGTTTGCGGATTCAAACATCACCTCTTCACGCCAGTCGATTTCAGACCTAAAATCCGCAAGCGAGTTTTCCTCCCATAGGATTCAGTGTTAAAATCGTGTACGGACGCGGATCGTTAGAAATCGGCAAGATGATGATGAGTTCGAACTCTCAAAACGTTTTTTTGCTCGCAATTTAACACTCACCACGGGGTTTTAGCGTTAAAATCGCGTGCGGACACGGATCGTTAGAATCGGCAAGATGATGAGTTCGAACTCTCAAAACTTTTTTTTACTCGCAATTTAACACTCTCCATAGGGTTTCAGTGTTAAAATCGTGTACGGATGCGGATTGTTAGAATCGACAAGACGATGAGCTCGAACTCTCAAAACGGTTTTTTGCTCGCAATTTAACACTGAATCATATGGGGAAAAGTCATCCGCAGATTTCAATCAAAACGGTACATGTACGTGTACGTAAAACTACGCGCGTCTAGGATACAATTCAGTGTTAAAAAAATTCGAGCTCACCCTAAAAAACCGTTAAAGTCTTGTACACGTACACGATTTTAACACTAAATCCTATGGAGATGTACATGTACATGTACATGTACAGGTGAGCTCGAACTCTCATTTATTACCTACTAACGAACAACAAAATGAACACATTTTATCGCCAACCAAATTTGCGAGGGAAACCCGTGTTACAATTTCATACCCTGACTTCCAATGTGTTCTATGTTCCTACTGGCGATTTTTTCAGGGGACGATTTTTAGATACCGCTGGCGATTCAAATTGTAATTGCGGTGCACGGGTTGTAGAAAATTCCAGTGAAATTTCGATTCCTCATAGAAATACTCCGCCAACGACACACGGATTTTCTTTTTCCGCATGGTTTAGTGTTGTAGTAGATGGGGAATTCATAGAAGGGGCGTGTAATACAAGATAATATACTGATGTCTCCCCCCCCCCCCCCCAAAAAAAAAAATGTTGTTAAATTGAAATATCTAATAAATTCACTTTTTAAGATTTTTTTTCCCCAGGCACTTATTCTCACCGTTGTGAGGTACAACTTCTACAAAACCAATATCAACAGTTCTCTCTTTTTGTGGTATACTTGAGGTAAGACCCGGATTTCTGATATATTGTGTCTTTTGGTAAATATATTAATGAACCCCGTATAAACAGAAAACCGTTTTGATGTTTGTATGATGAATTTTCTCAAACAGTATGCTAGGCAGTAACAATTAGAGATGTAATCCAGAGTGTGTTGGGCCCAAATAACCCAAGAGAACAACTTCAGAAACAGAGAAATTTCATGGATGGACGGGTCTCTATTGCTTGTGCAACCTCAGTGATTGTGATTACATTAAAAAGAAGCGTTATCTAGAGAACATGATGTTTGAATCTGATGAACTAGAAATATTTAAAAATATTAGGTAGCATTTGTCTTTCAATTTAACTGGTGTATTTAACCCTTTACCTAACATGAAAAGCAGACGACACTTGCAAAAAAAATTCTTGAATAACTAAATTTTTTCATTTTTTGTCTCACAAACATAGGTTATGACCCCTCGTTGGAACGAGCTCGACGAGCTCGTTCCAACGAGGGGTCATAACCTATGTTTTTGAGACAAAAAATGAAAATATTTTGAAAATTAATTGGCGATTTTTGAGAATAGCGCTGGCCGGTTTTGGCCGTTACGTTGGGTAAAGGGTTAACCGTTTACCTGGGAGCGCGGTGGCTCAGGAGGTAGAGGTGCAGGCTGCAAACCGAGAGGTCCTCGGTTCGAATCCCACCTGCGGCAACCGCGTTGTGTCCTTGGGCAAGACACTTCATCTCCATTGCCCGCGTGGGGGCACGGTGGCGTTCTGTACTAAGGCGTACTGCACGTCGATGGTGCACTTGTCTTCAACCAATGCTAACCTGCTTATGTGGAGTTAGTATGTTGGGGAGCTGACAGTTGCTCGCCGTTGCTCGGTGGTTCTCTCCGGGTACTCCGGCTTCCTCCACCCATAAAACTGTCACGGTCATGATTAGCCATTGTGCATAAATATGTGACCTTAAACACCAATAAATAAATAAATAAATAAATAAATAAATAAATAAATAAATAACCCTTTACCTAACTGAAAAGCAGACGCCACTTGCAAACAAAATTCTTGAATAACTAATCTTTTTCATTTCCAGCTCGTTCCAAAGAGGGGTCATAACCTATGTTTTTGACACAAAAAATGAAAAAATAATGAAAATTAATTGGCGACTTTTGTGAATACCGCTGGCCGGTTTTGGCCGTTAAGTTGGGTAAAGAGTTAAATAGTGATTATGCGTACACTTAAACCATGCTGCTTGAAAAACAAAAATTTCGGATCACAGTCCTGTGTCATATCTTGAGTGTTCCCTATATTGAGTCGTTTTCTGTATAATGGTACTAAAACTGAGTTAAACACTGTCATAGAAAACATTTTCGACTGACATGACTCTCCATACTTTCTAGACAAAACTGTTCGCCTCACATGCATAGACGATTTTGTTTACATCAGCTTCATTAACGTATTTTCAGAACTTTCAAACTTTATTTCTTTGTGGCAAAATATGTCGAATTTTCAGACCTCAGCTCATATACACTACACACAGACAGAGCCGTTGATGTTGGTTTTGTCGATGTTGGACATTACCTCGATGAGAATGAGTGTATTGAAACAATATTTTTTTTTAATATGAATTTATTAAATATTTACATTGTTAAAAACAAAATTGTAACTCCCAGGATATATTATTTATTGAACAGAGTGCAAATGAGATAAAAATACACCACAGACTGGAATTAATAATTCTTTTTGCACAGTGTATTATTTGGTGATTTTTCCCCAAATTGTTTCTACTAACATTCCCCTCAAAACAACGCACACTTGTTGTAGAGCTGCAGGTTGTCTTCATAATAACAACACAGGTAAAAACAAAGTGAGGTTTTGGAAGTGGGTTTTAAACAAAGAGAATGTATGCCAAGCCTTTTCGTTCAACAACGCGTTTTTTTGGCAGCCACAACTAGTGGTTTAACATCAACTATTACCGACTGGTTGTGTGAACAGTGATAATTTGTGTTATGTCCTTTTCAACATCCACTGTTTTACTGTCACGGCGAATAATTATTTTTATTATATGCTTGCCTGTGATTTATCGCAAATTATCTAAAAGATATTTCTCGATATCCATCGACTCGTTGGATATCAAGAAATATCCCCCAGTAGCTTCCTGCACGACGTCGCCTTAAACCTCGCCTTGAAGAAACGATCAGCAGATCTTTCTTATTGTCTTGAAACTGTTTGCAGTAGAATTCGGCCGAATAATGCACAGCAAAATGTCACATAGCATATAATAAAAAGAAAATCTACGCTATTGTAGTGAATATCGGGAATTATCTCATGAGTGCAAGCGCCCGTGAAAAATAAAACTTTCAGGTCCACACTCATGATATTATTCCCGATATTCACCCAAACATCGCAGATATCCTCCTCTATTTATCCCTGTTAGATACTCCCCAGTCAAAATCTGATTTTTGCGGGTTTGGGGGTTGAATGTGATGATGATACATCACCAAAAATGACTGAAAATTTGATTTGTGTTCAGAGAAAAATTGACATTTTTTAATGGATTACATATATTTTATTTTAAAGAAATGAGTCATGTGTCATCTATAATTGCGATAGAATGATACTATGTAAGAAATATTGATAAATGAAAAATTAAAACTCCACAGAAATTGCCTTTTTGATTTCCATCAAACTTTCCCAGCACAGGGTTACTAAAATTAATGTCCAAATGTTCCCAAAAGCATGGTAAAAGTCGCACAAAACACACACTACAGTGTGGATAGGAGAGTCTTGAAGCCGTCGACTGACTAGTATCTAGGAACCGTAATGCTACGGGGTGGGTTAGTAGCCTGTCCAATAAGGTCCACATCAGACCCCGACCAGTCCACATCAATCCTAAATCCGTCCTTATCATTCTTCGCCGGGCCCACTAGTCCCACTAGCCCCCAGAGGTCTCAACCAGCGCTGCCGTCAGCTTCCAAATACCCGTATGTGCTTTTGTGCTTTCCCACATTTTTGCACTGGCATACAAGCACATACTGGCATCCCTGGCACGTATTCATGTACTGTACTTATATCGTTAACCTTTTGAACTCTAGTGGTATCTTCCATGCCAGTTCAATGGCAGCAATTTGAAGAGTCCATGTTCATTATTGGGGTAGACCATTCAATATTTTCAACGTGCAGCCTTGGGGCTGCACGCTGAAAATATTAATTGGTCTGCCCCAGAGATTTAATGAATGACCATCCTATATAATGACGTTATGACGCATCATGTTCCTGGCCGGAAACGCGGCCGTTCGCGTTCAAAGGGTTAAGTATCACATAACCACATCTCGGGACGAGCCTCAGGCAGTCTCTCACACGCAATGAACATCGGAATAACCTAAAAGAAGAAAGCGTTGCACCGAGTAATAGTGGATGGGATTTAGCTTAACAGGGTGATTTTATTGAAGAGCATAATACTCAGTCTTATCAATCATTTTGGCAGAGATAGGTGGAAGTAGTTGGTACTAGACAGAATGCTAGCGCCAGAGTAGCCAAAATCGACCACTAAAGCTAAAATAATAGCAAAACACTCCTGGTTTATTCGTCCCTATCGGAGTGCACTTCGGACTAATAGTTCAGACCGTTAGATCTTCCCAATTTACGTAACGACCATATGGGACTACGTGCTCTTTTTCATCCTTGCATCCTTGCTACACAACTGACCTTTTCCCTGACCCACCCCTTACGTTTCACAACACAACTTTGAAAAGCTTATTCGCAGGGTTCTGTAAATAGGGCAGTATTTTGGCAAAAATATTCACCTTTATATATTTATTCTCCGTTCGAAACCGACGTGGCATGGAACACATCGTCCTATTGTTTGGAGTGTGAACTACTTGTGTGTGGGATGATGTCCAGCTCAAGGCTCCACATACCTACCTGATATTTTCTTTATCTAGCTACTGCACAGAAAAACAAACACCCGATGTCATGCAACCCAGAGCACGTATGGACATAGGTAAACGGAGGGAGTTATTCGACCAGACTGAGGCACCGGTTTGCCCACTCTGTCCCACGAGGTGTGTCGTACTTCAACCTCCAGTATTATAACCGATTCTAAACTACGGCTTATCATATAGTACATACAACGCCTATTACGATTTTGAATTATTCTATTCTATTATATTATTTATTTTTTTACGGGGAGCATTGGTTTGTCGTTTTTCAACAATAGTAGTATAGCATGTACCCGAACGGGCCCGGTTGGGGGATCTCATGGGGGGATCTCATATGTGACGTCATAGTCACGTGGCCCAGTGGCGCCACGTTTGGTTGTCATGGTAACCCGCGTTACCGGTTATCTTGTGACGTCATCCCCATAGTGATACGTCGTGTTAGTGCGCATGCGCAGCTCGCACTGTTAGGGTGATACGTGTTTCTGTCGGCCATTTTGTATATTGGAGGTCGCCATCTTGGTTTCTATGGTAGCACGTGCTTGCTATGTGACTCAAAAGGTTTTCAACATGACAGGAGTATGCTCGGAGGGTATGTTTGATTGAATCGGAGTTTCACGAATTACCCAAATAAATTTGACAATCCCTCCAAATCACCAAAAACGACTTTATTTACTACGGATTCCCCATTTTATCGGCTTAGCACGTTGTGCTATGATACCGAGTGACCCGGGGGGGGGGGGGAGAGGTCAATTGAACTAGAGTGATTTTCTGGCTTGAATTTTCCCCAGAATCCTCGTTTAATTCGTAGAATTACCACAAACAACCCGACAACTTGTATTATTTCGAATTCTTTCAGAATCCATTTTAGGACCGCCATACTTTGGCTTTTAATAGTAGTGTTATAGTACCGAGGGGCCCCCGTTGGTACGTTCCTTTGTCATGGAGTATACTCCAGTAGAGTAGAAGGGCCTATCAGCTGGAACAGCTTTGCTTATTATTACTATGTTTAGCTGTTTTGGTCTATTCTTGTTAATTCTCACCCTATTCCGAGTACTCTTGTTGTTTCATTTATCTAGATCACCCAATCACTTCACTTTCCTGACGCTAACTAACCAATCAGATTGCTTCATCCCCCGTAATCTCTATGCAGAGTTATCTCCCCTTATTACAGCAAAGTCCTATCCGATTCTCATCATCTCTATATCCAATGTCCGCGTCCCATGGAATTCCTTTTTGTGAAACGTCTCTGGTTATGGAATCTCTTTTTAGTCGCATGAGGCCATAAGGGCTAGGAGAAAAGCCCTCAACGAGGCCTAATTTACTATCCCTCGTAACCTCATTTCGATTGAGGCCATGAGGGCCATGAACAAATACCTCAATGAGGCCTCATTTACTATCCCTCTTAACCTTATTTCGGTATTTGAGGATACCTCTGGCCTGGTATTGTATTATTTGAGGATACCTATCGAGGATACTTTCTGGTGAATCCCTTTTTGTCGTATGAGGGCCATGAGAAATCCCTCAATGAGGCCTCATTTATGCATTGTAATGGTATTAAGGTTAGAGAAGTAATTAGCACTAAGCAATCTCATTTAGACCAATTCACACTTCATCAAAGTAGTGTTGATAAAGATGTAATTGGTATTATGGTCACTGGTGTTATGGTAATTGGTATTTTGTAATATAGCAAAAACATGATTTTCATGGGCATTACGGTTCATAAGCAGCCCGAAGTCTTACAAGCGACCCGAAACGAAGTCGAGGGCTGCTAGTAAGACAGAGAGTTGTAAATCATTTCTGGCCACGATTCGCACCTTATACTCCGAAGTGAGAACAACTTGACAATGGAGCTCCCAACTGTAATCTAAGAAACACTGGTCAGAATGAAGGCTACCCTTGCTACCACCTGTTGTATCCAGGTGTTCAAGGGTAAAATACAACTGACAGTGGATTTTGAGAAAGAAACCGAACCGACGTCCTTGGAGAGGTGTAGCACCTTTCGTGGGGGGATTTCCCCTCGCACTGGTCACCCTCCAAGTGACACGGACTTGCTGGATGATTCCAAAAAGACAGAAACCGCCGAGATCAGGAAGAAAAGAAAGAGAAAGAAGGGACCTTCCGCCAGGCGACGCGATGCCCGCCAACTGACGGAGTTCATGGAAAAGAAATGGATGGAAAAGGAAGAGACGGAGACTAACCATGGCGTTGAAAGCTCAATGCCTGCTACCCCTGGCCGTTCCACGTTTAGCTCGGTTCCTTCAACTCCTGTGGAAGGTCCGGAGGTCGCTGGTTCGCCAGGTAACAGTCCTATCTCCAGACCATCACACTCTTCCTCGGAAGAGGAGATGGAGGAGGAAGGTCTGTTTGCGAAGCAGGAAGTTGAGTCGGACATCGCACATGTCGCTAAACCCGCTCTTGCTCTTCCTGCCTTTTCCAATCGGGACACCACCCATGAAGCAAACACCGCGGAGTCCGTGAAAAGCATCCAAGGAGAAAAGGCCAGAGATCACCACCGAACATTCCTACTAGCCACGATCAAAAACTTGGAAAACCGCAGGCTCAACGAAAAGTCGTTCAGCGTAGCAATAGAGAGTGTTAGCAGCCAGTGCCTACGCACACCGCCAAAGAGCTCTTCACCACCTGCAGCTGCGAGGGCTAGACCTTACGAACCAAGTCAGCCCTCCACCACTCCCCCTTCATCACCATCAAAGGAGGTATCACCAACGCAGCCACCTCCTCCTAACAAAAACAAACGAAAACACAGACGCCGCTAAGTACCTTAACACTTTCCTCCTTCACAACGGCCAGACGAACCAAATCACATACAGCTAAGGAGGGCCGAAAGAGGCTTGCCCCACAGCGTCCCTGCGCGCCTTCGGCGCGCAAAAAACATTTAATTGCATTTCTGGTGGACACTAATGGAACCGTAATACCTGAGAAAGTCATGTTATTAATATTATTACCATTAATAGGAAAGGACATTCAAGTAACCTCAAAATAACTGAAAGTCATTAGTTTAATCAAAACCGAGAATTATTCAACATACTTCTCCTTTAATCAAGAAATACACTGGCATTTTAATGTGAATAGAAAATGAACAATTTAAGTAAAGAGTTGGAACTTTGAATGTTCATGAGATATCGACATTTACCTTTTAAAGTTTTTTAAAAACCATGTACGAAATAACTCAAGCAAAAAATCCAGTATCGGGGCTTGATAGCTTCAAAAAGCAGAATGATACATATCTATACTGACCTTAAATCATTATTTGGCTCTTAATGTTTCGTTGGGAAGGTGCACTCGTTTCGCCTCGGATGAAAACAAACAAGGGAGACAATACGTCCATTGAACATAAATCGATACGAGCTCACGTGACGTATCGGGCCGCAGGCGGATAATGAAATTCATTTTTTATCCGCCCACGGCCCGATACGTCACGGGACTTGCCGCGCGTTATGTAATTTGATCGCCTTACTAAACAATGTTCCAACAAGACTAAAATCCTCCTCCTCTGATTGGACGAGAGCTCGCTTAGTGTATTCTCTGTTTACGGCTCAAGTGGCAAATGTTACCGTCTGACGTCACAACGCGAAATATTTGCAATGACGTCGTCCGTTTCGTTACTGCTTCATCAATGGAGTGACTAGCACGCCGCTTCATTTTTCGGGATCTTCCACGTGTGCAGCAGACGGGGTGAAATGTTGTTTAAATAACAAACCTATTTACGATTTGAACTAAGATGGAATGAGTTTATCTAGTTTATTGATTAGTTATCCAGTGCCGTCGTGGATACACGAGAGGTTTATTTACTGAACCTGTGATCGTTAAAAGTTGCCTTTAGTAAATAAGCCTGTCGTGTTTCACAATGTATGTTTTGGGCTATGTGTAGTGTCTATTGGAACATATACGTTATTGTGATGAATTGGCAGTAACATGGTCTGAGGTTTGCGGCTCGGCGCGTATGTTCAACCTCGACGCTTCGCGTCTCGGTTGAACATTAGCTCCGAGCCGCAAACCCCAGCCCATGTTACCGTCAATTCATCACAATAACTAAACAATGTTAATGCACAAGAAAAGGCCCTGTTAAGTTGTAATAATTGGAGTTTTAATATGTGGTTTAGAAGGCATTGGTATTTTGGTGATAGCTGTGATGGTAAGATACCGCCGGGACTTGAGTCTCACAGTCAGAACAAACCAGGTTTAACCCCCACCTCAATATGTTATATTCGCTACATCTCAGGTCCTGATGAAAGTTAAACTTCGCTTGGGTATGGGGGGGGGGGGGGGGGTATCAAGTGTAGTGAGCCTGATCTCCCTGGCTTTAATAAAACACGATGGCATCTTACAGGTGTGTAGAGGTGACGACGATGACGAAGAAAACAAAACACCGTGTGCCCTCGAGGACGTGTGTGGAACATTGATGAAATATGACGATGACCTTGTGAACGACGAGGGATCGCTATGTCCTTGTAAAGCAGATAGTGCGACACCTGTTAACTGCAACAACAAATGGAAAGATAACGACACCAAATCAATTACGTGGACTCACTACGAGAGATGTAAGTACTCCACTTATAAGTAACTCAACGACAGATTGCTGTTTTGATTTTTACCCAGAACCTGTCTCATTCTGGACAAATTTCACATAAAGCTGTACCACCCACTTTTCTCTATTCCCAGGCGCCAGGCGCATAGCCAGAATACTATATCAGGGCCAGTTGGGGAAGGGGGTATGATATATGAAAGGCCTTTGTGTGGGTTTTCGGGGGTCCCCGTAGTCATACCTAGGACCCTCCGGTCGTTGCCCTTCCTTCCACGTCCCTGTGGGAAGTGGGGGGAGGGCAACTACCTGAGGGTGATAGTTCGAACTCGCCTCCATCCTCGAAAAAGGTTTGCAAACTTTAGTGCTCTGTGAGCGAATCTGAGGCATTTGTTGCATGTGCAGCCCCTATATTGAAGAAACATAATGCTGTCCTATATCCTCTCTCTCTTTTTTTCTCTCTCTCTCTCCCTACCTCTCTCTCTCTCTCCGATTGCAATGACGAGTTGGTAAAGATAATGTTCTAACCTCCCATCTCCCTCAACCTATTCCTGAAAAACGATAGGGGAACGTGCCTCCTTTGCTCCCATGTTTCGTATGTAAGAGATAAACAGCCAGGAATGTGGCGTGAACGACAGAAGTCATTTCAACAAGCAGACTTTTACAAACCCAACGTCGACCATTCGTGATGTTCGTTTTTGTTTGGGGTATGTTTGTTTTCTTAATACTCTTAAGGGGGCACCGGGTACGATTAGACGATTACAATCGATTGTGCCGGGCGATCAATGGATTAGAAAAATCAATAAACGTGACGCCCCTATTCAAGAGCATGGGTGGCGTCAGAATTTCCCCGACAGGCTTGCTTGAGCTCCCAGACGCAGCGAGTATGGCATTCCCAGACAAGCACACAATAAAGGACACAGTTTCCCCGACGGAGAGGAGGGACCCTCCCGATGGGATGGGGGTTGCACACCCCTGCTCGAGCCCCTCTCCCCACGAAATCTCTGCTTAAGAGGTGGGGAGTCGCTCACGTGCGTCTTGCTTGTTCTCACCTACGAGTTGTTTAGGCGATCCCTGTACTGATTAAAGTCTAGGTCCCTTGTTCGTTTCGAAGTCGCATGATTGAAGCAACAAGCCCGGAGAAAACGTTGTGTGAGCAGCACACGCGTTTTGTGGTATGATTTATGATTTAGAGTTACTGCCCCTGCGCCGTGTAAATTAAACAGTAGCAGCGTCTTTGATGTTTGAAAACGACATGGATCGATGGTACTGATCTCCAGAAAACTGGATTACTGAAACGCTCATTGGTCACATATAGAAAATAGTCTCTACCGCCGCCATCTTGGATAGGGTGGAATTTGTTATAAATATACAATGCTCGATAATAACAAAATTCTCGAACGTTTTTTTTCCAGACGCCGTGCAATTACCAATTGCTTTTTAAAGAATAAACTTAAAAAAATAAATATGTTGATAAGACTAAAAAAAAGTGTTTTGTTTCTCAGGCAATCCCTCATTAATGTGAACCTCCAAAATGGACATTTTTTTTTGCCTTTCAGTGTCTTCCGATATTAGTACAAACTCAAGGAGACCCAAAACTTTTTACAGTTTTTGATTGATGCATATCTATTTGGTTGCGTCTCTAATATGTTTGCCTTGTTACAATTTATGGGACAGAGTGCCCAGCTTGGCACTCTCCATAAACTGTAACGAGGCAAATAGATTGATTAAGTATTTTTACTTCAGATATAATATGAAGAGCATCAAAAGAATATGAAGCATTTGAACTGCAGTACGTACAGTATGTTTTAGAGGAATGGGTTTTTTCAAATTAAAAATGAATTTCTGTGTATAAATATGCACTTTCTATATTTCTGTGTGTAAAAGCCAAAATCCTCTCCATGTTCGCTCGCATTTTGAAAAAAAATAAAAATCCCCCCTCTCTCACTGATTTGAAAAGAAAATTGCACGAGAATCAACTAATTTATTTTGTGTGACCTAATGTGCACATTTTTTGTGACAATACAAATTGAATATTTACAACATATTATAGTTATTATTGACCAAAAACACTTGGCGATTTTGTAAAGTTGATGCATTGTTATTAATTTCCATGCATGGTAAACGCCACGACGTTTGATGAACAGCAAGCTGTTACGCTGTAGTGTAACAGCAGCTTTCACCGCACCAAACGTCATGGACTGTTAAGAAATATCGCGTCAGTTGACATGACGCCATCCTAAGGTGGAGGATGGGAAGCAGTCTGAGTAGTGATGTTTTTCGCTGATATTCCAGCAATTTAATTGTATAGAGATATGTGGTTGATCGTCAACTCAAAGTAAATTGTGTCGAGTGAACGGCAACAGCCACTTGTTGCGATTCTCCCTGATATTTTTAGATTAATTTCAAAATACCGGAAACTGGTGATCTGTGCCACGGGTAGTCGCGGTTGTGTTGTGAGTTTTAGCCTGACGTAACCAGTTTCGGACAAGCATAGATTGCATCCGGGAACCTACCTAATAGGCGCCGTCCCGTTCCCATGCATAGCAAATATATTCTGGTGGCTGTTTTCATATAGACATTTGGTTTTCAAGGCTAAACTGGTATATTTAGCTGTCCAAGAGCTGCCGCACGCGGCTTTCCCACTCCTTGAAGGTTCCCCATCGTAACTACATCCCAAACAAATGGCGGGACCAGTTAATAGATTAAACCAATGTCCACTTTCGGCTGGCCTCCACGTCGCTGTTGGCCAACAGCTTAAATATTTCATCCCCGCCAAATCCATTGTGTTTGAGGAGATGGAACATCTAAACTTGCTCGCTGCTGTTGCCCTACCTTAAAAAACAGTGAAGTACCATTGTCAGTATTGAATATTCAGTAGAGCCTAGTTAATGTGATATCTCTTAAATGAATACTCCTGATAATTCAATATAATTTCCAAACAAAAATCTATTTACCATACTTTCACTACACGTTGACCTGTTAACTGCATATAAGTATGTGAACTCCTGTTAATTGAATAAAAAAAGTCCTGAAATTTGTCGAGGAATGATCCTGTTTATAAACCTATTTGGTCACAGAACATTCAATATAGACATTTAATCTGTTATATGTTGTTTGACAGAGCTCCATAAACTCTGTCAAACAAGATATAATAGAATGTATGCCCGGTTTAACTCTAGAATACATGTATGTGGTCAAATCCCTGTTAACCGAATAATCTTATTTGTCGAGTAATTTTCACTGGCAAATTAAAGTGGTCATTCAATTAGAATGCCAATTCAGTAAGGAGAATTAGTTGACGTTGAAATTCCCAAGTCTGTTATTCCATACCTGTTAAGTAAATATTCTCAAATTAAACATCAAAATGAAGGTTTAAAGTATAGAACATAAAAATCCATGCAGTCGACTCACAGAGGTGACAACAGACATCAATGGTTCCAGGAACTTCCCTGCCGTATTCGTACAAGAACAGATTATGAAATAATATTTCACGTGAACACCTCCTGACGAAATATGCTTCATATATCCAAGAACAACGCTATGAAATCATAATTCTTCAAAAGGCAGCGACAGAGCTTCCTCAGGTTAAATTCCAAATCTCACTGATTAGTTTTGTTTTCTACTTGTTTATGTTTCGGTTAACCCTTTACCTAACGTAACGGCCAAAACCATCCAGCGCTATTCTCAAAAATCGCCAATAAATTTTCATTATTTTTTCATTTTTTGTCTCAAAAACATAGGTTATGACCCCTCGTTGGAACGAGCTCGTCGAGCTCGTTCCAACGAGGGGTCATAACCTATGTTTTTGAGACAAAAAATGAAAAACATCAGTTATTCAATATTTTTTTTGGCAAGTGTCGTCTGCTTTTCATGTTAGGTAAAGGGTTAAGGTCACCAGGGCCGAAAGAGTATCGATATATAATGCCATCTAAAATCAAATAATGAGACTGATCTCTTCACACTTTTGACTATTGTTATTTGGAGACTGCAAAGCTGCCATATTACTTACAAGGTATCATGACACCTGTTTGAAGTTTCTAGACTTATGCGATTATTTTTCGATTAAAATGTGTATCCGGGAAGGAACCCTTCTTCAATAAAAATGCAGACAGTGTTGATTTTTTCTCTTTTCCCAAATACAGTCCTTATGCGGCATCGTAAAGTGAGTTTGTCACGTCTTATTCTCCAGAAATATAATTTTATGATCAGTTCTGGTACGAATACGATAGCAGACTTCCAAAAACCATTGGTGCCTGCTGTCAGCTCTGTGAGTATCTATCGTTTTCTTTTTTTTTATACATTACAACCTACATTTCGATGTATAATATGTGCATTTATCATATGACTCGTCGTTTTGTTCACTTTAAAACATTTGATATTTTGCTTTCATATTAATCAGTGATAAATAAAGCCTTCCGTCGATTTCATTTGTCAATTTCAAAACTAGACAATTTGATTGGTCGAACAAAATACAACTGTGCCATATTTTCATAATTTGCATAATTGGGGTTGAAAGATTTCATTGGTCAATTTCAAATATGGACAGTTTGATTGGCTGAACAAAATACGACTGTGTCACATTTGCATAATTTAAGTGGGGAGAATTTACGTTATCTGTCCTATTTAGGTTGGGTTATATTGCATTAACCCTTTACCTAACATAAAGACCAAAACCGGCCAGTGCTATATACGAAAAAATTTCATTTTTTGCTTCCAAAACATAGGTTATGACCCCTCATTGGGACGAACGCATCGCGCTCGTCCCAATGAGGGGTCATAACCTATGTTTTGGAAGCAAAAAATGAAAAATTTTAGTTATATGATGATGTTTTTTCCAAGTGTAGTCTGCAACACACGTTAGGTAAAGGGTTAAAAAGTCATTCTAAGTCGTTAATTTGTGCATATTTGTGTCAAATGATAAATAGAATATGAAATAAGTGTTTTCTCATATGATATTTATGAAACTCGTCCGAATTTTCCGTTTGGGTCTCGCCAGAGGCTCGCCCAAACGGAAAATTCTTAAACTCGTTTCATAAATATCATATGAGAAAAACACTCATTTCATATCCTCCATATATGCCCATTGGTGATACATATTCGCTAACATCTTGAAATTTTAATTTTACCTGAAATATTCCCACACTCTTAGTGTTAAATTTACTGGCAGCTTCAGGAAATTAAGGGGGTAACTTTCTTGTAAATCAGTTCCAATGACGAAAATTGTCAGCCATGTGAACTGTTGTATATGGTTACACACAATGTACATCATATGTACCATTTTGTAATTTTGTTTTCAATAAATATAGGTTATTGCCACCACTTGGGTTCTCGAGGTGGTGTATAGAAGGTATGCCAGAGACGAGGGCGAGACTTCGATATACCATCTTGGAAACCTACATGGTGGCAATAACCATTTTATCTTACAATACTACGCACTTTGTTGACTTGTTTGCATAATGAAGGGATTGGGCACAGTTTTTAACAGCGCCTGTTTTGACAATCATTCAGCTTCTATGAATTGATTTTTATGAATGAAGATCATGACGTCATGATATTGCGTTCTTGTGCTGTGCATGGCAACATCCATATTCATTGTTTTCCTTCTACTATAACCTCTGTAGTTTGAAGTGGTGTTTATGCTCTGTGTTTCTTTGTTTTATTTTCATGTTTAACCCTTTACCCAACGTAACGACCAAAATAGGCTAGCGCTATTCTCAAAAATCGCCAATTAATTTTCATTATTTTTTCATTTTTGGTCTCAAAAACATAGGTTATTACCCCTCGTTGGAACGAGCTCGTCATAACCTATGTTTTTGAGACAAAAAATGAAAAAAATTAGTTATTCAAAAATGTTTTTGCAAGTGTCGTCTGCTTTTCATGTTAAGTGGACCTTTGTAAAATATCATAATGGCAAAAATCGAGTCGAATTTGTTTTGTTGAGCTGGTGATTTATTTATCATTTGTTACTGTTACAAAAAACAAAACGTTGTCATATATGTAATAACTCAATGCCAATTAAGTGAAGGCCTTTTTCCGACCAGCAACATGATACGCCATAACGTCATTAAATAGGATGGCTGTTCAGCAAATGTGTGGGGTAGAGCAATTAATATTTCCAGCGTGCAGCCCAGAGGCTGCACGTTGAAAATATTGATTGGTCTAACCCAAATAATGAATATGGACTCTTAATTGCTGTCATTGAACTAGCATGGAAGATACCACAAGAGCTCAAAGGGCTAATATAGGTTTGTATTTTATCTAGATGTTTTTACTTGTATTAGCTGCGCGTTGGCACAGAAAGTAGAGATGCAGGCTGCAAGCCGAGAGGTCCTCGGTTCGAATCCCACCTGCGGCAACCGCATTGTGTCATTGGGCAAGACACTTAATCGAAAATACCCAGGTGGGTGCACGGTGACGTTGTGTACTAAAGCGTACTGCACGTCGATGGTGCTCTTGTCTTCAACCAATGCTAACCCTGCCTGTGTGGAGTTAGTGCGTTGGGGAGTCTGCCAGTTGTTCGCTTTTACTCAGTGGTTCTATCCGGGTACTCCGACTTCCCCCACCCATAAACCTGTCCGACACGAGGTGACCGTGGCTGTCGAAAGTGTCGTTAACCCACAATAAATAAATAAATAAATTTTACTTGTTTTGGTAGAAATACGACCTTGATGTAAGATAGACACCGTTAAAAACTAATGTTACTCCCTTTCTCCCCCCCCCCCCCCCCCCCCGACACGAGGTGTCCCTCACTCTAGAAACTGTCGTTAAACTCTAAGAAATAAATAAATACTCTTTTTCTCTCGTATAGCGAACCTGAAGGTGAAAAACAAATTTGGTGGGAGAATTATACCAAAAGTTGTGTCTCCATACATAAATGTTGCTTGATTTCTTTCCAATAGCTGACCAGAGAGTCCAATATAAATTCTGTGAAAATATTATGCGGAATAAAGTGAATTGCACACAAGGAGAAGTAGCACTGAAGATGGCCACTAGCGTAACAGAATGGAACATACGGATACACGAATTCGACTGTCGTTGTCCGAGTGGTAACTACGAACTGGTTCGCTGGGAGCGAAAAGACGACCTATGGATTTATTATTACGAATGTCATATGGTGAGAGTCTTTGTTTAAATTTCATTTTTCATTTAGTATTGTTCTCCTCGGGATTATTTTGAGACAATAGCACATTGGAGGACAACATTTAAAATCGAAATGGTTTATACTTTTCTCTCTGTGTTCACGAGTTTGTGGATGTTACATACACACCACGGCGTGGATGACTAGGGGGACTTCGCCCGACACTTTTCCTGACAAAATGTCAACTTTGTATACATTCATGCACGAAGTCCATAAAACTAGTTCATGTACTTTCACCCTGTCCTGATATTTATTCAGTCATATACCTTAGTTATTTATGTCTTCACATTCTGGGTGTTTGAGCCTTCAAGAAATATGCAGTGTGCTCACACTCGCATGAAAACGATGATGCGTTCATGTGGGAAGCGGGGGGATCCTACATTTTTCTGAGGGGGAAACGCCGTTCGTGTAAGACATACTATACATACCATCTCTTTCGTGGGGCATACTATCTCCTCCGTAGGACTAATTGTACATACTATCTCGATCATACGAATATAAATATCTTGTTCGTGCAGCATTTATTTATTATTTATTTATGTTTAAGGTCACATATTTATGCACAATGGCTAATCATGACCGTGACAGTTTTACGGGTGGAGGAAGCCGGAGTACCCGGAGAGAACCACCGAGCAACGACGAGCAGCTGCCAGCTCCCCAACATCGTAAGTGCAGCATCCTGTCTCCTATGTTAGACATAATATCTCATACATAGGTCTTAGTATATCTTATGTAGGACTTAGTACCTCATGCTTAAGATCTATTATCTACCTGTCTCCCCAGTGTCGGTAAAGGATATGCACGCTATGGTGAATATCTAGAATTATCTCATGAGTGTGGACCTCAAAGTTTTACTTTTCACGAGCACAATTGCAAGGCCTGGGATTGCTTGAGCTTGACGTATATCCAACACATTGTGCAGCTAGCAAGGCGAAGGAGTGCTCGCTGTGTTCAACACAGCGAGCACTCCTTCGTTTTGCTAGCTGTGTTAAACTCGTTTTAGTTATCGATAAGTTACTCGCTTTCCAAACTCTGTATATACTGAGTCAAAAAAGAAAATATAATAGAAACAAATGTGAAAAAACAGCGTAAAGGGATGAAATATAATAGTTCTAACGTTGCATGTTTGTGGACAAGAAGTCGTGCAAAGAGTTTAATGACATGGTGTTGTTGTCCACCCAACCGAATACAATTTTGCTACGGATTTCAAAATAGCACGTGCTACCCGAGAATGTCAAATTGAATGGGTGACCGACGATTTTCTTTGTATTATGTTGTGCTAGAGAGCCTGGATTATTGAGAAAACACTCTAGTTTTTGTCTTCCGACATTTTAAAAAATTGCCAAGGTTAACCGAAAATCAGAGGTTGCGTGCCATTGGTAGGCATGAGGCTGGAATACCTCCAGATGAGCTCGCTCCTGAGTTCGGAGTCACTGTGGCCACTATTTACCGTCTCTTTGGAAGGTATAGAACCACTGGATCTACTGCCGACCGACCTCGGTCAGGTCGACCAAGAGTTACGATCCCTGCACAAGACCAATACATCAGACGTCTCACTTGCGGGATCGCTTCCTTCTGGCGACGAGGACAGCAGCAATTACTCCTGGTAGAACTGACAATAGAATCAGTGCACAAACTGTTTGCAACAGACTCGCTGAACACAGCATCCGAAGTAGGAATCCATACCACGGACCAATCCTTACCCAACGACATCGTATCGTCAGAATGGAATGGGTACGTCAGCGTGTTCGCTGGACTCAGCAGCATTGGAGCACAGTTCTTTTTAGTGATGAATCACGATTTTGTCTACGGCGCGCTGATGGTAGGGCATGAGTGTATAACCGACGAGGAGAACGGTTTTCTGATGCTTGCGTGTGGGAATGCGACCGTTTCGGCGGGGGTAGTGTAATGGTTTGGGCAGGAATTTCCTTGCACCATCGAACGCAGTTGATATTCATCGATGGTAATCTGCATGGACAGCGATATAGGGACGAAATTCTTAACGCTTTTGTCGTCCCGTTGTTCAACGCTAACGTCGGATTGCAGTTATTCCAGCAAGACACCAATAAATAAATAAATAAATAAATTGCACCTGAGTTTGTTTTGGTGTCTCACCATGTCTCACCACAAAACGAAAAGAAGGTGAATCGTCCTCATTATTTGGCTAACAGAGTATTGAAATTCACTGTGAAATATCTACCTGCCTGCCTGCCTGCCTGCCTGCCTGCCTGCTATAGAAATGAATATGGGGCCACCCCGAGTGTCCAAAATGGGTCTATTAGGAGTACTTTTTTATGGCGGAGGTCATCGTCAGGTTTACAAAAGTGTGTGGGTGGGCGTGTAGGGGGGCACCAAAAGTTATGACCAAATTTTTTTTTACCGATAGATGTCTTCAAAGAGGTCTACTAGGGATACGTTTTTATCAGGAATCTAATGGTGAGGTATAAAAAAGTATCATCGAGGTGGGGGTGGGGGTGTACAGGAGCACCAAAAGTTATGACCAAAATTATTCTCACCGATATAGGTCTTCAAAGGGGTCTACTAGGGGTAATTTTTTACCAGGAATCTAATGGTGAGGTTTAAAAAAGTGCCGGGGTGGGGTAGTGTGGGGTGTAGAGGGGCACCAACACTTATGGCCAGCAAAATATAGTATAGATTAAGGGAGAATACTCTCCTCAGCCCAAGCAACGCCGGGTAACCCTGCTAGTCAGTAATACATTTCCACATTTTCCCAGGAAGATCCACGACAAGTAGCTGATGATTGCTGAAATGATGAATCCACGTCCCCACACATCTTAATTTCGGAAAGCGTTACCATTTGAAAATTAATTTTTGGCCCGTGCAAGATCCCGAAACTTCGCTTATGATGGACACACGAACTCTTAGCCCAGCGCGACGTGAAATGAAGTGAAAAAAAACTTCTACTACCATTATGAAAGTGAAATCTGAAATTAAAATGCTAGTTTATCAAGTTTTGAGCAAGACAGTACTGTTGAGAATTGTAAGATAATTCAATCATCACATCACTCTTGTTCCTAAGAAAATATCTGGACTTTAACTCATCCAGATATGGCCTTTGAAACAAGGGCACGACTTTAATACATATTGTACACAAACGTAGCGGTGATAATTATAATTATCATCGGATGCGTACACCGGTGAGAAAAGTAAAAGAATTAAAAAAGCAGACCGTCGAACAGGTGTGAAACATTATTTTCAGCCTGTAGGCCTAAGTATGTCCCACACAGGACGTAGTAAGTTCGTTCTCAGTCAGACGTAATATATTCCAGATGGGACTTAGTATCTTCTACGCGTGACTTAATATATAAGACATAGCATATCTGGTGACATCAGTCATCCGGAAAGGACGGGGGAAAACGCCCAATAGACAACATGCGTTGCACCTGCGCAGTAACATCGTACATCGCATTAACAGTAGCGTGTCTCCTTACGCACGTTATTCTGACAGCACACGAGATATTTATCATGCACTGCAGTAAGGTGCCACTCCAGAGACCCCCTCGATGAGTTCAGCCAAGCTGGAGGCAAAACCACAGGATACCCTACACTGATGTTATGAAGTTCTACGTAGTAGATAATAAGTTGTACTTAGAGGTTATTACAGTGGAGTTCTGAATAGCTTCTTTGCTATTGAAAATTATTCAAGTAACAGAAGTATTCAATTAACAGTGATTGTGTCACGTTCCTGTATTCTAGAGATAAACTGAGCATTTATTCTATTATATTTTGTTTGACAACGCTCCATTATCTCTGTCAAACAAGATATAATAGATTAAATGCTATATTTGATGTACTGAGGCCAAATAGGTCTATAAACAAAGGACAACTGGAGAGAGGAAGGGTAATTTGTTGACAGGTCAAGATTTTTAATTCAATTAACAGGAGTTTACTCTATAACCTATATTCAGTTGACGGGTCAAATTTGTACTAGAGGTATGGCAAATGGTTTTGGGTTGGAAAATTATATTCAATTAACAGGATTATTCAGTTAAGATATATAAAATTAAGTGGGCTCCACTGTACTTGGTTTGTTTCATATCGGCCTGAATACCAGCTTCGTATCAGCCTGAGACGGAAGGTTGAATGCTGGTGTGAATTTACTGAAGGCTGATACCTGGGCCAATATAAAACTAACCAAGTAATAACCTATTTATTTATTAAACAAAATCAAACATTTACAAAAAAGTCCCCAGATCTGTTACAGATTTTCGTGAAGTCCGGAGTTTGCTCGTCTTCAGCTATCCCAACGTCGCGCCTTCCTTAGTGGGGAAACCGCAAAGTTCGAAAAGCGGAACTACTTCTTCTCTCACATGGACGAATCTCGTTTATGACTTTGAATCTTAGATAGTGTTGAATGAAGTGTACTACTCGATTCCTTGTTCTCATCGCCCACTTAATCGTTAACTATTACCATCATTAATTCCCCACCATACAAAAACAATCCCACTTTGCCTGGTTACACCGATTTTATTGATTGATTTGGGAGCATGGTGGCTATATAGATAGAGATGCAAGCTGCAAACCGAGAGGTCCTCGGTTCGAAACCCACCTGCGTCAACTGCGATGTTTCCTTGGGCAAGATACCTAATCCCAATTATCCACGTCGGGGCACGGTGGCGTTGTGTACTAAGGCGTACTGCACGTCGATTGTGCACTTGTCTTCAACCAATGTTAACCCTGCTTGTGTGGAGTTAGTATGTTGGGGAGTCTGACAGTTGCTCGCCGTGGTTCGGTGGGTCTCTCCGGTACTGCGGCTTCATCTTCCGTAAAACCGTCCGACACGAGGTGACCCTGGCTGTCGAAAGTGTCGTTAAACCCCAATAAATAAATAATAAATACTGATTGATTGCTTTCGATGAATAACTGCGAACGATTTTCCTGTAAACAAAATTGCTGCACCTAGTGACGTATCAAAAGGGAGAATTCTAGTTCCTATTGGTCGAGATCGGCTTCATATCAGCCGAGCCTGAAGGCATATCACGGCTTCATATCATCCGAGTTTGAAGGCATGTAAGCCGAGCTCGATAATGGGCAATTCTGGGAAAGAAAATCATATGCAATAAAAGAGTAGATAATAAGTCCTTCATAGGAGACAAGTCTTAGGTAGAAGAAAGTCATTCATATGAGATAACAAGTTGTACATAGGAAATAATATGTTCTACGTGGGCGGTGTTCATACGTAGGAGTTACTAAGGAGGTATTGTGCCATTGGACGGAGATATTAAGTTCAAAATAGGGGAGAACAGGTAGATAATAGGCCGCTAGCATAAGATACTAAGACCTGCAGAAGATATAATGAGACTTGTGTACAGTATGGCCGCCGTAGACTGGTCACTTTCCACAGGTGGATCTTTACCCCGAACGCAGTAATATTAGATTCCAAACACTGATTATTGGAATAATCGTCAAAAATTTAATTGATGAAGCACCGGGTACTTCATTAATTAAAATTTTGCTGCTGATGATTTTTATTACCTAGAAAACGCATGGGTGGACACCGCTGCCGGCGCGTGGATGATGACCAGTCTACTGCGACTGTATTGTATGAGATATTATGTCTAACATAGGGGAGAAAATACAAATTAATATGTAAGAGATAGCATGTCCTACGTAGGAGATATTATGTCCCATGAAGGAGATAGTATGGGGAGCATAAATCCTATGAAGCCGACAGTTTGTCCCAGGTAGGATATAGTATGTCTTACGAAGGAGATAGTATGTCCCACGAAGGTGATAGTATGTATAGTATGTCTTATGAAGGAGATAGTATGTCCCACAAAGGGAATAGTATGTATAGTATGTCTTACGAAGGAGATAGTATGTCCTACGAAAGTGATAGTATCTATAGTATGTCGTATGAAGGAGATAGAATGCCCAACGAAGGTGATAGTAAGTAAAGTATGTCTTATGGAGCAGATAGTATGTCTATGAATGCGACAGTATGTATCGCATGTCTTACGAAGGAGACAGTTTACGAATGAGATAGTATGTATAGTATGTATTACGAAGGAGATAATATGTCCTACAAATGTGACTGTATGCATAGTATGTCTTACGAAGGAGATAGTATCTTCTGCGAAGATGATGGTATGTATCGCATATCTAATGAAGGACATATTATGTATCACAAAGGTGATAGATGCATAGTGTGTCTTATGAAGGAGATAGTATGTCCTATGAAGGTGAGATAGGATGTCCTACGAAGGTGATGGTATGTATAGGATATCTTACGAAGGAGATAGCATGTTCTACGGAGGTGATAATGTGTATAGTATGTCTTCCGAAGGACACAGTATGCCACACGAAGGTGATAGTATGTATAGTATGTCCTATGCAGGAGATAGTATGTTCTACGAAGGTGATAGTATGTATAGCATGTCTTACGAAAGAGAAAGTATGCCCTACGAATGTGAATGTAGGTATAATGCGTCTTGCGAATGAGATAGTATGCCCTATGAAGGTGATACTATGTGTCGTATTTCTTACAAAGGAGATGGTATGTCTTACGAAAGTGATAGTATGTACAATATGTCTTACGAATGAGATAGTATGTCCTATGAAGGTGATGGTATGTCTTACGAAGGAGATAGTATGTTCTACGAACGTGATTGCATGTACATTATGTCTTACGAAGGGGATAGTATCTCCTACGAAGGTGATAGTACGTATGGTATGTCTTATGAAGGAGATAATAGTATGTCCTACAAATGTGATTGAAGGTATACTGTGTCTTACAAAGGAGATACTATGTCCTACGAAGGTGATAGTATGTATAGTATGTCTTACGAAGGAGATAGTGTGCCCCACGTACGTAATAGTGTGTATAGTATGTCTTACAAAGGAGATAGTATCTCCTATGAAGGTGATAGTATTATAGTATGTCTTACAAAGGAGATATTATGTCATACGAAGGAGATAGTATGTAATACGATGGAGTTTGCACGCCCTATGGGGGAGACACAAAATCTTGTGTAGGAAGCAGGAGATAAAATGCCATATGGAAGAGGTAGGAAGTCCTACATAGGTGCTAAGCGAGTCCACATATGAGATAATATATTCAACATATGAGGTAGTGAGTTATTCGTGGGTTGTAGTATGTACTCCAAAAGAAGATAATAATTCCTATTCAGGGGATAGCATGCCCAATATGGGATATATATATATGTCGTACCCAGGCGAAAATGAGTCCCTTGTCAGTGAGAGTATCTCAGAGGTAGGATACTTGTACTTGATATATGTCTCACGAAAGCGATACTAAGTCCTACATAGCAGATATTATGTCATACGCAGGTACTAAGTCCAATGTAGACATATTACGTCTTATATGGGTCACGCTGAGTCTTGGATATGACGTAGGGTGATATTATATCGTTTGTTGGCGGCAGTAAGTTCTATTTAGGCGATACTAAATACTACGCGGCAGAATAAGCCCTATGCAGAGAGAGAGAGAGAGAGAGAGAGAGAGAGAGAGAGAGAGAGAGAGAGAGAGACAGACAGACAGACAGACAGACAGACAGACAGACAGACAGACAGACAGACAGACAGACAGACAGACAGACAGACAGACAGACAGACAGACAGACAGGACAAGACAAGACAAGACAAGAACAGGACAGGGCAGGGCAGGGCAGGGCAGGGCAGGGCAGGGCAGGGCAAGGCAAGGCAAGGTAAGGTAAGGCAAGGCAAGGCAAGGCAAGACAAGACAAGACAAGGCAGGAAGGCAGGTAGGCAGGCAGGCCATACATATCAAAATTGACTATCGTGTCGAAACAATCTTGTACATTCGTCTCAAACATTGCTCTGTGTATTGTGTACATACAATACTGCTAAAGCACATGGGCCACCATTGAAATTTATCAGTGTCTGATCCGTTTTCTGACCCCCCCCCCTCTCCCCGCCCCAAAGTGCGAAATGTTTCTACGCCACTGATTATTACTGAGCTTCCTTACAATTTGATATTTATATTAACTTTATCGTTCCTTCACGGGGAACATTGCTCATACCAGAGTTGATGTTGAGCAAAGTGTTCTAGAACAGCAAAAGAGCCACGGGCGTTTTGGAAGTCGTTTGGGCAGTTTACGTGCAATTCGCCAAACTAGTTTACACGCAGCACATTTAACAAAAACCTGGCATTGCTCAATCCTGTTATGCATCTAACAACTACCAACTCTTTTCAACGGTTGGGTTTAGATGAATCACTTCCGTATCATATGTTATGCTTGGTACACCCTGCATCTCTCAAATCGTTTTCCCCATAAAAAAACTATTCCCTCATAAACGTGTCATTCTCAGTCTATTCGTGTGGTTTTGGAAGATGTCGCTCCCCGTTGTATTTATATTGACCCCAAAATACTCATAGTTACCTGTCTGTTATACTAGAGCGTGGCAAATCACGATGTTTTTCTCGAATCGAACCAAGCAAAAGGTTCGAAACCGTATGGAATCTTGAATCGAATCCACTTTTCAGTTGTTACGAAACTACGGCCTACTGGTGCTGTCATTCTCTGTCGTGAACCCAATATTAATAGGCATACTAGACTATTAGAAAATTCTCAGATATCACAAGGGTGGTAAAAGAAAAAAAACATTTATCGTCCTTTCAGTGCAGCGAGATGCAATCTGCAATGTCAAAGCATTGCAGATTGCACCTTGGTGCACTTAACACACGATTTATTGTGGAAATGTGCCGCAACGCAATCTCCACTGTCGCTGCAAATTTCATTTTTATGAATATTCACACTGAATTTGTGATATCCAGTTAGACTGGATACGTTCAATCTTATTCGTTAGAAAATTACTTGGTGAGTTGTTATCTTCAGAAAGTCGGCAATAAAGAGCTGTATGAAATCAAAATCCCTCCGGGATTTGTTTTTTTTCGAATAATCGAGATCGTTTCGAATCGAAGAGAATTAGTGACAGGATTCGAAATCGAATCGAATATCGAACCTTCACCGGACCCTATCTTATACACCAAACAGTTTGCGGTCACATTCCGTAATAGAAACGTATTACACCCCCACCGTTGAGTGAGCACCATTTTACAGCACACGTGTAAAACCTTGCTTCCGTTTGCATTCAGTGTAAGCTTCTATTTGTTCCCATATTTCCCCAAAATTGCTAGCGCTTTCTACAGCCCCTCCTCACTTTCGGTCACCAGTACGGTATCATCTACAAAAAATAACTCAGGGATCTTTATGTTTCAAAGTGGTAACCTCTCATCTCCCCGAATGCGTTCATCTCCCAAAACATTGATGTACAATACAATTGTTAAAAGGTAGTTCAGACGTAATGGAAAGGTCTTCTCTGTCAGCTCTAATTAACTGTGACAAGCGAAACCGTTGGTGACTGTTTGGGATTTTCGCTGCTGAGTTGTTTTTAAACAGTTGGATTCAGATTTCCATTGATATCTTTTATGGGCATTTTCGCATGCGCCATATTTTCAAAACGAAGTTGGCATTTTACCCCTTCCCCTCTCTCTCTCCTCTCTCTCTCTCTCTCTCTCGGTGAACACTGAAGAATTCTTTGATTTGACTCAATTCCTTCTCCACTAGACGATATTTGAGATTGTGTTCTATTTAGCTAGCGTCTTTAAGGACCACCCAAAGTTCCCGATTTAACCCTTTACCCAACGTAACGGCCAAAACCGGCCAGCGCTATTCTCAAAACTCGCCAATTAATTTTCATTATTTTTTTCATTTTTTGTCTCAAAAACATAGGTTATGACCCCTCGTTGGAACGCGCTCGTCGAGCTCGTAACAACGAGGGGTCATAACCTATGTTTTTGAGACAAAAAAATGAAAAAAATTAGTTATTCAAGAATTATTTTTGCAAGCGTCGTCTGCTTTTCATGTTAGGTAAAGGGTTAAGCACAAATTTCAATACTGGCGATATATGCTTCCTGACAAGAGAAGTCCGCATAATAACAATACAAGCATCTGCGGCAGTACAGTTCATTACAATTAGATTCTCGAGGAATTCGGGCAATGTTACTCCCAACTACCGGACACAGAGAAAACGATCAGAATATTTCTGACGAGCTGCATTCTTTTCTTGATGAGACAGCAAACCATATGTCAATCGACAGTGGTGTACAGGTCAGGGTAAATGTGGAGCTCTTTGGCCAACAGTTTAATTATGCAAGGAATTTGACCCTGTTATGATCGGGAACCAGTCTATCCTTAACCCTTTACCTAATGAATAGCCCGCATCCGCCCGCGTAATATGCAAATTCAGCAGTTGAAAAAATATTATTTTTAAAAAAAATTCAACAAAACCATATCGAGCTCGTTCCAACGAGGGGTCACATGATATGGTTTTGTTGAATTTTTTGAAAAATTAAAAAAATGATATTTAAAATAATAAATTTTGATATCGTCTGCGTTGGGAAAATGGTTAAATACTCCATCGCCTATGTTTAGATTCAATCGTCTGGAATATTTCAGTTTCTTGAACTGATTTGACCGAATATTTAGTGCCCCTACAAATACCATCAGACATGTTTGTTTTTAAAGAATTGTGAATGATGACTTGTAACAGCTGTAGTTTTATGATCACGCCGTGTAGTTTGACTAGCTGTATTAATATATTAATGTTTGCAAGGGGAATTAAATAATTATTAATTGGAATATTTATAACCTGAGCACGAAAATATATCTGTATATCTTTGTAAGTGAAAGTCCCTGTACTAATTTGCTGTTGAAACTTTTCTTGTGACCAAACGCGGCTCTTTTTTCTTTTTAATTTCAGCCGTTGTGCACCGCTAACCAGGAGTGTTTGAAGATATATTTAGACAGATCGTTCAACAAAATAGACCAGATACGAAAATATGATTTTCAGTGTAAATGCCCGAAATCTAAGAAATGTTTGTCGGAAATAGTTGAGGATCCGAAAGTTCTTGGTGAACTTGAATCAGATCACGGCGGGGAATACATATCAAGAAACTGTACCAATAACTACCCAAAGAAAACGAAGAACAAAACTTAGTTGTTGTATTTTAGAGACTTTATCAATTAACCTTTTACCTAACATGAAAAGCAGACGACACTTGCAAAAAAAAATTCTTGAATAACTATTTGTTTTTCATTTTTTGTCTCAAAAACATAGGTTATGCCCCCTCGTTGGAACGAGCTCGACGAGCTAGTTCCAACGAGGGGTCATAACCTATGTTTTGAGACAAACAATGAAAAAAAATAATGAAAATTAATTGGCGATTTTTGAGAATAGCGCTGGCATTTTTGGCCGTTACGTTGGGTAAAGGGTTAACAAAGTCTTTCCAATAATAACGTGAATAACTGAGCACGAACACAGATTTAAAAGGGAAAAACTTGAACAGTTTTGATCCAGAATTATTCAATGAGACGTCCGTAGAAATAGCTAAACCAAATGGGTTTGGGTAAGATTAGAAACAGAAGACAAGATACTGCGTCGGATTCAAAACGTGATGTGAGGCGTTGCAGAGCGTGATCTGTAATCAGGGAGAATTAGGAGTTTGTTTCTTTCAGATTATACATGCACGTTGGGAATGCGGGCGGCGGTGGGATGGATGACGTTTAAACACCCACGGTACTGTGATCATAAAAGCGGGCAGAAAAGTTGACCGGATAGCGACCCGGACGAAATTATCCGACCATGTTCCTGCCCAAAGCACCGTATGATCCTACCCGTTGAACAAGAAACGCAAAAACTTTGTATCTCGGATGCTATATGTATTTTAGTTTATTTTTCTTTGCTCAGTCTATGTTTCACAATATTGTATTATTGAAATCTCGTTTTGTTTATCTTTATTCATTTATTTATTGCGGTTTAACGACGCTTTCGACATCCAGGGACACCTCGTGTCGGAATATATATATATAATTTTGTCAAAATACCGTCATGCTCGAGAGATTACTCCCTTCTGAGCGGCTTTCATGATGAAAGCCGCTTAGAATGGGGTAATCTCCCGAGCATGACGACAATTTGACAAAATTATAAAAAGTATTTGATGAAGTGTATATATATATATACCACAATCCGTTAGAACAAGAGGACGCTTTTTTAGGATCCCCGTACTGTAGAATCCGACGTCTAGCTCACACCTCAGGTGGCGTGGGGCGATTGGCTGGACGGATGGGAGTGCTACAGCCCCCTCCTGAAGAAAATCGGTCAAACTCACCCGGGAGATAAAATCAAACAAACACCATAGAGACTGTACTTCCGAAGACCTGATATACGTGCACAACAAGAATAATCCAATGGGCCCATAATCACCGAGGCATGGGCAAAGTTAATTACACTGCGAGAGTTCTGTTTTAGTCCGATACCAGAAACTTTTTACACAATCACTGGTTGACACGCATATTGTCTCTGTTGTGTGTTATCGTATTTTTAAATTTGTGGCTTTAGAACTAGGGTATCAAAAACAGATGACACGGAGAATCGCTATAATACCTGTTTTTGACACTCTAGTTCAACAATCCACATTTTGGCATTTTGTTTTGATGCTCTCAAAGCCTCTTGAGTCACGGATATTGCGACTTTTTCCCAATTAAAACAAATCTTCTCACATCGGGCTGAACCACTGTCGGGGATCATATCCACCCCTATCACACACCTCCTATATCTTGCACAGCAAGTGCTCCAGGGTTGACGGTTTGCACAAAAGTGAAGAGGGTAGAGTCTTCAAACTGGACAGCTTGAGAGGTTGTTTCCCATCTAGTGTTGTCTACCTGAACATGCAGATGGCACCTGACTAGAAACACACGTTAGGGTAAAGATTTGGATAATATTGGGTGTTCGGTAACTTCAATATCTTTCCTAGTTAATAATCGCAAATAAGCGTTTTTTCATACGATCTCTGTAGTTTCATATTTTAATATTGCCAGTTATTTGCTTTACATATATTGCTTGTACAATCGACCGAACCTCATCTGTGAGCCCTGGTGCAAATTTGGTATTAGCACCTGTACCAGACGCACATCCTTTTCGAGAACCTTTAAAAGAATTCACGAGAGAGTGATGTTTGGTTAGTAGATGAGTTAGGCGGGTCATTTTCAAAACTGATGGGAAGCCATAATGATTTGTTTTAAATTACTCCAATGGAGTCATTTTTGTTACGACTTGATTCGCCAGAGGAGTTCCAGTGAGACCCATTTTCGAGATTTTTGTTTTTTGGCGACATCTCTTCTCCTGAATGTGCAGATGCAGAGCCTGTGATGTAGATTTAATATTGGGACATAAGATACCCCAACAGCCACTCGTTTACCGCTCGCAGAATATTGCGTTAGTGAAATAGACAGAGGGCGATCGCCCGCCCGAAAGTGACAGACCTGATTCGTTTGTCAACCAAGTACGTTAGTTATATGTTGAACATGTTGAGCCAGAATTTCAGTCCTTATTTTCTATACACGACAGAACTTAACCGGAAATTTGAGCTATAATTCAACAAAGGGACGACTTGAAGCTTTGAAGAGTTAGAGAAAAGAATCCTCGTTGATATTGTATCCCTGATGTACGTTATGAACAGACGAGTACTTTGACCCCTTCTCAGAGGTTCACGACAAAATTCTCCCTCGACAAAATCTCCCCGATAGACCCCTTTCAATAATTACCAAATATGACACGAGACCTTTCATTAAAAAAAATACCTATCAGTAATATTCATCGATTTATACAAAACATACTAGAAATCACAAAAATGTATTTCTTGGTGTGCGTGTTTGTGAAATTTTATCATTCATTGTAAATTTAATTTGAACCCACTTAATGTGTAACCCTCTTCACTCACACGTCGATACAATAAAATGTTTGGTAACAATTTTTCCCATACTGATACTACGAATTTGAGTAATTCCATATCATTTAAAGGCTCAGCTAGCCCTGTCAAAAAAGATTAAATTGGTTAAATTCATAGTCGTATTGCTGGAGTTTTTATCCCTGACTAAGTGCTGGACGTCAGGTCTATTTGTTCAGATTTGGAGCTTATCTGAGGGTTGGAGTGGGGATTGTCAGGCGGAATTTTGTCGAGTGGGATGGGGTAGGGGTTGTGTCTCGATGGGATTATGTCGTGGGGGGGGGGGGGGGGGGGTCGGTATCCCCAGAGGGATACATGACCTGAGGTGCTCCTCTTAGATTTCTAGATTTTCCTATCGGTTAAACGGGACGAGAGTGTGCAAAATAGTTTACTTGTTATACCTAGTTTCGCAAGATTATTAATTTGTGAATATGCATAGTTGTCGGACCCTACCATTGTATGTAAATATTTATTACATGACTTGCATTTTTTTATATTTTGATCTACTATTAAATATTACTTGATAACACCAGCTGATGAATTGATTAGTTACTTTCCAGGAACGACATCCGATTGGCCATCGGCCTTAGAACGTGACGCTTCAAGGTCGAACTTATGCATGTGTGGATAGATCAATTTTAAAACTATTTTTTCATTTTCATTAGATTCACACCCTGAACTCTGAGATGTCGACACTGATCAAATGGAGTTACCTTGTAGCCATCCTCCTTAATGACATTTTGAAATTCAAGAAACGTTGCTAACTCTGAAGGCAGCTCTTGCTATCATTTAGAGTGTCCAAATGCGCAAGGGCAAAACTCACTTAGCAGTGAATGTTGAACGAACGCAACAACTAGAGTCCTCGTAGAGGTGTAGTACCTTTTGTGGGGGATCCCCACCCCCGCACTGGTCACACACATAGGAAGTCGGATTTGCTGGATGCAGATGGAACCAACCTAAGCCATGCAGAAAGGAAAAAGAAGAAAAGGAAGGAACCCTGCGACAGACGGCGTGATGCCGACCAAAAAACGGAGTTCTTGGAGACGAAAAAGAAGAATGAAGAGAATGTGACAAGTAAAAGAATCAAAAGGTCGATACCTGCCACCTCTGACCGACCCATGTCTAGCGCGGCACCTCCTTAGCAGGAGGAGAGTCCCGACGAAACTAGGTCGCCAGGGAACAAATCAATCGCCAGCTCATCTCAATCTTCGCCTGAAGAAGAGATGGAGATGGAAGATTTGTCTCCAGAGCAGTTTGTAGACTCGGACGTTGCACCCTCCACTATCTCCAACTCTTATTCCTCCAGCCTTTTCTGACCGAAACTCCGACCAGGAGACGAGCACCGCGGAATCCATGGAGGTGTGCCTGGGACAGGAGGTATACGACGAGGAACTGGCTGCAAAAAGAATTCCAGGAATAAAAGAAAGTAATGTCAAACCCTCAGGTAATAAAGGAATTTTTGCTACGTGAACTAGACCTTTTAGCATGGATACAAAGACACCACAGCAGCTGCAAGAACTAGACCTTATCTACCGAGTCAGTCCTTCACCACTCCATGAACTCCGCCAAAGGAGACATCGCCTTCCCAGCCAACACCTCCAAAGAAGAACAGGTGGAAACATAGACGCTCTAGCTGAGTATCACAGCCTTTTGCTTCCTAGCCACTCACAGACATAGACATGCACCAGTTCATTATATTGTAAATGAGGGTCACAAGACATTTGCACCACGCCGCTCCGGATCGCCATCGGCGCGTAAATAACATTTATTGTCTTATTATTTTAAAACAACACACGTACGATATCAGTCTTTATTCCAAATTCTTCGGCACGAGGTGACCCTGGCAGTCGAAAGTGTCATTAAACCCCAATAAATAAATAAATATTCCAAACTCAAAACTGAAGATAGACAACATAAGCAGTGTAACAATTATTGGACATTGCAATAGACGGAAAACGTAAGGCCAAAGAGATGCGACCAACAACCGATACTCGGAACACATGTCTCATGAAGACTTACGGAATTTGTTGACCAAACAAGCCAGGTGATTTTTTTCCGACTGACCCTTTCTACATGGCACTCAAACTAAAATTGAACTAGGACCGACGAACGTTCGAGATTCGATTCGGTATCGAAAATCTTTTCGTTGACTCGATTCAAAACCATCTCGATTATTCGAAACGTTTGACCCAGATCAGGCTTTGAAATGCCGAAAAAGATTGGGAGGAAGCCAATGTAGTTTTCTGCCAGTCTACAAGCATGCCTGCCTCAGAGAGTTTTTCAGAAAAACAACATGTTCATAAGTTCCAAAAAACCCGAATTGAGATCCGTGTTTTTTCTGTCGATGTGAGAACCGTGTCAATATACTTTGGTTCTTCCACCGTGAAAAATCTTGGTTGCTTTGTATATTAACCTCTTCAACACCAGGAACCCATTTCCGGCCGGGTCATAACTTGATAAGCTACGTCAAAATGTCATTAAGGAGGATGGCTACAAGTAAATACGTCGTGTAGACCAATCAATATTTTCAACGAGCAGCCCTAAGGCTGCACGTTGAAAATATTAATTGGTCTAACCCCAAATAATAAATATGGACCTTTCCAATTGCTGCCATTGAACTGACATGGAAGATAACACCTGGGTTCAAAGGGTTAACGGATTATACTGTTTGGAATACATAGGGTTCATTGTTCTGTCAGGAAAAAGCGAATGGTTTTTGGCTACGACTGACAGAACATTGACCTTATGTAACAAAGCATGCAGAATAGTTTTTGTTTGGCAGAAAAGATGTAGGGTTCGATATTCTCTTGCGATCCCTTTTTTAGAACACAGTGGTATCTTTCGTCACACAACGCAAATAAACCGAATGTGTGGAAGACAGCAAAGGAGCCAAAGAGACCGCAGAAGCCTCCGGATTCAAAACACTGCAAGGTCGAGAGTGTTGTCAAATTTGTTGTTTTCAGACTTGCATAATCTGTAATTTCGATTTTGTTGAGTATTGAACTGTCTCACAATCCTCATTCACAAGTATAGTCTGTCTCCGGTCGTGTCGTTTGAGTTGTAGATCTGGAAACGGTGCTTTGCTGCTCTTCTGGCAAGTAAATAGTTTGCCACTTTGGTGTTTTTAGTTGGTCCGATCGCAGCCGTAGTCTAGTCTGTCCCGGCTTGATCAAGTCTGGCCATCTAATTGTGCCCATCCAGCAAGAAAATGTTTCGAGATATTGTGTTACAAGGTTGCCAAAGGTTTGACACCCCTGTCCAGCAAGGGTTAATGTTCGCATGTCAATAACACAGCTCCAGTGGGTTTCGACCGAGCGTCAGTGGGAATATTGGCCTCCGCCAAGACAGGGCAAACATTGGAGGCTTGTTGGATCAAAGAGCCTTGTGTTGTGGTAGCTTCCCGGTGTATATAGTTTGGGCCAAATTAATTATCAATTTAGTGGCGCAATAAACATTTTTTGTAACGATGTAATTTTTGTGTTAGAACTAAGTTTCGACAGGGAGACGAGAATTTATTGTCATTGACGCACACCTGTGATCGACGGTGGTGACAAACCATGAGCCCAAATCTTAACACCATTTGTAGAACTGATAGACTGAGCTATATTTGTCTGAAAATTATATGAAGGTAGTATGTTAAAAGTTAATGCGTTAATCTAAGTTGAGAACTCGGAAGTAAAATACTTAAAAGTGCCAGGTAAAGCTAAATTAAAATATCGTATCTGGAGGTGCAACAACGCGCCATCTGCAATGCTTTAGTATTGCAGACGGCGCATTGTTGCACTCAAGGGATAATACATGTGTTCTCATTTACAATATGATTCCATTTGCTACCCAAATCTTTCACTTTGTTCCAACAAATTCATTTGGCACCGAACAAAAATTCTGCTTAGAATTAAAAACCTTCGGACCAGCACGAACGCTGCATCCATATGGTTCTTACTGGAGAAAATATTTCCAAAATTTCGAGTTTTAAATTGTAACAACTGTATTTGATAGAGACATCATCAGCCTTATATTGTGTGAAATTTGATATATGCGTGTATTATAAATAGAGAGCCGAGTGAGTTAGAAAATCGGTGGTTATAATGGAAAATGGCCAAAAAGACCGCACATTATGAAATGACGTTAAAACCTAAAAACAATGGCGATGAATCTAAACATAAAAACATCTATCTCCTAAGATATTGAGCTCTAAAACATACTAAAATTTCATGAAAATCAGTCAGCATTTAATCTTTTTGCTTTTTGTGTTTAAGGTCACAAATTTCTGCACAGTGGCTTATCGTGACCGACAGACATCAATAACCTCACCCGAAAAATCGGCCACAATCTTTGAGAATTTTTGAAGTCGATTCTACTCTTGGATAATGGAGTGAAATGTATGTGTTTGATGATTATATTATAACAGTGTGTTAAATAAACTAAGTTTAGAGCTGAAATGTTCAAAAAGTTTCTGAGACTGATGCCCTAGAATTTTATATTTTTAGCTCTGACCAGCTGAATATTTTAGATATATTTTTTATCAAATCTACTCATGGCTGCAATGAAGCAGCCATGACTAGATTTGATGAAACAGTCGTCTACATTTTACTGAAGGAATCATTTGTGAATTGAATTTACATAGGCAACATTTGATTAAATGTTCCCAAGTTATAAATATTTCAATGGACAGAGTAATCATATCATAGACAGCAGGAGTTAGCCCTTCACCCAACGAAGACGATATCAAAATTTATTATTTTAAATACCATTTTTTTTAAGTTTTCAAAAAATGTCAACAAAACCATATCACGTGACTCCTCGTTGGAACGAGCTCGACGAGCTCGTTCCAAAGAGGATTCGCATGATACAGTTTGGTTGAAATATTTTGAAAAATAGTGTTTTTTCAGCTGCTGAATTTGCAAATTACGCGGGCGGATGTGACCTATTCTTTGGGTAAAGGGTTAAACACATTTGATTGATTATAACACTTAGTGATCTTGTTAACACTTTCCCAAACATAAATATTAGCCGACATTTCCAAAAATAAAATTCTCGAATAACTAAACATTTCAGTTTGTGAATCTAGAACGTAGCGTCGATCCACACTGCCACGCATTAACCTCACTTACGTTTTGAAGGCAATAACTGAGAACGTACTGCAATTTTAAAGGCGATTTTAGTGAGTAACGTTGACCGTGGTCTGCGGCTTTTACGTTATGTGAAAGGTATGAAAGAAAATCCAGTTGTCCACAGTGTCTGATGGGCGGATATCATCGAAAAAATGCATCACGAAAATGATAAGAGAGAAAAAAGGACAATGACTGGAATGGTTAATGTTCTCTCACGCTGATTTTTTCTGGACCATTTTCCTATAGTTATATCGTCACTGTCTGGTTATTTAAGCCTTCCAAAAATACCCAAGATTCTCCAATTGGCATGAACGGTTAATTTTGTTCCAGGGAAAGTTCCTGGACCTTCACCTATGGGGAATACATACTCTTAACCCAGAGTGAAGTAAAATGGAGTGGGGGAAACTATTTTGTTCCCACCAATTCATTTTGCACGGCTACGCCCCTGATTTTACTCATTGCACTATCCAGTAAGAATTTTTTATTTTTATTGTATATTTTTCTTCTTTTCGTGCAGATTTAGTTTAAACGATATTTATTGCAGTCCAGTATGAGTAGGAATAGACATGTACAAAAGAGGTGTCGCATGATATATAACCTGAATTGGATTCAGTAGCAAGCACTATGCTTGTGAGCGCTGATTGAGGCGAAAGTTACAAAATACAAATATCAGTTTTAATAGATGCATTGACACTAGAAATGTTTGGACTTTTTCAATAGTTGGACAAGGCAAAGAGTGAAAAGTGAAAGTCACACAAACGCGCGCGCAATTGAAAGAAGAATAATACCATTTGAGTGGCGTAATTTTATGGACAGCGCTGGCTGTAAGTGGCTTTTATGATAACCAAAATTGCAACAAAGTCTGTTTGCAAAAAGTACTCTTTTGAAAAGTATAGATGGTCCTGAAAAGAGCCGTTTCAGCTACTCAATCTACATTATTCTTCTGATGATGACAAATTCTCGTTTTCGCTGTCTTCTACGATCTCTGTGTGCTCCCCGTACAATTTTCTTCTTGCATCTGCAATCTCTTCCGCTTTCAGTTTGGCATATTCATAGTAGACGTTCCTCATCCCCTCAACAACCGCCATACGCATACGTTGCTTGTATCTAAAGACTTTTCTCTCTGTCCTCTCTGCCAAGTCATATCGTTTCTGTATCTGTCCCAGGGAGTTGTTCAGAAGCACAACCTGCTCACATGCTCGACGAAAGCAAAATTCCGATCGGCGGAGTCTTTCTTCTTCAGATATGGAAACCGTGATGATTAATTGTGGATCTTCCATCGTGAGAAATTGAACCTGGTTACTTTTTTATATTAACTGACTATACAATATGGAATGTAGAGATAGAGTGTTCCATCCCAGGTAGCTTTCCAGTATTTATTGTCTTGACTGAAATTGATTCTCAGTTTGGTTGTGCCATACCCATTTTGTCACGATGTGATTAGTGTGTCAATATTTCCAACTTTTGACAAGCAGTTGAGAGATTGTTGTCAAACAGTGAATAGATTTACACCTGGGATACATACTGGTGATAAACCATGAGCCCTATTGTAATTTTCTTGTAGAAATAATGGATTGACATGTATTTCTCTGGTAAATATATCAAGATAGTGTTTAAAAATTACTACATTAATCTTCGCTGAGAACTCGGAACTTGAAATATTGTTAAATCTGATTCAATTTAAATCGATATTTAAGCACAGGTTTTTCACTGAGGTGTCATTTATTATTTTTTTAATTTCAAAAAAGTAATTTTTAGGTGATTCTTGCTAACAGCTGAGGGCTGGTTGTAGCATATATATAACCGTTACGTTACGTAAATGGTTTAGAAGCAACTTTAACTGGTTGAGTGCTAGAAGCCACTATCAGGGCTTTCAAGAAAATGTGGGTACCAGAGCAAAAGCCAACATTTTTCTCACTCATGTTCCTTTTTCAGTCAAACGCAAATAATATTTTGTTTATATTAAATTGTTTATTACAAATTACTGGAGAGTGCCAAAAGGCACTATCCAGTAATTTGTAATAAAACAAACATTGGTGAATAAATTCAGACAAGCAAAAATAATCTAGCCCTCAACCAGTTAACCTTCTATAGTGCTTTGAGGGCGGATGGGTGCCATATAGGTGAACCAGGAAAATGGCAGGCCGGACGAAAACAACAACAAAAGTGGACGGGACTGGAATGGCAAAATTGAATGCCCAGGATAAAATGGTAGCGACAAAAATAAAACAAAAAACTGGAAAAATGTGGGCTACACAGAACGTCTTCTCTTGTTTCACGGTTTCCCCTGACAAAGTACGTTTTGAAATTAATACATGATAATGTTTATATTTTTAATTTCATTGCATAAACGGTTATTGATCTTCTAAATGCAAACACCACCGATTCCTAATTTGATAAGTACAACTAGTACTGAAGCGCTAGTAAAATATTTAAATTCTGGTGGACATTATTCACTCCGGAAACTATTTCGACCTTTCTGGGATTCTTAATGAAGTCTTGTCTGTTATAGTTATGGTCAATATTTGCATAGGAACCACAAGTCGACCCTTAACCCTTTACCCTACTCAGACGATATCAAAATTTATTATTTTAAATACCATTTTTTCAAATTTTCCAAAAAAATTTCAACAAAACCATATCATGTGACCCCTCGTTCGAACGGGCTCGACGAGCTCGTTCCAACGAGGTGTCACATGATAAGGTTTTGTTGAAATTGTTTGAAAAGTAATATTTTTTCAACTGCTGAATTTGCATATTACGCGGGCGGATGCGGCCGATTCGTTGGGTAAAGGGTAATATAATTTCTTTATCTCTTAAAAGCTTCCTGTTGGATCCACATTGTCTTTGTTGTCTTTTCTTTATTCGTTCGAAGATATTGAATAAGTATTGTTTAAACTAAATAATCTCTGAAGCTTTGCTGTTGAGGAAAATCCGTGGGAAACATTTCTCAGATAAAATGGCAATGCCGAAAATGGCAGCGAATAAAATGGAAATATGGTAAGGTAGTTTAAAACTACAACATTTACAAAGAAAATGGAGAAAGGGTACTTTAGAAAATTGTTTTATTGTTCAGCATATCAACCCAATAAACACTATGCGTTTAAAATGCACCAATTTCTTTTTCAAATTATAGGCACCAAATGATTTCATGAAAACACGTCCATATTATCAAAATACTGGACGGTTGGAAGTACTTCGAACTAGGTAGGTGTTTGGGGAGGGGGTGGTGGTGGTGGGGGGGGGGGGTTCATAGTCACAGAAAGACATCCACACGTCGATATATATTATATCAGTGGTACTCCGAGCACCTTAGTAGCGTGGCAGGAATACAATACACAAATCTACGTTTCGGATCAACGATCCTCTATCCCAGGAAAAATGCATATTGAACCAATTTGATAAGTATCGTGTCAAAATGCTGAACTTTTCAAGATGTGTTCACCAATGCCACGGAAGAGATAGCCCATGTGAGAGGATCTTCGGTCACATCTTAAGAGTAATGAGACTGTGCACCCACTTCTTGATAACTTCCAATAAAATTGCAATAACAGAACCCCCCCAAAAGGAAATACAAATTTCAGGGACACCCGACTCCTATCCTCTGTGGTAGAATTATGTTGTCAAAATATGTTGGTAAGTGTGAGGTTGGCTTAATATCCACTCTGCCTGGCGCGCGCACGCACGCCCGAAACGTTTTTGGAAAAGGATTGTGGGGTGTGGCACGCCCGATTCCCATGTCCTCGTCAAAAACGAAACGTTACAGATTTAAATGATTAAGGGAAATAAACTATGTAACAATTCATATGTTTTAGTTCATTTTTATTTTCATAAATTAATCATTTTAACGAGTTGAAAACGAGTTTAACCTAAATTCCCGTATCACTTTGATCAGACAACACTATGAAACATACCTTATAATCTCAGATGAGAAATATCCTGAGTAGGATTGAAAACAAACTGAAAATGGTTTGTGATAGTTAACCCTTTGAACTCTAGTGGTAGCTTCCATGCCAGTTCAATGGCAGCAATTAGCGGAGTCCATATTCATTATTTGGGGTAGACCAATCAATATTTTCAACATGCAGCTGCGGGGCTGCTCGTTGGATATATTGGATGGTCTTTATCACACATTCACATAGCAGCCATCCCACTTAATAAAATGATAACGCATCGTGTTCCTGTGCTGAAAAAGTGCTCGCTAGAGTCCGAAGGGTTAATATGTTAATTCTACTTGGACCTATACTGTATTCTCCCAACAACCTCCATCCCAAAACCCCCAAAATATTCATTTCCTTGAAGGGCGCTCCCTTCCATAGGAATCAAGACATTTTCACACCTCTCTCATCCGGATTCAATACAGTCATTGTTTAATGAAATTTGGCTCTAAACTGTGAAACAAACATCGATAAAAATAAGGTTTTCAAAGTAATATTGTTCCGTTATTCTTAAAACAAATTAAAATGTTTGTAAACTTTTTATATTGCAAAACTACTGTGCGAAAATAGATGTTTTTCTTCTATATTTTCTCATTTGTTCTCAATTTAGTATTTTTAAACTCTATTTTACCGTACCATTGCATTTTGCCATTTCACCAATGAGATTTCCTTCGTTAGTATTTTCTTCGCTGATCCAAACAGCTCTTTCATCGCTAGCATTTTCGTGATGCACTTAGAAAATTATTCCTTATTATTTCTGTGAGTGGATGTGTGTGTGGTTGTGTGTGTTATTATTATTATTATTTTTTTTTTTTTGGGGGGGGGGACTTTCTTATAGAATGCCCCAACAGTCATCTGTTCACACCCCCCCCCCCCCCCACCGTCATCTGTTTTCCCCGAAGGCAGCCCAGATGACCAAGGCTCACCATCCACTCTCCCTGAAAGGCTGATGGATGACTCCCAGCTTTTCAATACACATATAGGTGGATTTTTTCCTTTTTATAACAGTTATGGATAACATGCTGGGGCTGCTCCCAAACCAGCGACTGTTTGTGTTTCTATTTCTTTGTTCTTAAGCAAACAATTTTGTTGCAATATACATTTTTGTAACAATGCCATTGTTGTGTTAAGACAAAGTTTCGACAGGCAAACGAGAATTTATTGTTAAAACGGTAATTAGCGCGGCTTATTCCCCGAACGCCTACTGGACTAAAACAACACCTAATCAAGTTGCGGGATTAAGAGGCTCCTTGAGGTGAATTATGTTACAATAATAATAACAACACTTTGTCCGGCCGCTGATTTGTCGCGGTTCTCGAGTGAGAAGGCCTTGTTCCCCCTGTACCCCCAACTGCCTCCATATTCCCCCGCTTCTTCTCTTCTCCCAGCACTCGGAGACGAACTGCTTGATGACATCCCTTGCCCCTTTCTTCCCAATCTCTCCGATTAGCATATGAACCCTCTCCTTTGAGTCTCTCACTAACCACATGTCCTTCATTCTCCCATCCCACTTCCCCATTATACTTCCAGTGAATCTTATCCTTTTAGACTGTTTTTTGGTGCATTCTATAAGAAAGTCTTCCAAGGTCTCCACCACGTCCAAATTACACATCTGGCACACCTTTTCACTGTTTTTCCCAATTGTCCCCTTAGCTCAAGGGACCGCGACTTCAGCTTGAACAACAGTAAGGAATTATGGTTTATTCCCCGAACGTCTTCCTTTACAGTTCATTTCAATATATAAAATAACACTAGCTAATTAGATTTATTTTAATTGAAAATAAATGAAACAAATTAAAAACAAATCAAATTAAACATGAGGATCACATCGTTAGCAATTATATACACGAATAATGCTTTGTAATATCGGCAAAATCAAATATGTCAGTCTGATTCTTTGGAAGTGATAGTGTCTGTTTTCGGCGAGATCTGTACAAAGATGATATAGCTGAGTTAAATGTTGGTTGACGCTCTCTGTCGGTACCATCCCATTCATTGTCACGAAGCTTGTTGAGTTCCTCTGCGAAGATGGTGGGGTTGATCCGACCTTCTCTTGACACAAATTGTTGTTATTTTTCTATGCATAAGCCGGTGAAGCAACTGAAATTGACCACTCAGTAATCAGAACATACCATTAACAGATGTGCAAGGGTAATGTTTTCATGGTGATTTAGACTGTATGACTAATGGCATGTATAACTGATCGGTTTGTACCTGTCAGACAGACAATGTGAACAATTGGATTTGATCTTATGCCCTTCACATAACGTAAAAATCGCCGGCGACGGCCAACGTCATTCATCAAAATCGCCTTTAAAATTGCAGTACGTTCTCAATTTTTGCCTCCAAAACGTTAAGTGGGATTTGTGCGTGCCAGTATTGAGATTGAAGCTATGTTCTGGAAGCACAAAATGAAAATGTTTAGTTATTCGAGAATTTTATATTTGTAAATATTGGCTAATATTCATCATCGGTAAAGTGTTAACAAAAGTGTTAACAAAATCCCTAAATGGCATATTAAATCAAAATGTGTTTAACTCCTTGCGTGTTGTCTATGATAGAATTCCTCTCGCCATTGAAATAAGTATATAGTTTGGGCACATTTGGTACAATTTTTTCCCTTGTAAATTCAATGAATATTTTTACAAATGATTCTTTAAGTTAAATTTAGACGAATGTTTCATCAAATCTACTCATGGCTGCTTCATAGTAGCCATGAGTAGATCTGATGAAAAATATATCGAAAATATTCAGCGGGTTAGAGTTAATTATTCTATTGTTTGAAACTTTTTGAACATTTGAGTTCTAATGGATTAATTTTTATTGTGTTGATATAATCATCAAACAAATACATTTCACTCCATAATTTAAAAAAGTGAAACCGACTTCGGAAATTCTCTAAGACTATGGTCGAATTTTTGGGTGAGGTTACTGAAGTCAATATCGCCAAAAATTGAATGCCGACCGATTTTTATGAAAGTTTAGCATGTTTTAGAGCTCAAAAACTTTGGAGATGGATGGTTTTTTTTTATTTTTAGATTGATCGCCATTGTTTTCAGGTTTTAACTTCACTTCATATTTTGAGTTTTTTTTGGACATTTTCCACCATAAATGTCGGTCGACTTTCTAACACGCTCACCTCTCTATTATAATACACGCAGCTATGAAATTTCACACATTATAACCGTGATATCTCTTTTATTATTACATTAGACCAAATACACATACATTCCCCAGTCTTATGGCAGCAGAAAATCGTAAATGTCTTCTAAACCTTTGCAATTTAATCAGAGTAATTAACACCTCTGTTTGATCACCACATATATTTCCTCTATTACAAAGGGACCCCTAGCACCTTCAATGCAACTTCTAATTTCAGGAAAACCGCTGACACCGCACAATACCCTTATGTTTTGGTCAGCAGTTCTCAGAAATCAATCGGGTTTCGTTTTAGACCTAGCAACCCTGACAATATAACCTTCTTGATGCCAAGCAAGGATGGCTGCCAGGATGTCGATTGATTTTGATCAGGAAATGGCGTTGGAACCCGCGTTTGAACGTCACCCATGCAAACGCCGTCTGTGTTAAGACAACAAAACTCATCAAAATTTAATCAGTAATGAAGAAACAACATCAAAATCCAAACAACGAAATAATCACCCATTACGCATTTGAAATATTTACCACAGAAAAACTTGCGCTTCTTTTTTCCGCTAGTGTATATTTGAGACTAACGCACCTCCACACTGAGAAAATATCACATTTTGGCTTCATGTTTAATAAGTGTACTCGCCGGGGCGAAACATAGTAAAGGGAATATTCATTGAATATTAAGTCAAAATGTGCGTGGTTTCGGCTTCAACAGCTACAAATTAGTCACCTATTAAGAGAAAGGAGTTTGTGACCAGCCACCTGTCTGTCCTGCAAATTCTTAGATAGAGAAGAGAAATACAAGTTTGAAGTTTGATGTAGAAACATATTCCTCTTGTCTCAAGGTCTGGAGAAAGTTGAGGGGTGCGTTATCCCACCCAGTTCCTATGCCCCCGATTGAGTATGGTCTTCAGTTAAAATGGCAGACATTAAATTGAAGTAATGTGAATAACAACGACCATATTGGCAATGATAAACGAGGCCAAAACGACGACGGTATAAAATGGCTGCACTCCGGAACTAATTCAATTGTAAGACCTATAAAATAATGAGTAATGCATGAAGATCGGGTCTTCTCTTATATAAATGCAATTTTCTTGAAAGAAAGTTATCTGGTGGAATCAAAATTTGTAATATTGGGACGTTCTGTTATTCCGACTATTCAGAAGCTTAAAAAATATATTTTAATGTTTTTGCCCAACAAAGAAGGTAATAGCTTGCTTTCCAGTGGTACAAGCACGTTAAAATATCGACAGAAACTGAAAAATTCGTAAATTTTGATAGCTTTTTTGTGAATAGCGAATAGTAAAGATGTCAAATGCAGGAAATCAAAAAAAATATTAAAAAAACATGTGTCTGCTAATTTTTTTTTTAGCTCTACATCATACCAAAATTTCGTGAAAATTGGACAAAATTTTAGTTTAAACACTATTTATTGAAAATATATGTGTACGTGCATACATCATATTACAGAAAACAAAAATAAAACAACACAATTGTAGATACATAGAACATGGTAGGCAGTATAGACTGAATATGATAAGCCCTACAGTGAAGGGATTCGACAGAAAGCATAGTGCTTATTTTAGTCGTCCCATTATGTCTTCTCATTACAAGAGAAAGATGCCATTACTGTTAGTAAACGAATACTAAATATTGCTCAAAACTGTTTGTTGAGAGAAATAAGGCATATAGAAAGGTAATAGAAAAGAAAAAAAGAAGTAAAAGAGGAAACTGAATAATAATATAGACACGAAAAATGAGAAGGACAAGGGAAGAAGAAAAGAAGAAGCGGAAAGAAGAAAAGAGAAGAGAAGCCAACATGGAGCCAAACGCAACTCTATACCTAAATTGTAGAAGTACTGAAAGCGGGTCACAGTAAATTACAGCACGAGTCATAACAAGTCGGAGAGCAACCACAACATACCAAGCATCCCGGTAGAACCACCAGGAACCGACATCACCTTCTGTAAAGCGCTTCAAGAGAGCCTTCCAGAAAATGATGTCAGACACTGCCGGTACTAGAACCGCAGAAGCAGCAGGGCTCTCCGCCCACCACAGCCATTCCACTCCCTATTTCGTCTCGCACTGCAGGTGGCTCAACATGCGATTTTTTCTAAGGTGTCAGACTATGAAGGTGTCAGTGTTGGTGAAACCAGACTTACCAAGACTGGTCTGTTCCCTCGGAGGTTAACTAAGGTCAAATCAGTTCAAGACTAACGGTCATCGCGGAAATATGCAACCATACATTATTACCTTAACTGAGGTTTAAAGGGGTTTACTGAAAGCTTTTGGTTGCCATGATATAATCCTGAACTATTTCAAAAATGAAGCGATTCTCGCCACAACATAGGTGCTCGGAGCCGTAGAGTAACGGATTTAAGTTCAGTGGAAGGGGTTTTTGTGCAATAGTCCTATTTCTGGCACACAAGTGCAGCGGGCATGGAGGTAGAAAATGTTCAGTTGACTCAATCTCCAAACACTGACAGTTAGGCGACAGTGCCAGATGATTAGCATGTAGGTGGGAGTTAAGGTTACTACACTCCAAACGCAACATGCAGTGGTATATCTGTGCTGGACGGCATTGGGCTTCACTGGAGAACGACGGAGGGTGTCGGTTATCACGATTTAGGAAGTTCTTGAAGTTACTAATGGATGTGTTTTTACGAATGGATAGTGGAATATTATTCCATAAGTTGGTTGTTTCTGGAATGAACGAGGATTGGTATAGATTGGTTCGACAAAAGGGGGTACGTAGATTATCATCAGAACGGAGCGTGTTCCGTAGGGTAGTTGCTGATATTGCAGGGGGTACCTCACAGGCAAGATATGGTGGCGCTATATGGTGATACATCTTGAAAAACTGTATTAACTTATGCTTCCTACGTCTGTCCTGAAGCGGTTCCCAGCAAGTTTCTGAATATAATTTGGCTTTAGTAGTGTTCATGGTTGCGCCAGTAACAACCCTGGCAGCAGCAATTTGAATCTTCTCAATGTCTGCTGCGTTACCTTCAGTGCAATTATCACAAACCGTGTCGGCATATTCTAGAAGGGGTCGGATGAACGCAAAGTAGATTTTTTCAAGTACACTTATATCTAAGATAAACTTATGCATCCGCATCATGTCTATTCTTACCCAAGATTTAGAACACATTATGGTCAATATGATTGTTCCATGTGCAATTATTACTCAATAGGACACCTAGATGTGTGGCTACTGACTTCGGATATTTGTATATTGAAAAGATATATCGTAGGTTGTACAAGGCAATTACTTTTGCGAGATATGAGCATACTTTCCAAATTTTGTGGGTTGAATTCAACTAACCATTTTTCGGCCCAATTTTCAACTGTTGCTAAATCACGGTTGATTAAGTTCGCTGCTTGTTCCGGGTTTTCCAATATAAGATATAAGGAGGTATCGTCTGCAAAGAGACGAATGTTACTGATTAAATTACCGGTTTTATCATTAATATATATGAGGAATAAGAGTGGTTGAAGAATCGATCCATGTGGAACCCCGGAGTAGACTGGTTTCCATGATGAAGAGTCAGCTGCTATTGTGACTCGCTGTGTTCTTTCTGAAATATATGATTTTAAAAAGTCCAGTAAGCCCTCCTGAGTTCCGATTTTCTCCAGTTTGTGAATTAGACCGACGTGCCATACTTTGTCAAATGCTTCACCGACATTGCAGAAAACCGCCCTAACCTCTTTTCCTTCATCCAGGGAATGACAAAACTCGTCATATATATCAGTTAGATGAAGAACCGTCGAGTCTCGTGGAGTGAATCCGGACTGAAATTGACTGAGGACAGCACGGGAGAAACATTTCCTTTTTTCAACATGACCGGGAAATAACAATGATTTAGAAGGATATTAAAAAGAATCGTCAGCAATTCGCTCAGTGAATTCTTGCATAAGAATCTTTAAGAGGACATGGGCTGGTCTGGTCCAGTCCAGTTGCTCTTGGTGCATTTATAGACTCCAATGCCTCGTACACCTCGTTGCATTGAAGGGTTATGCCATCAATAATTACCGCTAGCCGAGAAGGAGGATGTGGTAAGGAGGAGTTGGAGCCATCCACAGTAGATACACAACAGAAATATTCATTGAACACTTCGGCTTTCTCGGTGTTCAGCGTGTATCGTTTGTCACGGTGGGTGATGGTTGGAATCCTAGGAGAAACATTTCCTATGTACAATTTTAGAGTCTTCCACCATTGAGAAGAAGGTGTCGCAGAACTACGCAATATATTTTGAACTTTATTTATGTGAAATATTTTAGCGCTCCGTATTGCAGAGACAACTTCATTTCGTTTACGTTTATATTTTATCCATGGTTCCGAGAGACCACTGCGTTTGGCTCCGCGATGCAGCCTCTTTCTTTGTCTGATCAACAATCTTAATTCATTATGAAACCATTTAGGTTGGTTTGGCCTTGAGACCGTATATTTGTTTGGAATGAAACGGGATGCCAAAAGAAGTAGTTTCTCAGTAAAATTGGAGACGACGATATCAAGATTGGGGTTATCGAAAGTTACATCCCATTGCTCATTCTCTATTCTCTATAGAGCATTTAAATCGACGTAATTTCCCAATGAATACGACCAGATACCAGATACGTCTCTCGAAGGTGGGTGGCACATGCTTTGCGAACTCAATTTCAATTGTGATTGGCGAATGATAACGAATCAGGTCTGGGATAAAAGGGTCTAGAACTTCACAAGATAGAACAGTCACAGTGCTGCTTACGGCAAGCAGGTAAAATTGGCGATGCAGACGATTTGGTAAAGCACGTCGGCTCGTTCACAAGCTGTGCCAGGTGAAAACATTTGGCGATTTCTGAAATCTCACCCCTTGGCGTAGGTAGCTGGTTGTCATTAAAATCTCCAGTAACAATCAGATCCAGTATGGTGGTGTCTTTAGCTTTTTCAATGGACGTTGAAATAGCGTTCCATATTTCAGGTGAGCTGTGTAGCGGTCGGTAGAACATGCCTAATAGGAGGGGTCTACCCACGCTCGCCAGCACTTCAATGCAGAGGCATTCAATATTTACCAGTTCCAGGTGGGGTCTATGCCAGAAGGAAAGGCTGTCTTCAATATATACCAGTACTCCACCTCCCCTCGTTAGAAGGTCGTTGCGTATGGGCTCTTGGAATCCTGGCAGAAGAATATTTACTGTTAGGTCGGTATTGAGAAGCCAAGTCTTTGTGAGGGCCAGGATATCAAACGATAGAGCTTCACACATAAAAATTTCGAACTTCGGTTTGATACTCTGTATATTGACATGACATATTTTAATGTTTTATGTTTGTAGCCAGAGTCAACAGAAGAATCCGGGCCCGGATTCGGTTCTACGTCACCAAACAATAAGATCATCCCAGTAGGAACAACATCAATGGAATCCGGACCCGAATGCGGCTCTACATCACCAGATAATAAAATCATTCTAGTAGGGAAGAACTAACATAGAGCGATGGCTAGCGCTGAGTACATACAGAATATCATGTATAGGAGATTGTTCCCCACATAAGGGGTAATTATCCTGTACTTACGAGGCGTGTACTTGTATGTTACGAAACATCCAACAGGGCTATTGGAATGCGAGTGCGACCAGGTAGGATTGTTCATCCAAACCTTGTCCAATAATTTTCATAAGATAAACAGAAAAATCATAATACTATAACTTATACTAAGATTGCCTCCGTTTAGGCGCATGCGCAAGTAATATAAGACACATAATGTTTGACGTTTTTGCAAGTTGTGTTTCATTCTGCGACCGTAGACTACAATGTGGAAAGCACCAATCCGAGAACGATACAAATCAAGGGTACACATTCTGTAATACTAGGAGTATAATATTGATTATGTTCTCGGATGTTGGTGACACTTACCCATACTACTATTTTAGGAAATTGTCTGAAGTTTGATTCCATGTTGGCAATGCAGTTGGGATTAGAAAAGGAGATAAAAATGAGATTTCTATGACCAAGACTAAGAAAAAGCTAACATTGGTGAATTAAACAGATATATACAAAACCCTGCAACATAAGGAATAAGCTGCGGGGTATAATGCTCCACTTCGAGGAAATCGTTAATTACTGATGTTCCATGATAGATCCAAACATTAGGACATAACTGCTAGAACTCTGCTGTATATTCACCCCCAACCCACCCACCCCGACCTAAGACTTAAGCCAGGAGTTAAGAGATGTGTATCAAAATTCCAAGTCACCGTTTCCACCTTGTGAACTGAACATACGTGTACACGCAAAGTCTACTAATATGAAATGTCCAAGTCATCGTTTCCACCTTGTGAACATACGTGTACACGCAAAGTCTACTAATATGGGGACACTACACCACCCGAAATAGTACACCCGCTACCTTCACAAGGTGGAACCTCAGAAATATTAGATAATATCACATATCCATACAAACATGCACTGACACCCACACACGCGAACCAAAATAGTGCACCCGATACCTTCACAAAGGGGAACCTCAGAAATATTAGATAATATATCACATACCCCTACACACATGCGCAGACACCCACACACTCACACACACAACCACAAGTCCGATAGATAATCGTACATTTATGCACACATCTACACACACGCATAAACCCATTTTAATTATTATATTATTGTAATTATATACAACTTTTAATTATGTACATAAATTACTCCTGATGGAGATTAAGATTTACTTGGTCACAGATTTTTGCTCATTGCGTCTCAGACCAACCTCTTCCATCCTGGCCCTGCATTCCCAACCCCACCGTCTCAAGTGATGTGTATCATTTAACCGAGTCAAAACTTATACCTTGTGAACACACAAGTGCACGCGGAAATTGGCGATATGAAGATATCAAACCGCCCAAAATTGCATACCCGAAGAGTTCACAAGGGAAAACCTCAGGAATGACAGACACCCACAGACACGCACACACGTACATACACACGTGGACTCACACAGACAACATACATGCACACATACCGACATGTGCACACACTCAGACAGGCAGGCAGGCAGGCAGGCAGGCAGGCAGGCAGGCGGGCGGGCGGGCGGGCGGACAGGGCAGGGCAGGGCAGGGCAGGCGGGCGGGCGGGCGGGCGGGCGGGCGGGCGGGGTGGGGTGGAGTGGGCGGGGCAGGCAGGCAGGCAGGCAGGCAGGCAGCAGGCAGGCAGGCAGGCTCTCAGTTGGTGGATGGTAGCGAAAAACTTCCTGATTTCTGTGATTGACAAGCAATCAACTATAATAACATACTCATCAAAACAACCCTTTAGAATACCGTTACAATACGGAGACAAATTTGCCCTTACGATTGCCAACGTTGAATACGGAGAGTTGCTAAGTAAACATTATCAGCAAAATAGCTAATGAAAGCTCGTTTCTTCAAAAAAATCATTGTATTACTAGCGCGAACAAAAAACTTCCGCCCAGACACACCCAGCATGATCCAATTATCCATGGTTTTAAGTTCACATACGCAATAGCTGTCGGTCATCGGACAAACTTTTGTGGGGGCTAATAGCCCCTGTGACGGCAGATTAGTTTGGTCGTAACCATTGAGAATTTGTCAGATTTCAACATATTTTGAGATATGTTTTTTTATGATTGAATATATTCCTAACCCTTTGAACCCGAGCGGTCGCAGGAGCATGATACGTCATAACGCCATTAAATAGGATGGCTGTTCAGGAAATGTGTGGGGTAGACCAATCAATATTTTCAACGTGCAGCCCCGAGGCTGCACGTCGACAATAATGATTAGCCAACGCCATATAATGAGTATGGACTCTTCTAATTGCTGCCATTGAATTGGCATGGACGATACAGGAGAGTTCAAAGGGTTAAACCTTCAAGGGTGAGATCTCAATATACGAGTTGATAAGTTCATTATTAAGATTTTAACATGACGCTGTTTTGGATAAAGATGAGAAAAAGGACGGATTATGAAAATTCCCCAAAATGCCTTGCATTAGATCTATTGCCCAACAAACAGTGTGTATAGTTTTATAACTATAGGCTGAGAGAGTGCAGAGTAATACGTTTCACCATTTTGGGGTTGGAAATGCCGAATTTTTAAAACTTCAGTCAACGCAAAAATGGCGGTACATCGAATAAATAAAACCGCTATCTCGTTATTTCGGGAGCTCTATAGCATACTAAAATTTCCTGAAAATGCGACGAATTTCAATTTCTTGGAATATGACCTGTTATGATGTCACGAGTATATGCGGCCATATCCATTGATAATTCCTCTAAACTGCAGCATATCGTTATATGGTTTTTATTGAAGGCTATAGTCTTAAAATTTCAAAAGGATGAATGTAAAAATGGGGCTGAAAAGAAAAGATTTATCAGTGAAGACGAAAAATAACCGGTATTTTGAATAAAGTACGAATCACGAAAATGCAGAAGCGACCCTGCAATAGAGAACCACTATCCAATATGCATGTACAACGTCATGGTTGTAGTCCAACGCAAAATAACCAAAACGTTTGAGTTACATATTCTCGATTTCGCTGTCTTCTACGATCTCTGTGTGCTCCCCGTACAATTTTCTTCTTGCATCGGCAATCTCTTCCGCTTTAAGTTTGGCATATTCGTAGTAGATGTTCCTTATCCCCCAACAACGGCAATACGCAAACGTTGCTTGTATCTAAAGGCGTTCCTCTATGTCCTCCCTGTCAAGTCATATCGTTTCTGAATTGTCCCAGGGAGTTGTTCAGAAGCACAACCTGCTCACATGCTCGACGAAAGCAAAATTCCGATAGGCGGAGTTTTTCTTCTTCAGATGTAGAACCGGGTCGACAATATTTGGATCTTCCATCGTAAGAGATGAGCTTGGTTATTTTTATATTAACTGATTATACAGTTGAAATATAAAGATGCAGTGTTTTATCCGAGGTATCTTTTTCAGTATTTATAGTCTTGACTGGAATTGATTCTCAGTTCGGTTGTGAAATTTCCATTTTGTCACGATGTGATTAGTGTGTTAATGCTTCTAAGTTTTGACAAGTAGTTAAGAGATTATTGTCAAACAGTGAATCGATTTGCACCTCTGATACCAACTGGTGATAAACCATGATCTCTAACATTAATCTTTTTATAGAACAAATGAATTGAGATGCATTTCTCTGATAAATATATCAAGATAGTATGTTAAAAATTAGTACTTTAATCTAAGTTGAGAACATTGAAGTTCAAAAGGTTTTAAGACCGATTCAATTTAATTCGATATTCAAGCGCGCTTGTTCACTGAATGGGCCATGAATTATTTTTCATGAAGCAAAAATTAAAAAAGTAATTTTTAGGTGATTTTTGTGAACAACTGAGCACTGTTACTTTAAACAATATTTATTTCCAACCTCAATGAGTACAGTATACAACATGAAGATGTTTGTGGATTCGACAGTAAGCCGTTGGCTTGTACAAGGTCGTTTCCACACCATTAATTAATTACCTCTAATATCTTCGAGAAACAGCTATAAAATATGTTAAGTCCAAACCAGTAAATAATTTACTGAGTAATAATACGGTTTGATATAGGTTGGAAAACATTTCTGAAATTCTGAAATTATAGAAAGAAGAAGAAGAAAAAAAAATAAAAGAGAAAACCAGAAATAGTAATCATTTAAGTACTGAAAGGCTACAAACTGTAAAACGCCACATTCCACAGAACGGAAACATGGGCACTGTTAGTGGTATATATGACCGTTACGTTCGGTAAATTGTTTATACGCAAATCCACCCGTAAACAAGTGCCTGAATAGCGGATTATCGTCCGATGGGTGAACCTCGAAAATGACAGGGATGACCATGACAACAACGAGAATAACCGTGACGCGAATGTTAAATTTGAATGGTAGGATCAATGGTAGCGACAAAAATGGCTGTATAGAATGTCGCCGCTCGGTTTTCGTTCTCTTGACAAAGTATGCTTCCAGATTAATACTTTGGTTTTTTTCATTTTTTAAATTCATTACAAGCACAGTTGTAGATTTTCCAAATACAGGCACAGGTACATAATTTGAGAAAAATACAACACTAATCCTACAGCTGTAACAAAATGTTTTAGTCTCCGTGGAGACTATTCACACCTGAAGGCCCCATGCGCCATATCATCTTTTCAGAAATTCTCAGTGAAGTCTTGACTTTGACAGTAGCCGTTGGAGCCAATATTTACATCGAAACCACAAGTGAGCCCCTAAAGTAGTTTCTGAAGCTTTACTGTCGTATTCTATTTAATACAATCAAAGTATTTCTTTTCCTTGAAGACTACAGTAACCTTTTTAATAGGAAACAAAATATTTTCACACCCCTCGCAACCTATTTTCCACTCTTCCCCCTGGTCAGCTGTTTAATGACACTCAACTCCAGCTTATAAAGCAAATATCGATAAAAACATGATCTGCAAAGCAATAATGTGATATCGTTCTTAAACCAACTTAAAACATTTATAAACTTTTTAATTGCATGTGTCGTCTAAAAAGCATATTTGAGTAAGACAGAACACAACAAGAGTGCAGTATATAGGACTGGCATCAACGAACCGAGTTGGAGTAGTTCTGTATTTCTCGAAGAAACTCCAATAAGGGTAGTTGATTCCTGTCCCATGCACTCTATCCGAGTTGTATTCCAAATTTATACCACGATGCAACGTGAATTAAGTGAATTGGGCTGATATTTTTCAAGAAAAATACCGCCTTCGGCTGATTACATTCTTGCTTGTCACCTTATTGAGTCGAAACATTTCATTCACTTATAATGTCGCTCAGATGCAAAACGACCAATACGATGCGTTCTTACATGACGTTCTCATAGGTTGGCCGGATTCCACACGTGGTGTTCCTAGCACGGTTCTTGATGTCTGTATTTTATCGGGTAAAGCTGAATACACGCAGCAATCGTGGCATAAAATTGATTCAATAGTTTCTCACAGTTCAAATATCTGACACCTGGCTGAAATAGGCCCAATGGCTGGAAGAACAGAAGAATTAATTGAATTAATTTCTGAATACTGTCATTTTATCCTGCACGTCTACTTTGGCCGTATTTATTATTATCATATTTCTCACAGCCACTGTGGCCACTGTTATTCTCACTACCAGTTTTGCAAGCTGCTATTTGGACTGTAGACCATTCAGTCAGGGACGTAGGGGTGGAGGGCACGTTCTCCTCACCTCTTTCTATAAATTTCTGGAGAGAGAGAGAGCGAGAGAGAGAGAAAGAGAGAGAGAGAGAGAGAGAGAGAGAGAGAGGGAGGGGGGGGGGGGGGGTTACCCGTCATTATCTTTATCAATATATTTTACATACACCTTATATTTCTCTTTTGGATCTAGGAATTAGCAGGAAGGGTAAGGGTGTACAAACCCTTTACAGTTACGTTGTGGCTAATTTGTTCTTCTTCCACTTTTAATAAAGCACATTTTTAAACTATGTTTTTCTCCGGTGTGAACATTTCGTAACCATGAAGCCAAAAATATGCCCTTATTCTCAAAGTGGAGGTGCACTCGTCCCAAATAGAGCTTTGCGTATTGTCACTTTACAATGTTACTATGTCACATAGACCACCCCTGTAAAATTGCAGTGGTTGGGTGTCCTAGACTATTAAATTTCCAGTTACCTCCCCTACGCCCGTGTACTCAGTCATCTGGCGACTTGAGTAGCAAACATGACAATATATCCCAAATCCCGTGGTGGAAATTCGCATAAGAATCTAACTAAATTATCTGTTGATTTTTCGGTGTTGCATGAGACGTGTTAGACTGCAAAAACTTTGAAGCCCTCAATACTGAACGTAACTCTTCACGAAACATCTTTATATTGTGTACGTTCTATGAACCCCATGTACACTGGAATTTGTACACCTTTTTACCGTTTTCAGTATCCACGTGGCAGGACTAACTTAATATAGTCCGTTTTCAAGTATACGATGAAAAGCTTACACAGCGGATCGAATTTCTCCGTGGAAATTCAGTAACGGTGCCTCAAAAGAAGCCTGAAATTGTCGAAATTCAATCGAACGCTTTGCTCAAAGACCGATTCCGCTTGTGAACGATAAATCTCGTAAGTATGTCAAGCATTCAGGAGCGTCTCGAAGATTACCGATTTGGGTGACGGTGTATTGTAAATCTGATTCGTCCTGGTTGTCATGGCTGAAGTTCCGACTAACTATTATTCCAACTACATCATCAAATCATGCCTTCCTCGAAGGCATGCCTTGATGGTGTAATAGGAATATTTGGTGTTAATTTACGTGACGAGATATAAACCCCAGGGTGTATTTTTGAGTTCATTTTAATCGGGGAGTGCTCATTCACAATTAGCTTGGATTCACATAGTTTCAGACTGCAATACCAACATTACTGTTACTACACCATCAATCGCAAATACTGCACTGGCTACGACTTCTGCTCAACCCATCACTACTGCGCCAAGTACTGCAACCACAGGCACTCGACGTATTATCGGATTTTATCAGTTTTAATAAAATATATATTATATTATCAATACAAAAAAAGTAAAGGTATGACACTTCCCAGATCGAAATATTTAACAATCTCTCAAATAGCGAATACCTCGTCGATTTCGCTCAAATAAACGACAAAATGTCGTGTAATTCGCAGAGCCACTCCGATTTCGAGCCCAAGATTGACGAAATTTGACTTTTATTCTCATTTATTTCACTTTTTATCGACTGAAACGACGGAGACGTCTATCCACCACCGTTCAATTCTGGTACACAAGCAAATTGATGCAATGAATGCAACGCCGCGCGTTCATTGGTCATCTACTTATAGCCACAACTGTGGGAAATTCAAAAAACTGTTTATGTTTCACTCAACACAACACAAGACGACACAGCAACATAACTTCAATCAAAATATTTTATTCGATCAGAAAACAATGTCTAAACCCATAATGACGGTGTCACGGCAGCATAACATATACAGTTATTTAAAATTAACATTACCAGTCATACTTTTGATTTATTAATTCGAGTGTTGTGGGGATGGGAGGGGAAGACATGGTCATGTGTCATCCACATGCAAACTACAAAAAATCGTCAATCGAATCGAATCTGATACACGGAATCAGAAATTCACTTAGTTTCTATTGTCATAGTTATTATCACCATAAATAAATGTAGTTCATATGGGAAGTGGAAATTTGGAGGGGGTGGGGCAGGAGTGCTCTTCTTTACCCTCCCCAAACACAGGCACTGCCATTTCTAAAACTCTTGGAGAGAGATTATCAGAAACCAGAACAAAGTCGGCAGATCATAATACAGTACCAGCTGAAATGTGTTGCAGGATAATCACAACAGAATTTTCGTAACATTTTTCCTTTGTGGATTATTGTATTATTTGACATAATTCTCTAGCAATGGGATCAAGGACTGGAATTATCAACACAGGAGAATGGGATGAAAGTTTCTTGTAGTTATCCTACAACTTATTTCAGCTGATACTGTATGTGCATGTTAGAGTGGTGGATCTAGTTCGGGGTTGGGGGGGGGGGGGGGGCTTCTTTTTTCAAAGGTATGTTATCTCGGGACATAATTATGGCCTGTGGTTATCTGTGCCAAATAGCAATTGATGGTGGACACTTTATCCCTGCCCAAGAATTAAGCAAACTGCATTCTTTGGCATATTGAAAAATAAATTTCCAGGGGTGGGGTGTGGGGGGGGGGGGTGCTCAGATCCTCATGGAAGTGGGCCCGGAGAGAGGAAATTAGGGTTCAGGGTCAATTCCATGATGGGCCACCTTTCCAAAGTATCTGGATATTCATGGTGATGCTGAAGTCGTCACAAGCAATGATGAGGGGGAGGGGGGGTCTCGTCACCCCAATACAATTTTGAAATCTGTTTTAAATGATGGATACTTCTGACAGCTTTAGAAAATCACAATATCTTTTGGCCATCAAAATGGTGTTTTTTAGCAGCATGTTTCAAATTTTCTAATTCAACAGTATCCAGTGACCAAGAGTAACAGTATTTTTAATGCACAATTCATGTAACTTTATTATGTCAAGTTGATTTAATACAGTTATTATTTTACTTCAAGAATCATGCAGTCCAAAAACACAACCGTTTGTCAAGTGCAGAGCTCCATTCACGATACAGCCCCCTTCTAAACTGTTGGCACAGGGGTCAGAATGTTGTAAGGGGCCCCTAATCCAAACATGTCCTGAAAGCCCAGATTTTAATATTTTAAACAAAAAATTTAATATCAAAGAACTAAAATAGTCTTAAACTAAGTGGGTGTGGTGTGGTGGGCTTACCCAAGAGTCCTGGACCAAACCCCCAACCCACAAAGTTCTGGGCCCTGGGATAACTACCCCCGGTGTGCCGGCCCTGCACCAAAGACATGGGGATACCCTGTATGCTTCCTGCCAGCATATATAATGTGTTGTGTTGGGACCCCAACCCCCTTTCAAATATTTAGATCACTAATATGTTGGGTTATCAACGCACAGTGTGATAGATTTTACTGCCCAAGAAATAGTGAATTTTTTTTTTAAAATCACTAAAAACAGCAGAACATTTTCAGGTTGTAGATCACTTGATGAAAGTTAACACACAATGATGATAAATTTTGCTTTGTATGGTAATTTTCAGAATTTCAAACACTGTTTCAACCTCTGGAACTATGGGTTGTACCAAAAAAGATATAGTGGCTGAAATCATTCTTGAGAATTTTTTAAGTTTTTCCACTGAGGATAATTTATTACTTGGTAAAAAGTCCACTCTATGAGTGTTCTAGTGACCACATATTATACAGCACGAGTTGACACAAGTTGTAGAATAAACACAAGAAAATATTCAAAGTATTTTTCTCTGCTGATAATTCCAACCCTTGACATCACTTCTTCGAGAGCGTCCAATGAAAGGTTGCCAAGTGTTGGAATTATCATCAGAGGAAAAATGTCGCAGATGTGTTCTTGTGATCTACAAGCTATTCAGTTGGTATTGTATGATACATTGTGATTGCAAGAAAATTTATCTTTGACACTAGTTTTCATTGAAATCATAATATTAAAAAAATCAGACATTTGCGAGGTCAACCATTTGCAAATCTCACACAGCTTGACTACATGTGATTGAGAAAACACTGAAGAATAGTTACCCTCCCCAACAGTTATTACATGTACAAACCCTCATCCATACCTGATATTATTCAATTACTGAGAATGTGAGAAAATATATTTTGATCCTCCACTTGCAAAAAAAAATTACACATAAAGTAGACAGTTAACATATCTGGCTATAACAAACTGAAAACTTACATGCATTGTGAAAGTTTCCATCTTTTAAATTTTCAAGTTTTGTTTACGTATATGAACATCTGAAAAACAGTGATACAGTGCAACCCTGTTAATTGAAGAGTCGCTTTGCCAATGAAACTTATCCAATTTACAGGAGTATTCAATCAACAGGGATTGTGTCCCCCTCCCTGTATCATATTCTAGAGATAAACTTAGCATTTTTTCCATTACATCTTGTTTGACAGAACTACAAGAGAGATCTTACAATATACATGAACAACATTTTCCTTCCTTGGAAGTTATGACCCTTCACTTCATATATTGCCATACCTGTTGTACCCAGTGTATAAACCTTTTTATTCATATGTGTCAGTCCAATGTTGATCTTATTCAGATAAAATGTTTTTCCCACACCAGCCTGTCCAGTTGTTATAATATTGTGGCCTTTTTCAGCAGGAATTACAATTTCTGAGAGCGACATCTTCGAACGGACTTCAGTGATAAAATGAGCACGTTTTCATTGTTGACTAGGAGTTATATTTGGAGTGAAAAATAATGTGTTGAATTTTATATTGACCAATGAACGCGCGGCGTTGAATTCATTGCTTCAGTTTGCTTGTGTACCGGAATTGAACGGTGGCGGATAGACGTCTCCGTCGTTTCAGTCGATAAAAAGTGAAATAAATGCGAATAAAAGTCAAATTTCGTCAATCTTGGGCTCGGAATCTGAGTGGCTCTGCGAATTACACGACATTTTGTCGTTTATTTGAGCGAGATCGACGAGGTATTCGCTATTTGAGAGATTGTTAAAAATTTCGATCTGGGAAGTATCACACCTTTACTTTTTTTAGTAATGATAATATAATATATATTTTATTAAAATTGATGAAATCTGATAATACGTCGAGTGCCTGTGACTGCAACTCCAATCACTGCAACTACTTCTCCAGTCGCCATATCCAAACAACTCAAACTATAACTACAACTCCAACACTATCCTCCTACTAATACCTCCAAATTTATTTATTTATCTATTGGGGTTTAACGACACTTTCGAGAGGCAGGATCACCTCGTGTCGGACAGTTTTACGGGTGGTGGAAGCTGGATTGCCCGGAGAGAACCACCGTGCAACGACAATCGACTGTCAGTCTCCCCAACGTACTAACTCCACACAAGCAGGGTTACCATTGGTTGAATACAAGTGCCCAGGTGCAGTTCGCCTTAGTACACAACGCCACCGTGTCCCCGCGTAGGTAATTGGGATTAGGTATCTTGCCCAAGGACATATCGCGGTTGCCGCAGGTGGGATTCGAACCGAGGACCTCTCGGCTTGTAGCCTGCACCTCTACCTACTGAGACACCGCGCTCCCAAATAAATAAATAGATAAGTATATAACCTACTGAGACACCGCGTTCCCAAATAAATAAATAAATAAATAAATAAATAAATAAATAAATCAATCAAAAAAAAAAAAAAAAATAAATAAATAAATAAATAAATAAATAAATAAATAAACAAACCACCAGCATTCAAAGGATTAAGAAGAGCGACTTGCCTTGCACGGTAGGTCTGTTATCTTAGACTCCAATGCTAACGAAAATGTGCCGACTGGAAACGTTATTAGAGGTGTGTTACCACGTACCCCTCCCCCCTACGAACATTAATTTAATGAAAGTAATTGATTAAACTTTGAGAGTTGAAGAGTTTCATAGTAGTCGCCGTCTTTATTTATGGTTGTAGAAAGTCGGTGCGGGATTGTAGGTATCACTGAACTAAATATATGAATTAGAAATACCCGCCTTGCAATGTGGCACTCGGAAGTGATGCAATCTCTAAAAATAAACAGCCTTGGGAAAATAAATTGTTTTAATAAACATTCTATTGACATCTTGCATTATTGATGAATATTCCAGATAAAAAAGAGGGTGATTTGATGACTTTTCGATTTAAAAAATACAATTTACATTTGGTGTGTTTTTGAAAGGAATTCCCCGAAAAATATGTGCACGTGACCGGTACTTCCCTTGCTGTCAATTTTTCTCTCTTATTTGTTGCATGACCCCCTGTTTTGGGGTCATAAAAAGTTGTCTGAAGGGCTATACTTGACAAAGATGTTTGAATGCTAAAATTAAAGTGATGCGATCATATTTATTTTTGCCTGAACGTTATAATGGTCGCCTATGGGAAAGTATTTAGTTCCGTGATACCTGTAGCAGGATATTGATATTGTTATTTTTATTTGCCAGTATACTCAAATATATATAGAATATACCCACGAGTGGTGAACATTTGGTACACCAAGCTACTTTGGGTACATTTTATTTATACCATGATCGTCAGATTATTAAGAGTCGCTATTATTTTTTCTCGATTTTACTGAGCACCAGACGTACATACGAGCGAATCTGTTTTTGTTTACACGATCATCGGTGGGCGGTACTTCCGCTGTCAATTTTATCGCCGAAACGAAATGAAAAAAAGAAACTGAGCCTTTTTCGTTTTAATAACATAATAACATACTATTTCGAGTTATGCATGCTTTATTAGCATGAGACAATGCATTTTTGTTAATTTTTGGCATCTTATGAGGTAAACCCATTTAAAAACGTAATAAATAATTGCCACTTCCATTTCACTCTTCGCGAGGCGACGTACGATAAATTTAGACAAGTTTGCATTCAGGTCGACGTCACCAAAGGTCAACGGGGATGCAGTTCTACTGTAGGTGTAAATTTTTACTATCGTAATCCCATTGCTGGCGTGATCATCACGGTTGGTGTGCAAAGCTAAAATTTATATCATAGGCTTTTCATATATAGTAGATTAGGTAATCGTGGTATAAAACAATGTATACATATAGTACATGTAGTTCATATTGAAATTTCAATAAAAATAAATATTGCATATAGTACATATAAATAAAATAATCCCAATAATTAATGCATTGTATACTGGTAGGGGAATGCATAGCCAGATTGGCTGTCTTCCTGTCTTTCCCTGAGCAATATAGAAGAAAAAGAGAAAGAAAGATCAACAAAAGAAAGAGAAAGAAATAGGTATTACACTGCAACATTGTGGATTCCAGTTATTATGACTTGATTTCGTCTCATTCCAGCATGCGTGAAAAGTGTAGCTGATGATCAACTGCGAAATGTCGCTCTCTTGATTTTGACACCAGTCCTCCCATTAGCTTGGAGGTAGTAATAGTATGAGTAGATCTACGAAATGGTTGGTGGAAGCTGAATGTGAGGCGACATGGACGAGAATACCAGACAACAATTACTATCAAAACCAACGTAACCGCCGAAACCACCCAGAGCTATTCATAGAAGACGCTATTCACATTTTATTTTGTTTTCACACTTGGTCTCAAAACCACAGCCACGATCCTCCATTGGGGCGATCTCATTGAGCTCGCCCCAATGAAGGCATGAGAGCTATGTCTCCGTAACCAAAAATAAGAATGTTTAGTTATTCGAGAATTTTTTATGCAAATGTCTCTGCTATCCGCGTTGGAAAGGGTTAAATTTAGTTTATACAATACGGACAATAGGGGTTCGAACAGGATTTTTTTCGGAATAAGGGGAGAAAAATATTGTTGTTAACTTTTTCTTGAATTCTTTCCTGTTCCCTGTATTTCTGATATCTATTTCTAACTCATTCCGTAGCTTTGGTAGAGCAAAGACAGGTAATTTATCCAAGGTTTTGGTTCTGGTTTTGTGTGTGCGTAAGAGACCGGCCTGGCGAGTAATCATGTTGGATTGGTTATTTACAATTAAGAAGAAGTTTGCAATTGAAACCGGGGGATTTCCATTATGCCAATCAAACATAAATAATAAGGCGTGTAATTTGTATAAATCTTTTAACTTCAATGTACTATCTTTGATGAATAGGGGGGTCAGTGTGGGCATTGTAATTCTTATTATTTATTATTCCTAGTGCTCGTTTCTGCAGTTTTTGAAGACGATCACAGGCTTTTGACGCACCCCATAAAGGAATTCCATGGATGAAGTGACTCTGTATCAGAGTGAAATATAAGGTTTTCATAACACTATGGGGAGGAACTTTTTAACTTTACTGAGAACGAAGTTGGCAAGTCCAACTTTCATGCAGAGTTGAGATATGTGGGCGTTGTACGATAAGTTGTCATCAATATTTATACCAAGAAACTTTAAGGAGTTCTCACTTTCGCCACTGCCAACTTTGCAGATTACCCGATTGTTTATACAAACATTCTGATAAGTAATATACTTTTCTCTGTGACCTGGATTAAGTGAGCTGTATTTCGTTTTCTTTTCGTTCAGGACTACGTGGTTGGCTGCGCACCAGGCAAATATATTTTTTAATTCCTTATTGAAATCAGAGACTAGGGCTCCGCTCCAGACTTGTATGCTTCTGTGTCATCGGCAAACGACAAGACATTTAATGTGGTTGAATTTATTTATTTATTTATTGGTGTTTAAGGTCACATACTTATGCACAATGGCTAATCGTGACCGTGACAGTTTTACGGGTGGAGGAAGCCGGAGTACCCGGAGAGAACCACCGAGCAACGACGAGCAGCTGTCAGCTCTCCAACATCGTAACTCTGAACTCTGCACCGCAGCACAGGCAGGGTTAGATTGGTTGAAGACATGCGCACCATCGACGTGCAGTACGCATCAGTACACAGCGTCATCGTGCCCCCATGTAGGCAATCGGGGTGAAATGTCTTGCCAAAGGACACAACGCGGTTGCCGCAGGTGGGATTCGAACCGAGGACCTATCGGCTTGCAGCCTGCACCTCTACCAACTGAGCCACCGCGCCCCCATGTGGTTGAATTACTTATGTCATTAATGTATATTAGAAGTAAAATAGGGCCCAATATAGAACCTTGTGGAACTACACATGTAAGTTCAGTTAGATTAGATTTACTATCACCAAACGACACATGCTGATTCCTGTTTTTCAGATAGCTTTTGAACCAACTTAATCGTTGCCTCTTATTCCATACTGTTCGAGTTTTTGAAGAAGGATGCCGTGGCTTATTGTATCAAAGGATTTGGAAAGGTCAAGAAAAATAGCTCAAGTGGTATCCTTACTGATTTTGTTATTTTCTACAGCAACATGTTTTAACAGTTGCATAACTGGATGTAGTGTGCTATGCTTCTTCCTGAAACCATATTGGTGGTGATAGAGAATATCGAGTTTGTTCTGAAAATTTATCAGTCTAACAAACATCAGTTTTTCTGAAATCTTTGAAAAGACATTGGTCTATAATTTGTGAAGTTAGTTTCATCTTTATTGAGATTTAAAGATTGGGATTACCTTTGCAATTTTCATTCTGTCAGGAACTATTCCCTGACTGAATGAAATGTTCATGATATGGGCAAGGGGGTTGACAGCCGAATCTATCGAATGTTTAAAAGTACTGGATGAAATATTCTCACAGTCCTGACTTGCCTTAGGCTTCATTTTAGTTACAATATTGATAATTTCCAAAGACGACGTTGGTAAAATACACATATCCGGGAGTGGATATTTCATTAATTCGGAGAAAGATTTGCGGGGATTAGTTCTTTGTTTTGAGGTCTCCTTTCCTATATTTGCAAAGAAATTATTGAATTCCTGAGCGATTTCGCTCGGGGTATTTATCTTTTTTTCACCCAGATTAAAAAAGGAAGGTAAATTGCTTTTGTTTTTGTTTCTATTTAGAGCGTTATTTAAAATTTGCCACGTTTTTCGCATATTACTTATATTTTCCAAGAGGACGCTTTCGTAATACATAGCTTTACATTGTTTTTTAATTCTGTTGAACAGCCGACAGTAATTTTTGTAATTTCTAACATTAAATTCTGTAGGACTTCTTAATCGTTTCATAAAAAATTTATTCTTGTTATTAGTTGAGAAAAGAAGACCTTTCGTAATCCAAGGCTGTCGCTTTATGTATTTCTTATTCCATTTTTAACTTTGCAAAGGAAATGCTGAGTCAAATGCATTCAGGAAAATGTTTAGATAGTGTTCATAGGCAGCATTGGGACAGCTGGATTCCATAACTGGAGCAAAATCACACTGGGACTGCTAGAGTTTATTTTCCTAGATAGAAGTGGCATTGTGTTATCTTGTGACATATTTGCTGATTCGGCGTAAAAGATTCCAAAATGGTCGGATACATCAGTGAGAATTATGCCAGATTTGAAACATTTAATTAAATTATTTGAAAAGATATTGTCTATAAGCGTCGCAGAATGATCTGTCACTCTGGATGGTTTGGTGATGACAGGCATAAATCCCTCGCTAACATTAAATCTGTAAACTTATCTGTTTTCGAATGGCAAGCTACTTTCAGAATTTCAATATTAAAATCGCCCATGATTAAGGTCGTTTTCTTTTCCTTGTTAAGTGTGTCAGTTATGTTGTCGACCTTTGATTGGAAAAGATCTATATCCGCTTTGGGGGACGTGTTTGGTCGATATATTACACCAATAATTCTCGACAGATTCTTATCCATTAGTTCTATGAAAATTGACTGAATCACATGTGGTATGAAAATAGAAAGATTCTTGTCGGACAAGGAAATTAGTGTCATTTTTTATAAATAGTCCCACTCCACCTCGACCATCGTCATCAATGGGTCTAGTATGTTTTAATAAAGGGTGATATCCTTCTAGTGTATAAGATATGTTAGAGGGGATCTGAAAGACTTCTGTGAGACCAATAACATCGAATGTATTTTCATTGCTGTTCAGTTCAGATAGCAGGTTATTTAGAGGATACCAATGGGCATTAAGGATTTGACAATTGATATGAAATGCACAAAAAGATCCGTCCATGCCTCTGAGCTCTGATTGCAACTCACTAGGAAGGAGATATTTACAATCGGTAATGTTGTATATAGATGGGGAATCACGAGCTGTATTGGACATGTTGGTCACCTCATTCATGAGATAATTAAAGTCGTAGTTAGAGTCAGTCTGGAACCCTTTCCAAGTTAATACTACCCGCCATGATTTATAAACATTCCATCAGCAACACCAAATCACAGACGCATGAAGAAGACCTGAAGAATCATAAATAATATAGACATTTCATTTGTGACTGGAAAGAAACATCAACAGGAATTATAACAGAGTAATATAAAGTGTGCAAATGAAGATAGTCTTTCTCATTGCATTAGTTTAATGTGATCAAAAAGAGGGTAGAGAGATAAGTAAATAAACATATTCCATAGAAAACGGGATTCATCGTTCCGTTTTATTGGGAAACATCGTCATTTCGTTCCTAGCTAACTTATCAACAAAACAAGACATTTATACTAACGGTTGTTACGACAAGGCAACATAACATAAAACTGAATAAATTTGTAGAGGTTTATATGAAACCCTTTCCCCAGTTTCCGGCCCATGCGCACATGCACACAAGATATACTAAATAAACATGCTGTGAATGCTGTGATGATAATGGACAGTCCAACTAATCTGTCTAAGTGAACAGTCAGTTGATCAGCTAGATAATATACTACTCAAAGTTTGCTAAGCACCAAATATTTGACACATCATTGTGAAATTTTCTTGTGACATATTAGCGATATTTCTGGTGGATATGATTGAAGAATGTATTGAGATGGTCCCCAGTGTTTACATTAGCTCTCTTGACAGGCAGACTTTTTGTGACAGTCATGGAAAGCATGTACCCCTTGATTTTCATGATGTTTTCGTGTACTGTCCACATGTACATGGCATGTGTCGGGTATTCAGTCTTTATTTCAACACAAACCCTTGTGATTTAATGATTGAATATGGCACATGCAAATGTAAGAAGACTTTTGTCTGAAGCAAAAATGTCGCGGGCTGTAGGGATGGTGGAGGAAGGGGCTAACCCGTCGTCGGGTTGGTGAAGCCCTTGGTGTGCACCATACGGTGATCACCAGAGCCTGTGCAAGATTTCAGCAGTATGGCACACCAGTAAGACGGCATGGTGGTGGCAGAGACAGGGCAACATCTGCAGCTGAGGACCGGTTTTGATAATTCAGGCCCGTAGGCACCGCTTTGCCACAGCAACCCAGCTACGCAGTGACTTTCAGAAAGCATCCAGGGTAAATGTTTCGATGCAGACTATACGGGCAAGGTTGCACGAAGGTGGTCACCGATCGAGAAGACCATGTATTCACATTCAGCTGTCCCAGAACCACCACCAAGCACGATATGAATGGGCCATGGTCCACGTTGGATGGACCAGAGAAAATTGGCGACCTGTCCTGTTTACAGGCGAGTCAAGGTACTGCTTAGACCACACAGATAGGCGTTCTAGGTTATGGAGAAGACCAGGAGAGCGATTCCATGCAGCCAACATTGCTGAGCATGACCGCTATGACGGAGGGTCAATCATGGTCTGGGGAGGAATCAGCTGGGATGGACGTACAGAGAGCTCTGTGTCCATGGACGCGGTACATTGACTGCACAGCGGTATATTGATGAGATCTTGGGTGCAGGTGCAGTAGATGATAGATTCATTCTGATGGACAATAATGCCCGTCCTCATGTTGCCCATGCTGTCGGAGAGGACCGACAGAGGAAGGGGATTGAGCGTATGGACTGGCCAGCAAGATCCCCTGACCTCAATCCAATCGAACATGTCTGGAATGTGTTGCAGCTTGCAATTGCAGCCCGTCCAGTCCAGTCAAGAAGAGTCCAGGAGCTTGGTGCGATGCTGGTCCAAGAATGGAACAGCATCCTTCAAAGGACCTCCAGGAACCTGATTGGGAGCATGAGGAGGCGTTGTCACGCTGTAATTAACAATAATGGGTGTCATACTCGATACTGAAGCCATATCAGTTCGTTCTGTCAACTTTAAGGCATATTGAAAAATTTCTTTCCATGGTTATCGTATTCAAAAGCTAAAAAATAATGTCAAACACAAGTAAAATCTTAATTTCTGTACTTAAATCATTAAAGATATAATTAAATAAAAAAATATATACACTTTTCATTACAATATTTCAACTAAAACGTAAAACAGGTAGTTGGATGTACTTGATGCTTAGCAAACTTTGAATAGTATATAATGATATTGTGATATGTTGGGAATTTTTGAAGGGTGTCTGTTGGCATCCTCCAATAATTTGTAACAGAGCAATTTGAAGGAACAAATGTTGACTAACAAAATAACTTATAACGTAATCAAACACATTTAGAACACACATGTGTAAGAAAAGTGTGAATGCCTGTTGTAGTATTCCCTGTTCTATCTTCTGGGTTATTCTAAACCCGATGATTACACCTGCTGTAGTCTCCATATTAGCACTCAATCAGCTAAAAAACGTGCCTGCTGTGGTCCTCATATTAATACTAATAAAGGTGTATGTCTGCTATGGTCTTCATACTCACTGTTCTATCCTCCAGGTGAATCAAAACCTGATGATTATACCTGCTGCAGTCTCCATATTGTTTTGCCACTGTGCACTGTGAGCCAAAGGCTTACAGCAATCAAAACCTGTTGATTACACCTGCTGTAGACTACATATTGTTTTTTTCACTGTTTATTGTGAGCCAAAATCTTATAGAAAATGATTGCTGAAGCCTTAATGTTTTGGAAATTATTGGAAGTGGGGGTGTCTGCTGGCATCCTGCAATAATTTGTAATAGAGCAAATTTGAAGGAAGTAATGCTAACTATCAAAAATAATTTAGCTCTCAATCAGATTTGTAACATGGCAATCTGGTGGAACAAGTGTTGCCAGTCAAAATAATCTAGCACTAAAAATAAACCAGCACTCAATCACTTAAGAAATGTGCCTGCTGTAGTCCTCATATTCTCCTTTCATTCTTCATGATGGAAAAAGCGAGTAAAATTGAAGATTTGATATGTTAGAAATTGTTGGAGGGTGTCTGCTGGGATCTTCCAATACTTTGTAATAGAGCAAATTGGAAGGAACAAATGTTGACTATCTAAATAATATGTTAATTGATTATATGGCTGATCGATTTAATGGCTCAGTAAATCGATCAGACATATAACTTCCCCACCAATACGAAGGAGAAAATGCAATATGCTCATCCTACCAACTTGATCACACCATCCCAGCACACTCGCGCCCAAGATTAGAAAACAAAAAGTATATTTTTCAGGATTTTCTTCTCTTTTAGTCAAATCAGTTTCATCCATGTAGTTGGGAATCATCATAACATTGACTAACCGTTATCCCTGTTCTGGTTAAACCACTTTATCAATTCAGAAAAACGCGAATAATGCAGCACAAGGATTATATGCCGGACTGGTTGAATGGTTCAACAAATCGTCCAGACTTATAACGTCACCACCAAAACGAAAGAAAAAATGTAAAGTGTTCATGTGCACGAAATATCACTTCCTTTTCTTGCCTTTTTTTTATCTTGTCATCGTGTTGACAGCAACCTCGCGCAATCACCTTGCGCTTTGATGAAATGTGTGTTTTCCATGTATTACCCAACTGACCCAATGACCGTACATTTCGACAGATTAGTTTGACAGTCAATTGTCCTCACATTATGTTCGGGAAGTGTGGTGAATCGTGTATTATATAATCCATCTGTCCTGTTGATCGTATATTTAGACTGATTAGTTTGTCCATTTGTTATCGTCCTATCATGTCTGCGCTATGTAATGACCGTTCATTTCGACAGATTGGTTTGATGGTCAATTATCCTCACATAATGTTCAGGAAGTGTGGTGAATCATGTAGTTCATTATCCATCTGCCCTATTGATCGTTTACAGCATGTTATCGTCACATCATGCTTGTGCTGAGTTACATATCTAACTGATCCATTTACCAAGATAGATTCGTTTAATTGCCCATTATCATCACAGCATGTACATTAAGAAAATCTTGTGCGTTTGTGTGTTTGGGGCCGAAACCAGATGATAGGGGATTCAGTTGAACCTCCACTAATTTCCTCAGTATTATGGTATGCTGTCCTCATGTAACCACCGTTATTATTATTATACCTTCTTGTGTTGTACTCAGATAGCTAGGGAACAAATTATTATGTTCTACAATAAAACGGAATTATGAATTCCGTTTTCTGTGGAGTATTGATATTCACCGCTCTTACTACCCTCCTTTTGATCACATTTAACCAATGCAATGAGAAAGAATATCTTCTTTTACACACTTTATATTACTCTGTTATAACTCCTCTTGATGTTTCTTCCCAGTCACAAAATGTATTGTCTTTATTATTTTTGATTCTTCAGGTCTCCTTCATGCCTATGTGCCATGGTGTTGCTGATGGTATTTGTGTAAATCATGGCGGGTAATATTAATTTGGACGAGATCCAGACTGATTCTAACTACGACTTCAATTATCTGATGAATGATAGGACCAACATATCCAACACAGATAGTGATTCCCCATCTATATTTAACATTACCGACTGTAAATATCTCCTTCCTGGTGAGTTGCAATCTGAACTCATGGACATGCGCGGATCTTTTTCTGCTTTTCACCTCAATTGCCAAAGCCTTAATGCCCATTGGGACCCTCTTAATCACCTGCTGTCTGAACTAAACAGCAATGAAAATACATTCGATGTTATCGGTCTTACAGAAGTCTTTCAGGTCCCCTCCAATATATCTTATACACTAGAAGGATACCACCCATTACAAAAACATACTAGACCCACTGATGACGATGGTCGAGGTGGAGTAGGACTATTTATAAAAAATGACTTAAACTTCATTATTCGACAAGATCTTTCTATATTTATACCACATGTGCTTGAGTCAATTTTTATAGAAATAAAGGATAAAAATCTGTCGAGAATTATTGGTGTAATATATCGACCAAACACGGCCCCCAAAGCGGATATAGATATTTTCCAATCAAAGATCAATTACATAACTGATATACTTAACAAGGAAAAGAAAACAACTTTAATTATGGGCGACTTCAATATTGACCTTTTGAAAGTAGCTTCCCACTCGAAAACTGATGCGTTCATAGATTTAATGTTTAGTGAGGTATTTATGCCTGCCATTACCAAACCAACCAGAGTGACTGATCATTCTGCGAAGCTCATAGACAATATATTTTCAAACAATCTAATAAACTCTTTCAAATCCGGCATAATTCTCAGTGATGTATCCGATCATTTTGGAATCTCTTATGCCGAATCTGTAATTATGCCGTTAGATAGTACAAGGCCACTTCTATCCAGGAAAATAAACCCTACCAGTATCGAATATTTTAAAGTATTGCTGTCCCAGTGTGACTTTTCACCAGTTATGGATTCCAACTGTCCCAATGCTGCTTATGAACACTTCTTAAACATTTTTATGAACGCATTCGAATCAGCATTTCCTTTGCAAAGTGAAAAACGGAATAAGAAACACATAAAGCGACAGCCTTGGATGACGAAAGGTCTTTTAATCTCAGCCAACAACAAGAATAAATTTTTCATAAAAAAAAGAAGTCCAACAGAACTTAATGTAAGAAACTACAAAAATTACTGTCGACTGTTTAACAGAATTAAAAAACAAAGCTATGTATTACGAAAATGCCCTGTTGGAAAATAAAAGCAATCTGCGAAAAACGTGGCAAATTCTAAATAAAGCTCTGAACAGAAACAAAAACAAAAGTAATTTACCTTCTTTTTTTAAGCTGGGTGAAAAAAAGATAAATACCCCGAACGAAATCGCTCAGGAATTCAACATTTTCTTTGCAAAAATAGGACAGGAGACATCAAAACAAATAACGAATCCCCGAAAACCTTTCGTCGAATTCATGAAATCTCCACTCCCAGATAATATGTTTGTACTACCAACGTCGTCTTTTGAAATTATAAATATCGTAACTAAAATGCAGCCTAAAGCAAGTCAGGACTGTGGAAATTTTTCATCGAGTATCCTTAAACACTCGATAGATTCGGTTGCCGACCCTCTTGCTCATATTATGAACATTTCCTTCAGCCAGGGAATAGTTCCTGACAGAATGAAAATTGCAAAAGTAATCCCAATTTTTAAATCAGGCGATGAAAACAACTTCACAAATTATAGACCAATAAGTATTTTGCCTGTCTTTTCAAAGATTTTAGAAAAACTTATGTTTGACAGATTGATGAAATTGTTGAATAAATTTGATATCCTCTATCACCACCAATATGGTTTTAGGAAGCAGCACAACACACTGCATCCAATTATGCAATTATTAAAACATGTCGCCGTCGAAAATAACAAAGCTAGTAAGGACACCACTTTAGCTATCTTTCTTGACCTTTCTAAAGCCTTTGATACAATAAGTCACGACATCCTTCTCCAAAAACTTGAACATTATGGAATAAGAGGTAACGCTATTAGTTGGTTCAAAAGCTATCTAAAGAACAGGAATCAGTATGTATCGTTTGGTGATAGTAAATCAAATCTAACTAAACTGACATGTGGAGTTCCACAAGGTTCTATATTGGGTCCCATTTTATTTTAAATATACATTAATGACATAAGTAATTCAACTACATTAAATGTCTTATCGTTTGCCGATGACACAGAAGCATATAAGTCTGGAGCGGAGATAAATGCCCTAATCTCAGATTTCAATGAGCAATTACAAAATATATCTGACTGGTGCGCAGCCAATCGCCAAGTCCTGAACGAAAAGAAAACGAAATACATTTTACTTAATCCAGGTCATAGGGAAAGGAATGTTACTCATCAGAATGTCTATATAAACAATCGGGCTATCTGCAAGGTTGGTAGTGGGGAAAGTGAGAAGTCCTTAAAGTTTCTTGGTATAAATATTGATGACAACTTATCGTACAACGCCCATATATCTCACCTCTGCACGAACGTCGGACTTGCCAACTTCGTTCTCAATAAAGCCAAAAAGTTTCTCCCTCATAATGTTATGAAAACTTTATATTTTACTTTGATACAGAGCCATTTCATCTATGGAATTCCTTTATGGGGTGCGTCCAAATCCTGTGATCGCCTTCAAAAACTGCAGAAACGAGCTTTACGAATAATAAATAATAAGAAATACAATGCCCACACTGACCCCCTATTCATTAATGATAGTATATTGAAGCTAAAAGACTTATACAAACTACACGCCTTATTATTCATGTTTGATTGGCATAATGGAAACCTTCCGGGTTCTTTTGTAAACTTCTTCTCAACTAACCAATCTAATATTAATACTCGTCAGGCATGTCTTTTGCACAGACAAAAAACTAGAACCAAGATTCTGGATAAACTACCGGTATTTGCGCTACCAAAGATATGGAATGAGCTAGAATTAGACTTCAGAAATACAGAGAATAGGAAAGAATTCAAGAAAAAGCTAACAACAATGTTTTTTTCCTCTTATTCCGAAGACATTGCCTGTTCAAACCCTTATTGTCTGGATTGTCTCCGCTGAACTGGATGCCATAAAAACTAATCAAATGTCTAGCACCGCTCACATTGCCTTCTTGGCGTAGTTTTTGAAAAACTATACATTCGCAACCTATAATTCAAGGAAATAGCTAAAGCACCCCCCCCCCCCCCCGCCCCATTGGCGCGAGCTCATCGAGATCGTTCCAGTGAGGGACCAAATGCTGTGGTTTGGAGGTAGAGTGTGAAAACAAACAAAAATGTGAATAGGGACTTCTATTAAGGGCGTGGGGTGGTTTCGGAGGTTAGCTTGGTAAACGGTTAACGATTTGTTGTCCACAGTAATTGTTGTTGTTGTCTGGTTTTCTCGTCCATGTCGCCTCTCTTTCAGCTCCCACCAACCATTTCATAGATCTTCTCAATCTTGTACTATTTCCATGAGAACGGGGGGAATGGTATCAGCAGAATTAAGAGAGCGACATTTCGCTGTTGGCCATCAGCGACACTCTGCGCGCATGCTGTAGGAGACCCATTGATGACACAGTAACTGGAATTCTCAAATGCTGAATTGTAATATCCACCTCTTTCTCTTTATGTTGATCTTTCTTTCTCTTTCTTTTCTTCTTTCTAAGGGAAAGGCAGGAAGACAGCCAATCTGGCTATGCCTTCCCTGCCAGTACACAATGCAACAATTAATTGGAATTTTTTTGTAATTTAATGTACAATATGCAATATTTCTTCTTGTTGAAATTCAATATTTTTATTACATGTACTATAATGTATATATTGCTATATTTTAGTGTATTGGCAAATAAAATATCAACATCAATATCAATATCAATATAATACACAATTCATCAGCACAACGCAAACATGATGTGATTATAACAGATGGTCAAACTAATCAGTCAAAATATACGGTCAGTGGGTCAATTGGATAATATAATGCACAATTCACCACACTCCCCGATCATGATGTGACTGTGATGGACAGTCAAACAAAACTGTCAAAATGTACGGTCAGTGGGTCAGTCGGATAACATTATTCACAGTTCACCAGCACGGTGCAGGGCGATTGCGTGAAGTTGTTGTCAACACGACGATGAGATGAACAAAAAGAGAGAAAAAGGCGAAATTCCGTGCACATGGCCATTTGAAATTTTCTCTTTCGTATTGATGGGGTAGTTTGATGTCTGATCGATTTATTTGTTCTGAAGTATCTTTCTAAAGGATTTAAAAACATTACAATGATTGTGATGCTTTATTCGTGCTTTTCTAATATTAAAATGCTTTACATATGAGAGAGATAAAGGTTTGTCAATATTATAGTGGCTCCGAAATACATGGATGGAAATGATTGACTAACAGAAAAGAAAAACGTCAGAGAGGTATTTATTTTTACCTTTATCTTGGGTGAATGTGTGTTGGGGTGGTCCGGTCAAGTGGATGGGATGAGCGGGAAAAAGTAAAATAGGACCAATTAAACTACAATATCGAAACAAAGACAAGGATATATTTATTTACGTTATTGCGATTTCCCAATATTCTTTGGTGGTTTGATGTTGGTGGGGAGGAGTCTGCAAAATTCAATTTCCATGTAGAATTATCTATAACTAGTTAAGTGCTAGATTATTTTAGATAGTTAACATTTGTTTCCAGAGTTTGTCATATTATAACCTATTGGAGAGTTCCAGCAGGCAAATGAACCAAGAATATACATGTCGGACTACAGTTGGCATACTCGATTTTCCTTAACTTGTCAACCACTTCATTATAGATTATTGGGGAGTGCCGGAAGGCACAATTTTGCACCAATACAAATTATTCGAGGATGCCAGAGGCCAACCTCCTCCCAACAATTTTCAACAAAGCAAACCATCATCATCATTCAAATTGTATTAGCTTGACATTTATTCCTCCAAACTGTCCGACTACTAATCATTGGAGGATATCAACAGGCACTCTCCGACAATTTCCAACAAAGCCGACTTCATCGATCAAATTTTATTAGCTTTGATTCACCAGGAGGAATGATCGAAGAATATAGAGCAGGCACATTCACTTTCCATTAACTGACAGAGTGCTATAATATTTTCCAAAATTAACATTTGTTCCCCTAAATTAGCCCGGCTACAAATTACTGGAGGATGACAGCAGACACCCCTCATCAATTTATAACAGTGCAAAACTTCATCGAACAAATTTTATTAGCTTTTGGATCACCACGTGGAATGAACAAGGAATGTGAAAACTACATCAGGCATTCTCATTTTCCTTTAACTAGTCATTTGCTAGACTGTTTATGATAGTTAACGTTTGTTCCTCCAAATTTGCCCTATTACAAATTACTGGAGTATGCCAGCAGACTCCATGAAGAATGACCAAATAATATAGAAACTACGGCAGACATATTCACTTTTTCTTAACCAACTGAGTATTAGATCATTTCCTCCAATTTGCTCTATTACAAATTATTGGAGGATGCCCACAGACATCCTGAAGTAATTTCCAGCAGAGCCAAACTTCATCGATCAAATTTTATCAGCTTTGCTTCACCGTAGTAATGAACGAAGAATATAAGAACTACAGCAGTCACATTCACTTTTCTTTAACTGACTGGGTGCTAAATTATATTTGAAAGTTAACATTAATTTTGTTTCTCCAAATTTGCTCTATTACAAATTACTGGAGGATAACAGCAGACATCCTCCAGCAATTTCCAACAAAGCAAATCTTCATCGATCGAATTTTATTAGATTTTGGTTCACCATGAGAAATAAAATAAACAAGGAACATGAAAACTACAGCAGGCATACTCACATTCCTTTGACTGGTCGCGTGCAAGAATATTTTGAATGTCAACATATTTTTGGTAGTCAACATATGTTTCTCCAAATTTGCCCGATTACAAATTATTGGAGGATGCCAACAAACACCCTCCAATAATTTATAACAAATCAAAGCTTCATCAATTTTTAATTAACACAGCTTTTGCTTCATAATGAAGAATGAACAAAGAATATGGAAACTACAGCAGACTTTATCACTTTTCTTAACTGACTGAGTTCTAGATTATTTCATCCAAATTGCCCTGTTACAAATTATTGGAGGATGCCAACAGACATCCTCCAATAACGTCCAACAGAGCCAAGCTTCATCGATCACATTTTATTAGCTTTGGTTCACCATAAGGAATGAACGAAAATATGAAACCTGCAGCCCGTACACTCACTTTTCATTAACTGATTAAGATTTAGTGCTAGATTATTTTCGAAAGTTAATGTTTGCTCCTCCAAATCTGTTCTATTACAAATTACTGGAGGATGCCAGCAGACACCCTCCAGCAATTTATAAAACAGCAGAAGTTCATCGATCAAATTTTATGAACAAAGAATATGAAAACTACAGCAGGCACATTAACTTTTCATTAACTGAATGAGCGCTAGATTATTTTGATAGTCAACATTTGTTCCTACAAACTTGCCCTATTACAAATTATTGGAGGATGTCAGCAAACACCCTCCAACAATTTCAAACACATCAAGGCTTCATCAATCACTTTGTATAAGCTTTGGTTCACCATGAGCAACGAACAAATAATATGGATACTGCAGCATGTTCACTCATTAGCTTTTTGTTTACCCTGAGGAGTGAACAATGAATATGGAGACTACAACAGACACACTCACGTTTTGTTAACTAATTGAGTGCTTGATTATTTTTAATTGTCAACAGACACCCTCCAACAATTTCCAACAAAGCCAAACTTGATCGATCAAAGTTTATTAGCTTTAATTCACCATGAAGAAAGAACGAAAGATATGAAAACTTCTTAAATTATTACCTCAAAATTGCTCCTTTACAAAATGTTTGAGGGTGCCAACAGATTTTGTGCTGGATTATATTTGAAAGTGAACATTTGTTTCTCCAAATTTGCACTATTAGAAATTACTGGAGAATGCCAACAGACACCCACCAGTAATTTCTAACGAAGCTGAAGTTCATCGATCAAATTTTATGAACAAAGAATATGAAAACTGCAGCAGGCACATTCACTTTTCATTAACTGAATGAGCGTTAGATTATTTTGAGAGTCAACATTTGTTCCTACAAACTTGCCCTATTAGAAATTATTGGAGGATGTCAGCAAACAGCCTCCAACAATTTCCAACACATCAAGGCTTCACCACTCACTTTGTATAAGCCTTGGTTCACCATGAACAACGAACAAATAATATGGATACTGCAGCGGATTATTGGGGCATATACCAGGCTTTGATGCCTGGTGGAGGCACGAAATGTAATGTTTTCTTTTATTCATGAGTGAGAGAGGGGTTACTCGAGGACGGAGACTGGAGCGCGTTCATGGAGCGGAGCGGAACTGGATATAACCCTCAATTTCAGGTATTGTGAATGGAGTTTTTCCGTTGGTGGTTCCGTTCCGTTTCATGAAGGCGTTCCGTTCTTTTTGTGTTGCGCCACTACTACTTGTAATAAGTTGGCTGTACCTCAGAAACGGACGAAACCCTTGCCCTGGTGACACCACCATCAGTAGCCTGTATCCATTGGATCACGGAAGAGCTTTTCTCGGACTCATTTTACACAGTCCACATTAACCCAATGATTCATGTTCCAGCTTTCCACTTCAGCCTGTTACGAGATTCTTTGTCCAAAAATGTTTCTCCGCTTCGCACAGCAGTAACCGTCCGTCCGTCCGTCCGTCTGTCCGGGCCAACTAAACCTGTTTAGGAGCTATTAGTTTTAGGAGGTTAGTCGAAATTAGGGTAGTATTAGGGTTAGGAGAGGGGTGGGGTTAGGGTTAGGGGTAGCCCCAGGGCAGGGCTAAAGGTTGGAGGGGGGTTGGAACAGTGGGGTGGGGGTTGGGGTCAGGGGTGGGGTTTTAGTTTTTATAGCCCCTAAACCAAAACATAGCCCCTAAACCTTTTGGTCCGGCTAGGGTGGGGTTAGGGTCAGGGGTGGGGTTGGGTTAGGGTTAGGGGTAGCCCCAGAGTAGATCTTAACGTTGGGGTGGGTTAGGTCCCTGGGGTGGGGGTTAGGGTCAGGGGTGGGGTTTTAGGGTTTAGGGTCAGGGTAGGGTAGGGTTAGGGTTAGGGTGTGGTTTTTGAGTGGATAAGGTGGGGTTAGGGTTAAATATAAGTTCTAGGGTGGCGGGGGTGGGGTTCTGGCTAAAATAAGGTGATGGACACATAAAATGTTTTTTTCGAAGCCCTTAAACCCAAATAGTTGGAATGTCCGTCCGTCCGTCCGTCCGTCCGTCCGTCTCTCTCTCTCACTCTCTCTCGCTCTCTCTCTCTCTTTCTTTCTTTCTCTCTCTTTCTCTCTCTCTCCCATCTCATTTAAAAGATGAGCGATCAGAATTTTACCACGATTTTTCATTTTTAATCTGTTTATGTCATCAATAAATTGTCGCCTAAATGAGGGTATGTTCTCTGTTCAACTGGATCGTGGAGCATACCAGCATTTATGCGACAATTGAAAACACTGCCAAATTAAAGACTATAAATGTGAGCCGAATCGTAAGAAGAAATATGTCCAATTGTTGTCTTTCCACTCGCCCATCGCTCATCCCACCCTGTTTCTTTTCCTCTCAACCCCTGTCTTGTGATTGTTTTTGTTTGTTTACATACCTTTCCTATTTTATTGTTATAATAAAGCAAGAAGAAATTTTGTAACATACGTTAGCCATTGCATAATTTGTATCAATAACTTGTAAGAGCGGAGGGTGATCTAAGTGTTTAGCACTTGTCCCCCAATCCATTTTGCAATATTTGTGCAAATAAAATATATTTAAACTAATTAAAGAATATGAAAACTACAGCAGGCACATTCACGTTTCATCAACTGATTGAGTGCTAGATTATTTTTGACAGTCTCCATTTGTTCCTACAAATTTTCCCTATTACAAATTATTGGAGGATGCCAGCAAACACCCTCCAACAATTTCCAACACATCAAGGCTTCATCAATCACTTTGTATAAGCTTTGGTTTACCATGAACAACAAACAATTAATATGGATACTGCAGCAGGTATACTCATTGTTTTTTTGTTTATCGCGAAGAATGAAGATGGAGACTACAGCAGGCACACTCACGTTTTGTTAACTAATTGAGTGCTTGATTATTTTTAATTGCCAACAGGCACCCTCCAACAATTTCCAACAAAGCCAAACTTGATCGATCAAATTTTATTAGCTTTTATTCAGCATGAAGAAAGAATGAAAGATATGAAAACTTCTTAAATTATTAGCTCCAAATTGCCCCTTTACAAAATATTATAAAAACTGACTATACCAGTAGAAGCTAGTGGTATAGGAACTGACGCCCCAAAGCTAGATCCAATGAACGGGCATGAACTATGCTAAGGGGAAACCATTGAAAGAAGAACAATAGCATTCGAGTGTCGTTTTTTATGGACAGAGCTGGCTGTAAAGGGCGTTTATTTTAACTTAAATTGCAAAAAATGTGTTTGCGGAAAGTACTCTTTTCAATGGGATAGATAGTCCTGAAAAGAGCCGTTTGAGATACTCAAGTTGCATCATCCTTCTTCAGATGACATATTCTCGTTTTCGCTGTCTTCTACGATCTCTGTGTGCTCCCCGTACAATATTCTTCTTGCATCGGCAATCTCTTCCGCTTTCAGTTTGGCATATTCATAGTAGACGTTCCTCGTCCCCTCAACAACGGCCATACGCATACGTTGCTTGTATCTAAAGGCTTTTCTCTCCGTCCTCCCTGCCAAGTCATATCGATTCTGTATCTGCCCCAGGGAGTTGTTCAGAAGCTCGATCTGCTCACATGCTCGACGAAAGCAAAATTCTGATCGGCGGAGATTTTCTTCTTCAGATGCAGAAAGCGAGTCGACAAAATGTGAATCTTCCATCGTGAGAGATTGAGCTTGGTTCTTTTGTATATTAACTGATTATACAGTTGGATTATATAGATGCAGTCTTCTATCCGAGGTATCTTATTCAGTATTTATAGTTTTGACTGAAATTGATTCTCAGTTTGGTTGAGCTATTCCCATTTTGTCACGATGTGATTAGTGTGTTAATGCTTCTAAGTTTTGACAAGCAGTTGAGAGATTATTGTCAAACAGTGAATCGATTTACACCTCTGATACCAACTGGTGATAAACCATGAGCTCTAAGATTAATACCCTCCACATACTCCAGGATAGTGAATCAATGGTGAAACTGAACGAACACCGAACCCTAAACAGAAAAACAAAATAATCCACAGTAAATTAAAATTACTCAATAGAATTAAACTGCGTGGAGTCAGTGAGGATTGCCTCGCTACTCATTGAGATCTTTAGGATTGAGTCTGTGAGGATTGCCTCGCAACTCTGCGTGTGGGGAGTGGGCTCCGAAGAAACACACCCCTTACCCCATCCATAGCAACAATCACACAGCAGGCACAATATACAATAGCGGATACCTATCTTTCTCTCTACCTTTTACTTTTCTAACTGAACATTCTCAAATTTTCTTGCAACACTCTTATCAAGAAGACGCATGGAAATGGTAGACAAAGCGTAGGAGGAATTGGTGCAACCTACCTTTCTGCAACATATACAAGAAACCACCAAACGCTAGGCAAGGATTGAAACAAGCTTGTCTGGCTGGGAACGAGTGTACATTTGATATAAATAAACATTTGAATAAAGATTTAACAGCCCTTTTAAGGGCTTGAGGGTGTGTGTCAGTGAGTGTTTTTTTGGGGTTTTTTTTTTGGGGGGGGGGTGGGGTGGAGGAGGTCATTTGGAAATCCCGAAGGATAACGAGATACCTCAAAATCACATACGGCATCCTATCTCCCAGAAGGCTTGATGGATGACTCCCGGTTTCTTAAAACTAAACTGTTGGAGCTTTCTCCACTTCTTTTTTGTAACCGCTATGGTCATATACCGGGGCCGCTACCAAACCGGCGTTGCTGTTTGGTTTTCTTTTCTCTTCTTCCCTTAAACTTGCCATCGCACAACATTACATTCTGGCTCGCCACCATGGTGGGACTCAAACCTCTACCATCGCCGAACTGGAACCGAATAGAGCTCGCTCTCTAATAGTTTTAAAGGCGTTGAGGGATTGAGTATTGACCATCTAACACTCCAGCGTGAACTGCCGGGTATTCTAACCGCGTGCATAACCCCCTCAGACTCCATTTCGGGCAATAGGAAAGCTAGGCCTGTGTGATCCAAGGGAAAAAAATAAGGTTAACCGGGTCGCAAGGGATTTGTAAATCCCACATCGTCCCTGCGTGCCTTCGGCGCGCTAAAACCTTTCATTCATTCATAATCTTTTTTATAGAACAAATGAATTGAGATGCATTTCTCTGATAAATATATCAAGATAGTGTGTTAAAAATTAATACGCTAATCTAAGTTGAGAACATAGAAGTTCAATTTAATTCGATGTTCAAGCCCGCTTGTCCACTGATGGGCCATGAATTATTTTTATGAAGCAAAAATTTAAAAAGTAATTTTTAGCTGATTTTTGTGAACAACTGATTGCTGGCTGTGGCATATATGACAGTTACGTTCGGTAAATTGTTTAAAAGTAAATCCAAACGTCAATAAGAGCTCGGACAGCGGATAAGCGTGCGAATGGTGAACCTCAAAAATGGCACGAATGACCATGACACCAACGAGAATGACCGTGGCGAGAATGTTAAATTTCAATGTGTAGGATCAATGGTAGCGACAAAAATGGCTGCACAGAATGTCGTCTCACGCTTTACGATCTCTTGACAACGTGTGCTTTGAGATTTATACATTGTGTTTTTCAATTTTTTTAAATTCATTACAAACACAGTTGTAGATTTTCCAAATACAGCACAGGTACATACTTTGAAAACCACGACACTAATCCTACAGCTGTAACAAAATATTTAAGTCCCAGTTCCATGCGCCAGATCATCTTTTCAGAAATTCTTATGAAGTCTTGATTGTTACAGATGCTGTTGATGCCAACATTTGCATCGAAACCACAAGTGAGCCCCTAAAATAGTTTTCCTCTTGCATTCTACTTAACAAAATCAAAGTATTTCTTTTCCATGAAGGGTGTTTCTTTTAATAGGAAACAAAACATTTTCACACCCCTCCGAACCCATTTTCCACTCTTTCCCTTGGTCAGCTGTTTAATGAAATTCCACCCCAGCTTATAAACAAATATGGATGAAAACGTGACTTGCAAAACAATAATGTGGTGTCATTCTTAAAACAACTTAAAATATTTATAAACTTTTTAATTGCATGTGTCATCTAATAAGCATATTTGAGTAAGACAGAACACAACAAGAGTAAAGTACGAAGGACTGGAATCAACGAACCGAGTCGGTGGGGTCCTGTATTTCGCGAACAAATACCAATAAGGGTAGTTGAAGACATGCTTTGATGATGTATTTGGAATATTAAGTGTTAATTTACGTGACGAGATATAAACCACATGGTGTATTCATAAGTTCATTTTAATCGGGGAGTGCTTCTTCGCGATTAACTAGGATTCGCATACGTTTTAGACTGCAACATTACTGTTTCTGCACCATCAATCGCAAATACTGCACAAGCTACGTTAGTGCTCAACCCATCACTACTGCGCCAAGTACTGAAACCCTAATCAATGCAACTATTACTCCAGTCGCCACAACCAAAACTACCCAGATCTCCAAATCCAACACTATCCTCTTATTAATAGTTTTGCGGGTGGTAGAGACCGGGAGAACCACCGAGCAACGGCGAGCAATTGTCAGGTCAGAATCCACAACGTATTAACTCCGCACATGCAGGGTTAGCATTCGTGGAAGACAAGTGCGCCATCGACGTGCAGTACGCTTTACTGTACAACGCGTCCGCATCCCCAACGTAATGAATTGGGATTAAGTGCCTTGCCCAAGAACACAACGCGGTTGCCGCATTGGGATTTGAACCGAGAACGCGTCGGCTTGCAGCCTGCATTTCTGCCTACTGCCACTATCTAAGACTCCAATGCTAACGAAAATGTCGTATTGGAAAAGTTATTAGAGGAGTGTTACCCCGTACCACGCCCCCCCCCCCCCCCGTACACACACACAATCACTTACGAACATTAATTTAACCAAAGTAATTGCTTAACCTTCGAGAGTTTAAGAGCTTCATAGAAGTCGCCATGTTTATTAATGATAAAAGAAATTCGGTGCGAGATTGTCACAGGGTATATTGGAAAATTGACGATAGTGGTGGAAGATGATCATCGAGAGGTGGCATTGGGGATGGGGGCGCTATACCACCGCATTTATCCTGATACTGCCTTCATCCCTAAACCTCCTCTGGATCTTTTAGTCAGTCCACATCCTGCCAGCTTCCACTGCCGATTATAAACAACATAAACTTATCCTGAGGTGGTAGAAACCTTCGTCAATTCTATTCCGTGCATTCCAGAGGATGACATTTCGTATTAAATCTGAATTAATAGAATCCTGTTTCTACAGACAACTGTTTTAAAATAGGATGATGCATGCAGTTTTAGATGATGATATCGAAACGTTGTTCCCGGCCTTCTTTGTCCATCAGCGAGGTTTCTATATATTTCCCACAAAGTTGTTCAGCCCGCTCGTCGAAAGCAACATTGCGATCAGTGCAGTTTGTCTTCAAAAGATATGATACCCCATCTCGTTGAAACCTTTTTCAGTCTTAGCTAATAGGGCTGGGCTGGTGGCGTTTCTGCCGAAGAACCGTTTCCGTACTGCCTTCTTTGTCTGAATTACTCGGGCGTCTAAGAAGGGGGGGGGGGGGGGGATAAGCTTGCGATGTTGGGGCATGAATATTTTGTTGGTAGTTTCCGGTAACTCTTTTCCGCTGAATTCGAATCTGTTGATTGTACCTTAGTAGTATGTCATGTACCTTTCACCCCCATTCGGCAGAACCCCGGTGCAGGACCCCGGAAGTGACGTCATGTCACGTGACGTAGTGGCGCCATGTTGTGTTGTGATGGTAACCCGCGTGAGCGGCCATGTTGTGACGTCATCTCCATAGTGATACGTGGTGTTAGTGCGCATGCGCAGCGCGTGTTGTTAGGGTGATACGTGTTTCCGTCGTCCATTTTGTATACTGGAGGCCGCCATCTTGGTTTCTATGGCAGCACGTGATTGCTATGTTACCAATGGCTTCTAACAAGACAGGGTATGTTCGGAGGGTATGTTCCTTTGTAGAACAGTAAATCTAATTACCACAAACAACCCGACAAAGCCTCCAAATCACCAAAATCCACCCGAAATCACCGAAATTGACATTAGTTGATACGGATTTCCCATTTTATTGGTTTTATTGACTTAGCACGTAGTGCTATAGTACTAAGGGGGTATCGGGGGTGTGTTTGATTGAACAGGAGTAATGTTCTGGCTTTGAATTCGCCCAGATTCCCTTTTTGGATCCCTATCCCATGACGTTTTTCCCTATTAAGAATAGCACGTAGTGCTATAGGACAAATTTACCCAGAATTCTCTGCTTCTATCTATATATGCAATAGTTTACGTCTATCTGGCCATGTTCCTTTGTTCTAGAGTATACTCCAGTAGCGTAGAAGAGCCTATTATTTGGAACAGTTTATCTTATTATTACTATATTTAGCAATTTCTGGTCTATTCTTGTTAGTTCTGACCCTATTCCGTGTACTCTTGTTGTTTCATTTATCTAGATCATTTATATAAATTATAACTAACCAATCAGATTGCTTGATTTCCCATAACCTGTATGCAGAGTTATCTCCCTTCTGTACAACAAAAGCCAATATCATTCCCAAAGCCAATATCATTCCCAAAGCCAATAAGCTATCGAGCAGTTACTGATAAGTCATTGCTCGAACGACTCGAAGCTCATCGAGCAAATGAGCCTTAGAGCAATTGCTCGATCGAGTGACTCGGCATATTGCTCGAATGACTCGAAGTCCGTCGAGCAAATGAGCTATCGAGTAATTGCTCGTTCGAGTGACTCCTCGAACGACTCTTCGACTCATTTCAGTATTTGAGGATACCTATGGCCCGGCATTGTATTATTTGAGGATACATATCGAGGATACCTTTTATAGAATACGCATCTGAGGATACTATAACCTATATCACAAGGCATACCTATCCCAAATATCCCTTATAAGCTAAAGAGCAAGAGAGTAATTGTTCCATGAGCAATTGCTCGATCGACTCGAAGCTCATCGAGGAAATGAGCCTAAGAGCAATTGCTCCATGGGCAATTGCTCGAACGACTCGAAGCTCATCGGGCAAATGAGCTATCGAGTCATTGCTCGTTCGAGTGACTCCTCGAACGACTCTTAGACTCATTTCAGAAAAAGGGATTCCATAGCCATAGGCGTTTTCAGAAAAGGGATTCCACAAATGGGATTCCAAAAAGGGATTCCAAAAGTGGGATTCCGTCTTATGTCGAGTGACTCGCAACTATTGCTCGAATGACTCTAATCCCATCGAGCAAATGAGCCAACGAGCAATTGCTCGATCGAGTGACTCCTCGAACGACTCGACGACTCATTTCAGAAAAAAGGGATTCCATAGCCACAGGCGTTTTCGAAAAAGGGATTCCACAAATGGGATTCCAAAAAAGGGATGCCACAAACGGGATTCCGTTTCCATCTTGTCGCCAAAGCTCCAAGTCCACTACAGGTCTATGGTCTATCTGTCCTATCATTAGCTTCTACAACTTGTTGTAGCCTTGTTCCATTGCGGCCTTGTACCAGTACTATTGGCGTCTGTTATTCTGCCCCATATCTCATCCATTACTTCCTAGCTATACCTATCTCAGTCTCGACTATAACATTGATCAAGGTTGAATCAGATTTCCCCTGTATATATATAAAGCATTCCGTAATTGAGATTTGTGGAATCCCTTTTTCGAAAACGCCTGTGGCTATGGAATCCCTTTTTTCTGAAATGAGTCGTCGAGTCGTTCGAGGAGTCACTCGATCGAGCAATTGCTCGTTGGCTCATTTGCTCGATGGGATTAGAGTCATTCGAGCAATAGTTGCGAGTCACTCGACATAAGACGGAATCCCACTTTTGGAATCCCTTTTTGGAATCCCATTTGTGGAATCCCTTTTCTGAAAACGCCTATGGCTATGAAATCCCTTTTTTTCTGAAATGAGTCTAAGAGTCGTTCGAGGAGTCACTCGAACGAGCAATTACTCGATAGCTCATTTGCTCGATGAGCTTCGAGTCGTTCGAGCAATTGCTCATGGAGCAATTGCTCTTAGGCTCATTTGCTCGATGAGCTTCGAGTCGATCGAGCAATTGCTCATGGAGCAATTACTCTCTTGCTCTTTAGCTTATAAGGGATATTTGGGATAGGTATGCCTTGTGATATAGGTAATAGTATCCTCAGATGAGTATCATATAGAAGGTATCCTCGATAGGTATCCTCAAATAATACAATGCCGGGCCATAGGTATCCTCAAATACTGAAATGAGTCGAAGAGTCGTTCGAGGAGTAAACTATTGCATATATAGATAGAAGCAGAGAATTCTGGGTAAATTTGTCCTATAGCACTACGTGCTATTCTTAATAGGGAAACACTTCATGGGATAGGGATCCAAAAAGGGAATCTGGGCGAATTCAAAGCCAGAACATTACTCCTGTTCAATCAAACACCCCCCCCCCCGATACCCCCTTAGTACTATAGCACTACGTGCTAAGTCAATAAAACCAATAAAATGGGAAATCCGTATCAACTAAAGTCAATTTCGGTGATTTCGGGTGGATTTTGGTGATTTGGAGGGATTGTCGGGTTGTTTGTGGTAATTAGATTTACTGTTCTACAAAGGGACCTACCCTCCGAACATACCCTGTCTTGTTAGAAGCCATTGGTAACATAGCAATCACGTGCTGCCATAGAAACCAAGATGGCGGCCTCCAGTATACAAAATGGACGACGGAAACACGTATCACCCTAACAACACGCGCTGCGCATGCGCACTAACACCACGTATCACTATGGAGATGACGTCACAACATGGCCGCTCACGCGGGTTACCATCACAACACAACATGGCGCCACTACGTCACGTGACATGACGTCACTTCCGGGGTCCTGCACCGGGGTCCTGCCGAATGGGGGTGAAAGGTACATGACATACTACTTACCTTCTCTTGGGAGCATTCTCCGCCTAGCTCGACGGCCACAAACGATTAAGAAGAAATGCATTGAAATGCATTGCAGAGGTCAAAATGACGCAAAAGCCTTGACAGCCATTATGCTGACCACAGGCACTCGGCGCATTATCAGATTTTATCAATTTTAATAAAATATTTATTATTTTATAAATACTAAAAAACTCACAATGTTTGACACTTCCCAGATCGAAATTTTCAACAATCTGTAAATTAGTGAACACCTCATCGATCTCGCTCAACTAAAGGACACAATGTCGTGCAATTCGCAGAGCCACTACGATTTCGAGGCAAAGAGTGAAGAAAGTTGAAGTTCGCATTTTCATCAGTTTTTTATCGAGTGAATCGAGATTGCTTCTTATCGACAACCGGGGTTATCCGATAACGAGCAATGAATGCAACACCGCACATCCAATAGTCGTCTACTTACTGCCACACCTGCGTGAAATTCATCAGTCTGTTTGTGTATTTCTGGATACCAGACAAGACGACAACAACTGAACTTCAATGAAAAACATTTTCAATCGATCGAAAAACGATGTCTAAACCTACAAAACCACCAATGATGATATCATAACATGTCATATCGTCGCCTGAGTGCAAGAATGTCCTATGTCCCAAAGGGGACATAGGACATTCCAGTACTCAGGCTACGATATACAGATACTTAAATTAACTTTAGTAGTCATGTTATTGATGTTTTAACCGGAGTGTGACGAGGGGATGCGGAGTAGGGAAGGGGGTGGGGCGCATGTCATCCACATGCAAACTACAAAAAATTCTCAAGCTAATCTGATATCCGAATCAAGAATTCACTTAGTTTCTATTGCCATAGTTTACTAGCATAACGTCATAAATACATGCAGTTTACGTGAGAAGCAATAATTTGGAGGGGGACATCTAGAAGCTTTCTGCTTTGACCCCCACCCCCGCACCTCCCGTACCAACTTCTGACAGTGATACTTCTAAAACTATCGGAAAGAGATTATCAGAAACCAGAACAGTGTGGGGAGATCCTACACACAGTACCAGCTGAAATAAGTTGGAGGAAAACCCACAACAGAATTTCAGAAACACTGATACTGAATATGTGTTTGACAGTGGTGAATCTAGGGGGGGGGGAGCATCTATTTCCAAAGGTATCTCATCTTGGGACAAACGGCCTATGGTTATCTGTGCCGAATAGCAATTTATGGTGGACACTTTGCCCTTCCCAAGAATTAAACAAACTGCATTGTTCTATGGCAAATTGTAAAATAAATGTCCCAGGGGAGGCCCTCCGTTTCTCATCAAAGACAGTGGGATTCCCCACCTTATGCTCCCTACTAACACATGATGAGTTGTGTTGTGCCCCCCGACCCCCTTTTAAATTTTCAGATCACCAATATGCTGGGTTATTAATATATAGTGGGATAGATTTCCTGTCCATGAAATATTGAAAATGTATGAAATGTCTTTCTTATATGGTTCTCCTTCATTAATGCCAGCATTCTCGGACACTTAGACTTAGAAAGTTCTTACTTATTACTTATTAAGGTTTAGTGTCATAATCTGATATTTGTGTGAGAGAGAGAGAGAGAGAGAGAGAGAGATCATTCTCAATAGTGGTAGCCAGAAAAATGTACATGAACATACAAATCTGGGAAAAAAGTTCATGGACTTAACGTCTATGAAAATAATAGCCATAAATCATATAACCACAAATTATAGCATCTGGAACAATGAACTGAACACTTTAAATAGTTTTTTCATTCAAATTGAAATGAACAGCTTTTATTATTTGTGTAAAGATTTCTAAGAAAGGGTTTTTAGGTATGGATAAATTAATATTTTCAGCTTCAAAATTTAGGACTACAGATTAAAAAGATTCAATGATTTATAGGCATCGGACCCCCTCCCGCCTCACAACAAAACTCTCTGCTCACATACCAACGCCCCCCCCCCCCCCACCCCGATCTCTCCTGTGTACCAAATACAGGATGAGTGTGAAGCTTTTAAGTTTTCTTTTGTTACCGCCGAGCCCGGTTTGTCCTCGAATGTGTGACCGTCTGAGCGATCGATTCGGACTCCCGCGTTGTGTCCTTGGGCAAGGCACTTAACCCCGATTGTCCACATGGGGGCACGATGGCGCCGTGTACTAAGACGAACTGTGCGTCGATGGTGCGCATGTCTTCAACCAATCTAACACTGCCTGTGATGCAGTGCGGAGTTACGATGTTGGGGGCTGGCCGCTGCTCGTCGTTGCTCGGTGGTTCTCTCCGGGTACTCCGGCTTCCTCTACCCGCAAAACTGTCACGGCCATGATTAGCCATTTTGCATATGTATGTGACATTAAACACCAATAAATAAATAAATATTTCTTTATTACAGAGTATGTAAACTGTGAACATTTTGGAACAGTACAAGTGGAAATAAGATGGTGAATAGATAACCACAATACAAATTTTGATCTCATTTCCCCCTATTAATAATACCATTTGAACCTTGACAACCCTTCTTTTGAAGCTCTCTCTCAGAGCTTCCCAGGAACTGATGTCATGGGTTGGAATTATCAACAAGGGAAAATGTACTGGTAATTTTCTTGTGGTTGTCCTACAACTTATTTCAGATGGTACTTATGCAGAGGGTGGATTACTACCAAATAACAGTGGAGTGTATTTCCTGTCTGATGATTATTTTCAATTTCAGACAACAAAGCACAAGCAAATTTTTCAGCTCACATGCCACTGGGTGGTCAATAAGCTGAAAAGTTGCTTGGACTTTTCTGAAGAGCAATAATTAGTTGGCGGGTTGAAAAACTACCTTATCACGATTCAGTACAAATCCACTCTTCACATACTCTGTCCACTCAACAAACAATCTGTGTACTATATATTGTATAAGGAACATGCATTACAAAAATTGTTTTTTTAGTATTGATAATATAATATATATTTTATTAAAATTGATAAAATCTGATAATAAGTCGAGTGCCTATGATCGAGAGCGGGCGGCTTCTGTAGATTTTATTTGATCGATTTTAATCATCTCGTTTATATGATTTCATACAAGAAGGAGCACGGTGATTCAGTGTTTTAATGTGTACTGCACGTCGGTGGTAGACATTCCTTCAGTCGATGTTAACTCTTAACCCGCTGAACATTTACAATTGATTGATTGAATGGTTGATGACACACTTGTTTTATGTCAACCCTGGCTGTCGCATGTGTCGTTAAACCCCAATAAATAAATAAATGTTTTATGTTGATTTACTAGTAATTTGAATACTTTACATACAAAGTTTGAGACAGTAAAGTGTTTTAGTGTGATGTAAGCTTTGATTCTGTGTTTTGGGGATTCATTTTACGCGAACACTTATGCCACAATTTTTCAGTTGTGTTTATGTATTTGTCTAAAATTAACGCTTTGAACCCTTGTGGTATCTTCCACGGCAGCCCCGTATCATCAATTGGAAGACTCCATATTCGTTACTTGAGGGAGACCAATCAATATTTTGAATGTTTTTGAAACTTGATTCGTCTACCACACAAATTCACCGAGCAACTGTCTACTCAGTGAAATCGGGTTATATCACGTTCCGGTATCGGAAAAGCGGTCTTTCGTGTTCAAAGGGTTAAAAAATCTTGATTAGAATTTTCTAGGATTGGGCACAGCAATAGAACTTTAACTAATGCGTAGGATTTCCGAACTTCGTGTTTAATAAGCACCAAATTGGTCATGCCGTGCAACAACTCAAATCGGTTTCCATTTGTATAACAGACTGTGTGTTTGGAGATGTTTGGGGGTAAATTTTTCTTCCCGACTCCCGGAGGGGGATTTATTTTTCGAATTACAAGCAATTTTCCAACCTAAATTGCAAAACAGTGTTTATGACAAGGTCTCTTTTGAATAGTGTAGATGGCTCTGGAAAGAGCCGTTTGAGATACTCCAGCTATCTTTAGATACTCCTGTTTTCTTGTTCATTCCTCTTCTGATGACATAATCTCGTTTTCGCTGTCTTCTACTATCTCTGTATTCTCTCCGTATAAGTCTCTTCTTGCATCGGCAATCTCTTCCGCCTTCATCTTTGCATATTCGTAGTAAACGTTCCTCATTCCTTCTACAACGGCCATGCGCATGCGTTGTGTGTAGCGATAGACTTTCCTTTCCATCTTCCCTGCCCAGTCATATCGTTTTTGTATCTGTCCCAGAATGTTGTTCAGAAGAATAACCTGCTCGCATGCTCGGCGAAAGCAAAATTCCGATCGGCGGAGTTTTTCATCTGCAGACGCGAGAACCGGTTCTTCCATAGTGAGAAATTGAGCTCGGTAGTTATGGTTCTTATGTGATTATACGGTTTGGAGTACACGAAGTGCAGTGTTCTGTCTTGGTTAAGTGTCAGTATTTATGGTCATGGACAAAATGGATTGTCACTTTGACTGTGCGATAAACATGTTGTCATGGTGTTATTGTGTTAATAGGTTTAAGTTTTGACAGGCAAATGAGAGATTATTGTCAAAATGGTGAATCAGTTTACATCTGATATCTATGTTAGTGATAAATCATGAACACTTAAAATTAATATCATCGTGAAAAATAATAGATTTATCGACATTTGCATGAGAAGTATACCAAGGTATATTGTTAGAAGTGCGTTAATTTGTGTTGAGAACTCAAAGTTCAAAGAGTTTACACGACTTATTCAAATTAGCATTAACCCTTTGAACACAATGGCATCTTCCATGCCACTCCAATGACAGCATTCGGAGGAGTCCATATCCATTGTTTGGGGGTAGACCAGTTAATATTTTTAATGTGCAGCCTTGTGGCTGCACATTGAAAATATTGATTGGTCTACCCACACATTCGCTTAGCGGCCATCTTAGTAATGGAATTTTAATGTATCATGTTCGCGGGCCGGAAAAGCGACCCCTTCGGGATCAAAGGGTTAAAACATTTTTGTTTGACAGTTAAATTTAGGATTTTTTTAAAAACCATTTCGGGACACGAATAGAAGAGCACTTGAAAACTGACACTAATATTTTTCATTGTTTTTGCCTTAATCCTATTTGAAATCATGGGCTGTGTTTTTAGTTTAAACAATATTTTTTACTAAAAATGTATACATCACGCAACAAATAAAAAGGAGCCACTTATAAATTAATAGTATACAATGTAAGAGAACAACAGAATCAAAGAATAAATGTAAGGGATTCAACAGTAAGCTTTGTGAAGTCTCCTCCCTAAAGCTATGTTTTTGAACAAAAAAAAAAGAGAAAAAAAATGAAATTGTAATGTCGTTGTTGTGAATAACGCTGGTTGTATATGGCCGGGACGTAGCACGAAAGCTGGGGCAGAATTTTTTCCAACTTTATTTCTTCTCGTACTCTGTTGAAGTTCATATCCCCGTAGCCGAAGGTTCGGATTTTGCTCTGGATAAAAAAATAACATCGAGTGAGTGTATATGGTCCCGTCGTGTGGATATCAGTCATGAATCGACAACAGGTTGACATTTGACATGAAAAAAATTAAAGGAGAGGAATCCTGGCTCCATGAGGCTGGCATATAGCCGTTACATTAGGTAAAGGTTTAAAACATAAACTCATTTGTCTACAGTACTGGAGGGCGGATTGGTACCCAAATGGGGAGCCACAAAAATGACGTTTAGGAAAATGACAATTTATTTATTTATTTATTTATTGGTGTTTAAGGTCACATATTTATGCACAATGGCTAACCATGACCGTGGCAGTTTTACGGGTGGAGGAAGCCGGAGTACCCGGAGAGAACCACCGAGCAATGGCGAGCAACTGTCAGCTCCCCAACATACCAACTCCACACAAGCAGCGTTAGCATTGGTTGAAGACAGGTGCACCGTCGACGTGCAGTACGCCTTAGTACACAGCGTCACCGTGCCCCCACGTGGGCAATGGGGGTGGAGTGTCTTGCCCAAGGACACAACGCGGTTGCCGCAGGTGGGATTCGAACCGAGGACCCCTCGGCTTGCAGCCTGCACCTCTACCAACTGAGCCACCGCGCCCCATAGGAAAATGACAATCGACAGCGATAAGAAATGGTTAAATTGAATGGGATGGACCTGGTCGCACTTCGGTCGGGGGTCTTTGTCTGCTTACCTCCCCATATTTATTTATTTGTTTTATTAAGGTTTTACGACACTTTAACAGCCAAGGTCATATCGTGTGGGTGACAGTTTTACGGGTTGAGGAAGCCGGAGTACTTGGAAAGAACAACCGAGCAACGAACACCAGCTGCCCGCTCCCCATCATCGTACCTCCGCACTGCAGTACAGGCAGGGTTAGATTGGTTGAAGACATGCGCACCACAGACGTGCATTACGCCTTAGTACACGGCGTCATCGTGCCTCCATGTGGACAATCGGGGTTAAGTGACTTGCCCAAGGACACAACGCGGGAGACCGAATCGATCGCTCAGACGGTCACCTATCCAAGGACTAACCGGGCTCGACGTTGCTAAACTTTGATGATCTGACGAGAACCAGTTACCGCAACGCCACCGCGCCCCTACCTCCCCGTAACACTCTAGAATCTTACCCGTCGACAAAGAAAATACGGAAAATTCAAGTTGATCGCTCCTTGTTTTTATTAAAGCGGCCCTGGTTTCACAGTATTTTATTTACGAAACCTCGACCCACATGTATATGTATATTTCTTAATTTGACGTGTCTTGGGATATGGTTTTCTTGAATTTTTGGGGGGCTACCGCCCAATTTATAACTTGCACCCTTTATCTGACGTTTTATAATATCTCCAACAATTTGTCCATATCGGACAAAATAAAACTGATCTAACACTCAAACATTTGTCAGACTCCAGTCAGGTTTCCATCTGATGTCATGTCATTCAATTGGCGAGAGGGGATCAAAGCAAAGAGGTCTTTGGGCGGCTTGCGTGATAAAGAGAACCCAGGTGTTGTCGAGTACCTTGATGGCACCTTTGGTGGGTCACTGTTGTTCAAGATGAGGTCGCGGTCGCTGGAGCTTAGGGGAGAATCTGGGAAAGACAATGAAAAAGAGTGCCATGTATGTAATTTAGGCGTAGTGGAGACCTTGGACTCTTTCTATTAGAATGTCCAAAATATCAGTTTAACGGAGTATTATTCACCAGGATGATGATTGGAGAATGAAGAACATGTGGTTAGTTGGTAACACAAAGGAGATGGTTAGTGTGCTGTACGGAGAGATTGGGAAGAATGGGGTACGGCATGTCATCAAACACTTCGTCTCACGGTGTATGGAGGAGATGGGAGACGTGGGGATAAGGAGGCATTTGGGAAAACAGAGCTAATCAAGGCCTTCTCCTTCAAGGACCGCGACAAATCAGCGGTAGTCCAAAGTGATATTGTGATTATTATTATATTTTTATTATAGCGTCAATCGTAAAAAATACAAAACACCGGTGCATTTTTTTGTTTGTACAAACAATTCTCATTTACGCCCGTCTCCAAATCATGCCATTCTGCCCACAAACCACAAAAAACAACCAGTAGGTGTGAGCTATTTGACCAATATATGCAATGCTGAAGTAAATCTAAAAGAAAACCTCTGTGTTTTTATAGATTTTCTTTTTGATTTCGTCCATGTATTAAACAATGGAAACAGTTTAAAATATTGTTTTTTCTATTGAGCTATTTCCAGAAAAATGCTCGATTCATAAAGCACTTATCAAATGGATTTAAAAATACTAACTTTATTTTTTCATATTTTTTTACATGTACCATTTAGACCTGCCTACTAAGATTGTGGTTTCCCTTATTTCAAATAGCCCTCTACCAAACATCCCTGCTCAAACTATTCCTGTACAAAACATCTCTATACTAACGATTCCTGTTCCAAACATTTCTCTAATAACCTTTCCTGTACCAGACATTCCGTGCAAACCATTCCTGTGCAAAACATTCCTGTTCAAACCATTCCTGCACCAAGTATTTCTTTACAATCCATTTCCGTGTCATTTCACTTTCATTTATTTCCACTTTTCACCATCAAATTTGGAACAAAAGGATTAGTACTTCATATACGAACAGCACGCATATCTGTTGTAGATCAACTTAAGGCAGTTCAGAATCATGTCACGTGCTCTCTCTCTCTCTCTCGCTCTCTCAAGACTTTCTCTGGTGCTTCCTCTCTCCACTTCGCTCTTTCGCTGCCTCGCGGGGATACTGAGGCATATCACAAACAAGTGTGAGTTGCAGATGAGAATAGTAAATAAAGTAAAGGAATTCCAGGTGAATAGAACCTCACAATGTATTGTCTACTAACTGTGTTACGGTTGTCCACATGTCATCAGTGTGTTATTACAGTGGGGCCCAGTTAATTGGATATCTCTTAATTATAATCCCTGTTAACTGAATATAATTTCCCAACACAAAGCCTTTTATCATACCTCCAGTACAAATTTGACCTGCAAATTGAATATAGGTTATTGGGTAAACTCCTGTTAATTGAATAAAAAAATCTTGGAACTTGTCGAGAAATTACCCTGACTCTCCCCAAGTTTTATTTGCTCATGGGGGGGGGGGGGGGGGGGGGGGTTCTGTCAAACAAGATATAATAGCATAAATACTAAGTTTATTTCTAGAATTCAGGAAATTCCCACAATCCCTTTTAATTGGATACTTCTGTTAATTGGATAATTGTCATTGGTAAAGTGGCTATTCAATTAACAATGTTCCACCGTAGTACCAAGTTTTGTCGAACGAATGAGAGATGATCGTTGTCAAAATATTCGATTGGTCTACGCCAGTAATACGGTTTACAGACTCAACAAACATGCTAAAATTAACATGTCGGCGGAGATGATGATTTAAAAGATTTGTTTGACAAATGTATCAAGACATATTATAAATACAAACCCGTTTATCTGAGTCGAATACTTTACAAGTCCAGTCTGTTGATATAACATTAATTCTTTACTTCAAGCATATTTTTGTGCCAATTATATGGAGCGATATTATTAAAACAATCTTGCTTATCCAGGTGAAGTATAGCACTTCAGACAACTGTTTTTCTTACCCGAAAACACGGGGTCATGCAACAAATAAGGGAGAAAAAACTGGCAGGTCGGTGGCAGTAATCGTCTTTCGAATCACAACTAATTTTCCAATTTAAAAATTGTAAAAATGTATTTGTGAAAAATGCCTGTACTCTTTTGAACAGTGCTGGTGGCTCTGATAAGTGCCGTTTAAGGTACTCAAGCTATACCATTCTTTTTTCCGGTGGACTATTCATGTACTCGCTGTCTTCTACTATCTCTGTGTTCTAAGCCGTGCAATTTTCTTCTTGCATCAGAAATCGCGTCCGCTTTCAATTTGTCATATTCATTGTAGACATTCCCCATTTCTTCTACAGCGACCATACGGATCCGTTGCTTGTATCGAAAGGTTTTCCTCTCCTTTTACCGCTTTCAATAAAGCACATTGTTGTCTCAAAACTTTGTTTGTCTCCGATGTGAACATTTGGTAACTATGGGGCCAAAAATATGCCCTTATTCTCAATTTGGAGGTAGAGGTTTCGTATTGTCATCTTACAGTGCCACTACGTCACATAGACCACCCCTGTAAAATTGCAGTGGTTGGGTGTCCTAGACTATTAAATAATATACAATATATTCAAAACTATACTGTAACACACGGTCAAACTAATCAGTCAAAATATACGATCAGCGGGTCAATTGGATAATAAAATACACAATTCACCACACTCCCCGATCATGATGTGGCGATGATGGACAGTCAAACAAAACTGTCAAAATGTACGGTCAGTGGGTCAGTCGGATAACATTTTTCACAGTTCACCAGCACGGTGCAGGGTGATTGCTTAAAGATGTTGTCAACAGGATGATGAGATGAACAAAAAGAGAGAAAAAATTGAAATTCCGTGCACATAGACATTTGAAAATTTCTCCTTCGTATTGATGGGGGAGTTTGATGTCTGATCGATTTATTTGTTCTGAAGTATCTTTCTAAAGGATTTTTTAAAAAAAATACAATGATTGTGATGCATTATTCGTGCTTTTCTAATATTAAGGGCCTATATAAGTAATGAAATTTTGTTTATCTTGAAAATTCTCACCTCTGATATTCCTTCAATTCAAATTAAATATACACAAAATGTACATCAAAATGAAGGTCGGGATGTATAGAACACGAAACACATGTGTAATGAACTCATAAAGTCGACTGCAGGCACCACTGGTTCCTGGAAGTCTGCTGTCGTATTCGCACCAGAACTGATAATTTAATAATATTTCACGAAAACAACTTGTGGCCAAATGTGCTTTACATGTCCAAGAACAAAGCTAGGGCATAAAAAATTCTTCAAAATACGGCGACAGAGCTGCATTGGGGAAAATTCCAAAGCCTTTGCTTTTGTTTACGTATGAGTATACTTTCGATTTCCGGTCGACGTCATCGGACAGAAAAAGCATGTAAAAACAACGCCGTCTAAAATCAAATAATGAAAAAGATCGCCTTCATACAGTACACTGTTATTAGATTGAGATTGCACAGTTGCCATATTCAGTGCAAGGTATCATGATACCTGTTGAAATTTCTTAGAATTACGATTTTGTTTTTCGATGGAAATTCGTGGTAACGAGTGATTTGCGCATGTCTGTCGAGCATGGAAACCAGCTTCAATAAAAAATGCAGACAGTGTTGTCCTTTTCCAAAATGCAGTCCTACCGCTGTATTCGAAAGTGTTTTGAATGCCTAGCTTTGTTCTTGGATATATGAAGCACATTTTGCCACAAGTTGTTCTAATGAAATATTATTTTATTATCAGTTCTGGTGCGAATACGGTAGCAGACTTCCAGGAAGCACCACATGCTCACATGCTCGACGAAAGCAAAATTCCGATCGGTTCCAGATGAAGACATATCGTATTAAATCTGAACTAATGGAGTCCTATTTCTACAGACAACTGTTTTAAAATAGGATGATGCATACAGTTTTGGACGATGATATCGAAAAGTTGTCTTCTTTGCCCATCCACGAGGTTTCTATATATTTCCCATAAAGTAAAGTTGTTCAGCTCAAGAAAGTGTTGACACGCTCGTCGAAAGCAACATTGCGATCAATGCAGTTTGTCTTCGAAGGATATGATATCCCATCTCGTTGAAACCTTTTTAAGTCTTGGCTAATAGAGCTGGGCTGGTGGCGTTTCTGCCCATTGGGGGAGGGGGGGGGGGGGGGTATCCTTGCGATGTTGGGAAATGAAAGTTTTTTTGGTTGTTTCCGGTAACTCTTTTGCGCTGAATCCGAATCTATTGTTTGTACCTTCTCTTGGGAGCATTATCCGCCTTGCTCGACGGTCACAAACGATTAGGAAGAAATGCATTTCAGAGGTCAAAATAACACAAAAGCCTTGACAGACCTTATGCTGACCACAGGCACTCGGCGTATTATCAGATGTTATCAATTTTAATAAAATATTTATTATATTATCAATACTAAAAAACACGCAAGGTTTGACACTTCCCAGGTCGGAATTTTCAACAATCTGTAATTTAGTGAACGCCTCGTCGATCTCGCTCAAATAAAGGACACAATGTCGGGTAATTCGCAGAGCCACTACAATTTCGATGCAAAGAGTGACTGATTGAGATTGATTCTTATCGACAACCGGGGTTATCCGATAACGAGCAATGAATGCAACACCGCACATCCAGTGGTCGTCTACTGGAGCTCAGGGGAGAAACTGGGAAAGACAATGAAAAAGAGTGCCAAATATGTAATTTAGTCGTAATGGAGACCTTGAAACACTTTCTATTAGAATGTCCAAAATATCAGTTTAACAGAATATCATTCACCATTGACCAATATATGTAATGCTGAAGTAAATCTATAAGAAAACCTCTCAGATTTCATAGATTTTCTTTTTAATTTCATCCATGTATTAAAAAATGGAACCATTTTAAAATATTTTTTTTCTATTGATCTATTCCCAGAAAAATTCTAGATTTATAATACACTTAACAAATGGATTTAAAAATACGTACTTTATTTTTTCATATTTTTTTTACATTTGCCATTTAGTCCTACCGACTAAAATTGTGGTTTCCCTCATTTCAAATAGCCCTGTACCAAACATAATAATAACAATAATAACACTTTGGCCAGCCGCTGATTTGTCGCGGTTCTCGGACGAGAAAGCCATGGTTACCCCTGTACTCCCAACTGCCTCCCTATTCAAACTATTCCTGCACAAAACATGCCTATACTAACGATTCCTGTTCCAAACATCTCTCTAATACCCTTTCCTGCACCAAACATTCCATACAAACCATTCCTGTGCAAAACATTCCTGTCCAGACCTTTCCTGTACCAAGTATTCCTTTACAAACCATTTCCGTGTCATTTCACTTTCATTTATTTCACCATCAATTTTGGAACAAAAGGATTAGTACTTCATATGCGAAACAACACGCATGTCTGTGGTAGATCTACTTTAGGCAGTTCAGAATCATGTCACGTGCTCTCTCTCTCTCTCTCTCTCTCTCTCTCTCTCTCTCTCTCTCTCAGGCGCTTCCTCTCTCTACTTCGCTCTTTCGCTGCCTCACGGGGATACTGAGGCATATCATAAACAAGTGTGACATTCAGATGAGAATAATAAATAAAGTATAGGAATTCTAGCTGAATAGAACCCCACAATGTATTGTCAACTAACTGTGTTATGGTTGTCAATATGTCATCAGTGTGTTATTACAGTGAAGCCCACTCAGCTGGATATCGCTTGATTGTATATCCCTGTTAATTGAATATAATTTCCCAACACAAAGCCATTTACCATACCTCCAGTATATATTTGACCTGTAAATTGAATATAGGTTATAGAGTAAACTCCTATTAATTCAATAGAAAATCTTGTAACCTGTCGGGAAATTAACCTGACTCTCCCCAGGTTTTCTTTGTTTATAGACCTATTTGACCTCAGTACATCCAATACAGACTTTTGATCTATAATATATTGTTTTATCAAGCTCACGGGGCTGTGTCAAACAAGATATAATAGCATAAATACTAAGTTTATTTCTAGAATACAGGAAATTCCCACATTCCTTGTTAATTGGACACTCCTGTTAATTGGATAATTGTCATTGGTAAAGTGGCTATTCAATAACTGTACTGCCAAGTCTTGTCGAGCGAATGAGAGATGATCGTCGTCAAAATACTCAATTGGTCTACACCAGTAATACAGTTTACAGACTCAACAAACATGCTAAAATTAACAGGTCTGCGGAGATGATGATTTAAACGATTTGTTTGACAAATGATAAGATAAGATAAAGTTTATTGCACGACCAAGAATAAAAAAGGTATGGCATACATAAAACACACAAACAATTAAAATAAGCAATGGGTTAACCATGCGACACATATTATATGAGTACACAGATTAAACAAACTAATCTCATCTGTTACGGCACTCCTGTGAGTGGGCATACAATGTATGAGTCTCATTGACAATCAAAACTAATTAGATTATCATGCCCTCAGGAAAAAGAAACATCGGTCGTTTTTACCAGCGGTATTGAACATTAGCCTTTCGAAAGTGCTTACGCGGTCATGACCACACAGAGCTCCATTCCCTCTACTGATTTCGGTGCATCAGGATATGGGTTACAAACCGACCGACCTCGCGAATAACTTCCACATCTTCACAGGCAAATAGCAATGCAAATCTTTCTAGTTGCCGCAGAAGGTGGAAGGGAGGAAGTCGCTTACCGACAAAGTTGATAAGCTCATTTCGAGAAACGCTGTATTTAGAACAGGCAAAGAAAGAATGTAATTCATCTTCGACCGAATTTGTCTTACACTGTTTGCAGTGCCTCTGTTCCCTGGGTACTGGTGTCGGCTTTTGATAGCGACCCGCTCTATCTCCAAGTCATGAGCGCTAATACGGAATCTGGTGACAAATCGCCTTTCCTTCACGGGTTGTGTATCAATATAAAACTCCCTGCAGTAGTTCTCTTTGACCGAATGATAGAACTTTAATTTAATACTCTCCGAATGAACGCCGTTTCGTGTGGATCCGCTTTTCCACGTCTGACCTTACACGTCACAGAGTCGCGTTTTTAATTGTTTCTCAAAATTTGGGGGAGCACAGTTTGGGTTCAGCCAGACGTTCCGAAACCCACAAGTCGAAAGGATGCTTTCAGTTTCTGATGTGCAGGTATGACTAAGTTCCCGCATCTCCTGGTAAGCCAAACTTAACAATGGGTTGGCCTGAACTGTTACCGCTCTCAGCCAATTTGACACAAGTTTAGTTTTTCTGTCAATAGCTAGCGGGTACCTACCTAATTCCGCTAGTACTGCAGCATTGCAAGATTTCGAATGTACCTGCAGTATATTTTTGCAAAACTGCAAATGTACCGATTCAATCTGCTTTTCATTATTTCGGACTGCCTGGTCTCCCCATGCTTCCGAGCAATATAGAAGAACAGGTTTTACCAACGCATCGAATAGTTTTTCTCTCACGTGTAAGTTATCCCTGGACACTGACAAAAACAGACGGTTTAATTTAAAGTAAGCTTTGAGTGCTCTAGCTCTAGGGTTCGATAGCGCTCTGGTGAAACTGCCCGATGCCGTGAAAACAATTCCGAGGTACGTGTATGAGGTCACTGTTTGTAGCTGTTCGTCGCCACAAGTAAATGAACTATTGACTTTTCTACCTGCCTTGTTGAAAATAAGCACTTTTGTTTTCTGCTCATTGACAGTGAGTCTCCACCTCTTACAGAAATCATGTAATGAGTTGAGAGACGATTGTAAGCCGTCTCCAGTAGTAGAGAGAAGAAAGAGATCGTCTGCATACAGCAAACAAGGAATAGCAGTACTTTTTAATCCAGGAAACGTGTTATCATCTACTAAAGAGGCAGGAATGTCATCTATGAACAGATTAAACAATAGCGGGCTTAAATTATTCCCTTGCATTACACCTACTGAATTAGAAAACGTTTTTGATAAAGCTTTACCAGTTTTCACCTGCAGTAAGTTACAGGTGAACATTTCCTTGACTGAATGGTAAAAGTTACCACCTACACCTTTTTCAATCAACTTCATGAACAAGCCTTCTCGCCATACTCTATCAAAGGCTTTATTAAAATCGACAAAGCATGCGTAGAGCATTTTACTGTTTCGAAACGCTTTGTGAATCAGTTGTCTAAGTACAATAATGTGGTCGGATGTTTTATATCCCTCTCTGAATCCAGCTTGCAAAATATTAGGGCAGCCTTTGTCCCCGAGGTATTTTGCTAGCCGCTCTGTTAAAATACTAGTGTACAATTTCCCGACACTGCTGGTGATTGTGATTCCCCGATACTGGTCGGGACTTGTCGCATTAGCAGTCTTCGGGATAGAGACAATGTATCCCGCAGACCATTTTTTCGGGAAAATTCCTGCCTTTAGAATAATATTGAAGAGCTTCTTTAGAGCTGGGGTAATTGAAGGTTTAACCGATTTAATCATTTCATTTCTAATCCCATCTTGACCCTCTGACTTGCCAGTTTTTAATTTTGATATCGCTCGCCAGATTTCCTGTTCTGAAATTTCAATGTCAAGAGGCCTAGATAGATGGATTCGATCTTCTAATTCGCAAAGTTTGTGTAATATTTCGGGTTAAACTCTTCGTTAAAAATGCCTGACGGTGTAGGGTTACCCAGTGATTCGTAATGCTCCTTCCATTTAGTTATGGAAATGCTATTAGATAAGTTATCCTTCTCTTCGATATCATCTTGTAGTTTACTGACTATTTCCCAAAAAGCCTTCGGGTTACCATGATGGAGGCTATCTAGTTTCCTAATTATGCCCTCTTTATACTCAGCTTTACGCTATTTTAAAACCTTTACATATTTGCGTTTGCAAACATAGTATCTGCCACGCACTATGGAGTAATCGTGGTATTTCTGGAATAAGTAACGCTGGTGTATGAGGTGTCTTTTCATATTATAGCACGATTTATCGAACCAAGGTTTGGGAGGTTTCCTTTTCCTTGATTTTCTTCTGAGGGTCCTTTTGGTTTTCAAACATTTTGCGGACACGCTATAGAGAATGTCTTCAAAATCTTGTAGGCATTCTAGGGGTGCTGAGAACTCTTTACGTGCAAATAGTTTCAATTTCTCATTCGTTTCCTGTGTACTAAACATGGTTACATACTTTTCTTTGGCTTGTTGGTCCCAAATAACCCTTGCCGGAAGCGGTTCACCCATATCTACCGCCTTCTCAATTTTATACGGGAGATTCAAGATGAACCAAATCTGGCAATGATCTAAAAGAATACTAAGGTCGTTCACTTTGAAAAGAGGAATGCGGCTTACGAGAGACTCACTGACAATAGCATAGTCAACAACCGACCTGCCATTATACTGGAATGAAGTGAACTCGCCAAATGTGTCACCGGCCCGTCTTCCATTGAGAATTCGCATTTCCGACTGTATACACAAATCAAGTAATTTTCTGCCTTGCGAATCTACCCCGCCGACATCCCTGCTCTGACGTGTTTGACAGTTGTCTGGCACGTAAGAAGGATATAACGGCAGGTGGTCTGATCCACTATCATCAGGTGTGAAATCCTGTTCCTGCCGTGTTCTGCAATTTAGATCCCCTTGTAGAATAATGTGTCCAAGGGAGCTGTAAAACACAATCTCCTTGCCGATCACCTCAAGGGTATCAAACTTGGAACCCGGCTCAAAGAGGGACTATGACACAGGTAGGCAGTATGCCTCACATAGGTAAATATCTCTGTCGATGTTGAAGAACGTTTTATCCTGTTTCAACCATATGGCGTCTTCACTTTCAGACTCCAACCTCATTATACCTGGCGAAAGGCAATTTCGGACGAAAACTAGGACATCACATCTGCGCTTTTTAGATCGATGACTCGAAAAACATGTATACCCCTCAATTGACACAGCACTGGCATCTTGTGTCCAGGTTTCTATTAACCCAATAATATCAAACTCCCTCACTAAGCTGAGAAAGTCTGAACTTTTCAGTTTATTTGTTCCGTCATTGCATTTGTAGCCTTGTATGTTCCAAGAACAATTTTTTATATCACACACTAATGGGGTAAATTGCGTCATTTAAGTTATACAATTTCTTAGGATTCAGAGTACAGATGGAGATACTGAAGTTTTTTGGAGCATTTCCAGGCGAGGCAGCATGTTTCGAAATAGTTCCTCCTGCCTTGTCACCTCGGCGTTAGGAGCTTTCACAATATCAGTGCGTTTTCGATTCCACTGTTTGAGACTGACATTATGTTGGTTGTTAGTCGAACAGATGGGAGTTGTATATTCTCCAGACGAATTGCGAGACATAAGATCCAGAACATTTTTACGTAAACCCTCAAAATCTGCTTTTGACACAAATGTTTCCTTACAATGAAGACCATGACAATCCTTCACGCTGTCTTGAATAAAGTCTTTCATCGAGGACTGTATGTCCTCCACCTGGGAACGAAGCTCTGCCAGAGAATGATTAATTCCACTAACGTTTTTTGTTAAGCAATTTATATCACACACAATTCTATCGTTTTACTCGGAATTATTTGTTTGTCTGACGGACTGCTCCCTGAGGGCAACTACCTCTAGCTGAATGGAGCACACAGCATTTTCTAAAAGTTTAAGGGAATTTGCCAACTTTTCGAAATTACCTGTTTGTCATTCTTCAGTTTTGTCGGCCTTGGATAACAATTTTCTCCTAGTTTCTGCCGGTAACTTAGGAGTTTCAGATGTTATTTCCACTGAAGTTGTTTGGTGCACCGGTGTCATTGCGGCAGGTGACTGACCCGTCGACTAGTCTATATTTTTATTATAGTCCTTAACGTTGGTAACCTCAGTGTCTGACTTAGAGCTGTGCGTCTGGGTCCCATTTAAGTTTTCACTCACTCTGCTTTTAATATTGACAAATGTATCAAGATATATTGTAAAAACAAATCCGTTTATCTGAGTCAAGTACTAATACTTTACAAGTCCAGACTGTTGATATAACATTAATTCTTCACTTCATGCATATTTTGCTGCCAATTATATGGAGTGATATCATTAAAACAATCTTGCTTATCTAAGTGAAGTACCAAAGTTCAGATTGTCGATAGCACTATTTCCGTTTTTCCATTTTTTGTAACCGTTACATAATAAGTGCCGGGCTGCAGCCAACTCGGTCTAACGTACGCTTATTTTCCCTCTTCTCCGATTTTATAAAATTATTGTTGGAAATTCCGATTGGAAGACAACGTGCTGGTTACCACAATTGCACTACTAAAAAAAACTTATTTATGATCCCCGCCTTCATCCGATTTACAGCAAAAATGCAGGCAAGACCTACATGGGCACAAGTCGTGATGAGTGTTTCTCAAAATACCAAATATTCGAAGCTTTCCCCTCGGAGTTGTGGTGTCTAGTTTCGTTTTCAGTCTAGCTGTACGGATGAAAACGGTATCCCCATTAGTCAGATACCCTAGTTGTCATACAGTTTATAATAACAGAGTTTTGGGTTGAGTGAACAGCTAATCCCTTACTTACCAACAGTTAGAACTTGAAAGAGGCCATTCGAGGAAACATCTTTAACTTTTTTGAACCTTGATGTCCCGAGTGATACCATCTTAAGGTATCACAGAACTAAATATTTTCCCATAGGCAACCATAAAACGCTCAGACAAATCAATATATGATCGCATCAATTTAATTTTGGCATTCAAATATATTTGTCGAGTACAGCACTTCAGACAACAGTTATATTATAAATACAAACCCGTTTATCTGAGTCGAGTACTAATACTATACAAGTCCAGACTGTTGATATAACATTAATTCTTTACTTCAAGCATATTTTTCTGCCAATTATATGGAGCGATATTATTAAAACAATCTTGCTTATCCAAGTGAAGTATAGCACTTCAGACAACTGTTTTTCTTACCCGAAAACACGGGGTCATGCAACAAATAAGGGAGAAAAACTGGCAGATCGGTGGCAGTTATCGTCTTTCGAATCACAACTAATTTTCCCATTTAACAATTGTAAAAATGTGTTTGTGAAAAATGCATGTACTCTTTTGAACAGTATTGGTGGCTCTGATAAGTGCCGTTTGAGATACTCAAGCTATACCATTCTTCTTCCGGTGGACTATTCTGGTACTCGTTGTCTTCTACTATCTCTGTGTTCTCAGCCGTACAATTCTCTTCTTGCATCAGAAATCGCTTCCGCTTTCAATTTGTCATATTCATTGTAGACATTCCTCATTCCTTCTCCAACGGCCATACGGATCAGTTGCTTGTATCCAAAGGTTTTCCTCTCCTTCCACCGCTTTTAATAAAGCACATTTTTATGTTTTTCTCCTTTGTGAACATTTGGTAACTATGGGGCCAAAAATACGCACTTATTCTCAATTTGGAGGTGCCCTCGTCCCAAATAAAGCTTTGCGTATTGTCATCTTACAGTGCCACTATGTTACATAGACCATCCCTGTAAAATTGCAGTGGTTGGGGTGTCCTAAACTATTCAATTTCCAATTACTTCCAACCCTCGTGGACTCAGCCATATGATGAGGTGAGTTGCGAACATGACATTATATCTCAAATCCTTTGGTGTAAATTCGCATAAGAATCTAACTAAATTAGCTGTTGATTTTCCGGTTTTGCATGAGACGTGTTAAACTGCAAAACAAAATCTCGTAAGTATGTCAAGCATTCAGGGGCGTGTCGAAGATTACCGATTTGGGTGGCGGTGGATTGTAAATATGATTCGTCCTGACTGTCATGGCTGAAGTTCCGACCGTCTATTATTCCAATTACATGATCGAAGCCTGCCTTCCTCGAAGGCAAGTCTTGATGGTGTAACTGGAATATTAAGTGTTAATTTAGGTGACGAGATATAAACGGCAGGCTGTATGTTTTAGTTCATTTTAATCGGGGAGTGCTCCTTCACAGTTAGCTTAGATTCACATAGTTTCAGACTGAAAACCAACATTACTGTTACTACACCATCTATCGCACATACTGCACTAGCTTCGACTACTGCTCAACCCATCACTACTGCGCCAAGTACTGCAACCCCAATCACTGCAACTACGTCTCCAGTCGCCATTACCAAAACAGCCCAAACTGCAACTACAACTCCAACACTATCCTCTTAATAATACCCCCCAAGTTTATTTATTTATTTGTTCATTGCGGTTTAACACCTGCGAGAGGCAGGGTCATCTCGTGTTGGGCAGTTTAACGGGTGGTGGGAGACGGATTACCCAGAGAGAACCAGCGAGCAACGGCGACCAACTGTCTGTCTCCAGAACGTACTAACTACACACAAGCAGGGTGAGCATTGGTTGAAGACAAGTGCACCATCGACGTGCAGTACGGCTTAGTACACAACGCTACTGTACACCCACGTGGGCAATTGGGATTAATTGCCTTGCCAAGGAAACAACGCGGTTTCCGCAGGTGGGATTCGAACGGAGGACCTCTCGGCTTGCAGCCCAAATAAATAAATAAATAAATAAATAAATAAATAAATAAATAAATAAATAAATAAATAAATAAATAAATAATATACCACAAGGATTCAAAGGGTTAAAGAACATGGTGACTTGCACGGTAGATCTGTTATCTTAGACTCCAATGCTAACGAAAATGTCCCCATTGGAAAAATTATTAGAGAGTGTTACCACGTACCCCCTCCCCCCCCACCCACCGTCCCTTACGAACATTTATTTAATGAAAGTAAAGGGAGCCCGGTGGCTCAGTGGTAGATTGGTGGACTTCTATGCTAGAGATCCCGAGTTCGATCCCCGCCCGGGACGACCCACGTTGTGTCCTTGAGCAAGACATTTATCCCGGTTGCCTATACATGGGGGCACGACGACGCCCTGTACTAAGGCGTACAGCAAGTCGAGGGTGCACATGTCTTCAACCGCTGTAACCCTGCTTACACGTAGATTGACAGCGTTAGAATGTAGAGGAGCTGACAGTTTCTCGTCGCTGCTCGGTGGATCTCTCCGTGTACTCCGGATTCTTCCACCCGTAAAACTGTCACAGTCACGATTAGGCATTGTGCATAAGTATGTGACCTTAAACACGAATAAATAAATAAATAAATAAATAAATAAATAAATAAATAAATAAAATAAATAAATAAAGTAACTGACTAACTTGTGAGAGAAGAAGAGCTTCATAGAAGTCGCCGTGTTTATTATAGATGTTCGGTGCGGGATTGTAATACAATATATTATAAAACTGACTATACCAGTAGATGCTGGCGGCATAGGAACTGACGTTATAAAGCTCGTTCCAATGAGCGGTCATGAACTATGCTAAGGGGCAACTATTGAAAGAGGAATGATAGCATTCCAGTGTCGTTTTTTGTGGACAGAGCTGGCTGTAAAGGGCGTTTATTTTAACTTAAATTGCAAAAAATGTGTTTGTGAGAAGTACTCTTTTGAACAGTATAGATGGCTCTGAAAAGAGCCGTTTGAGAAACTCAAGCTGCATCATTCTTCTTCCGATGACATATTCTCGTTTTCGCTGTCTTCTACGATCTCTGTGTGCTCCCCGTACAATTTTCTTCTTGCATCGGCAATCTCTTCCGCTTTCAGTTTGGCATATTCATAGTAGACGTTCCTCATCCCCTCAACAACGGCCATACGCATACGTTGCTTGTATCTAAAGGCTTTTCTCTCTGTCCTCCCTGCCAAGTCATATCGTTTCTGTATCTGTCCCAGTGAGTTGTTCAGAAGCACAACATGCTCACATGCTCAACGAAAGCAAAATTCCGATCGGCGGAGTCTTTCTTCTTCAGATGTAGAAACGGGGTCGACAAAATGTGAATCTTCCATCGTGAGAGATTGAGCTTGGTTCTTTTGTATATTAACTTATTATACAGTTGAAATATGAAGATGCAGTGTTCTATCCGAGGTATCTTTTTCAATATTTATAGTCATTGATTCTCAGTTTGGTTGAGCTATTCCCATTTTGTCACGATGTGATTAGTGTGTTAATGCTTCTAAGCAGTTGAGAGATTATTGTCAAACAGTGAATCGATTTACACCTCTGATACCAGCTGGTGATAAACCATGAGCTCTAAGATTAATCTTTTTATAGAACAAATGAATTGAGATGCATTTCTCTGATAAATATATCAAGATAGTATGTTAAATATTAATACGTTAATCTGAGTTGAGAACATAGAAGTTCAAAAGGTTTTAAGACTGTTTCAATTTAATTCGATGTTTAAGTGAGCTTGTCCACTGAATGGGTCATGAAATATTTGTTATGAAACAAAAATTAACAATGTACTTTTTAGGGGATTTTTGTGAACAACTAAGCGCTGGCTGTGGCATATTTGACAGTTACGTTCGGTAAATTGTAAAGTGTATAAAAGCAAATCCAACCGGCAACAAATGCGTGGATAGCGGATTAGCGTCCGAACGGTGAACCTCGAAAATGGCAGGGAGGACCACGACAACAACAACGAGAATGTTAAATTTGAATGGGTACGATCAATGGTTTCGACAACAATGGCTGCACAGAATGTCGTCTCACGATTTACGGTCTCTTGACAAAGTGTGTTTTGAGATTAATATTTCGTGTTTTTCAATTTTTAAATTCATTACAAATACAGTTGTAGATTTTCCAGATACAGGAACAAGTTTATAATTTGAAAAACACGACACTAATCCTACAGCTGTAGCAAAATATTTCAGTCTTAGCGGGGATTGTTCACCCCTGGAAGTCCCATGCGCCAGATCATCTTTTCAGAAATTCTTTGTCTTGATTGTTATTGATGCTGTTGCAGCCAACACTTGCACGAAAACCACAAGTGAGCCCCTGAGATAGTTTCTGAAGCTTTACTCGTGGATCCAACTTACCAAAATCAAAGTATTTCCTTTCCTTTAAGGCTACTCCTTTTAATAGGAAACAAAACATTTTCACAACCCTCTCAACCTATTTTCCAACTACAACTCCAACACTATTCTCTTACTGATATCCGCAAGATTTTTACTTATTTAGTGGCGTTTAAAGACACTTTCGACTGCCAGGCTCCCCTCGTGTCAGATAGTTTTACGGGTGGTGGAAGCCGAGGTACCCGGAGAGAACAACCGATCAACGACCAGCAACAGTCAGACTCCCCAACGTACTAACTCCACACATGCATGGTTAGCATTGGTTGAGGACAAGTGCACCATCAACATGCAGCACGGCTTGGTACACAGCGCCACCGTACCCCGCCGACGTGGGCAATTGGGATTAAGTGCCTTTCGAAGAAGACAACGCGGTTGCCGCAGGTGGGATTCGAACCGAGGACCTCTCGGCTTACAGCCTGCATCTCTACCTAATGAGTCACCGCGCTCCCAAAAAAATAAATAAATGAATAAGATAAAACCGACAGAAGACAGACAGAGAGACCGGACTGGACCGACCGGACCGGACCGGTCCGTTCGGACCGGACCAGACCGGACCCTGATTAACCTTCGAGTGTTTAATAGCTTCATTCGCCGTGTTTATTAATCATTTTTAAATTCGGTTCGAGATTGTCATAGGATATATTGAAAAATTGACGATAGTAGTGTAAGCTGGAGGTATAGGAACTGACTTATAGATCAGGAGACGCTATGGGGACGGAGGTGCTATACCACCGCATTTATCCCGATACTGCATTCGTCCCTAAACCTCCTCTGGATCTTTTAATCCGTCCCCATCTTGCCAGCTTCCACTGCTGATTATAAACAACACTGGGTGATCAATAAGCTGAAATGTTGTCTGGGCTTTTCTGAAGAGCAATGTTTAGTTGGCGGGTGGAAAAACTACCCAACCACGATTCAGTACAAATCCACTCTTTACATACTCTATGGACTTAACAAATAATCTGTGTACTATCTATTGTATAAGGAACATGAACTACATAAATTGTTTTTTTAGTATGGATAATATAATATATATTTTATACGGATGGGCGCGGTGGAGTTGCGGTAACCGGTTCTCGTCAAATTACTGAAGTTAAGCAACGTCGAGCCCTGTTAATCATTGGATGGGTGACTGTCTGAGCGATCAATTCGGACTCCCGCGTTGTGTCCTTGGGCAAGGCACTTAACCCCGATTGTCCACATGGGGGCACGATGACGCCGTGTACTAAGGCGTACTGCACGTCGATAGTACGCATGTCTTCAACCAGTCTAACCCTGCCTGTGCTGCAGTGCAGGGTTACGATGTTGGGGAGCTGGCAGCTGTTCGTCGTTGCTAGGTGGTTCTCTCCGGTTACTCCGGCTTCCTCCACCCGTAAAACTGTCGTGGTCATGATTAGCCATTGTACGTAAGTTTTTGACCTTAAACCCCAATAAATAATTAAATAAATATTAAAATTGATAAAAATCTGATAATAAGTCGAGTGCCTATGCTGTAGAGCGGGCGGCGTCTGCAGATTTTATTGGATCGATTTTAATCATCTCGTTTATATGATTTCATACAAGAAGGAGCACGGAGATTCAGTGTTTTAAGACGTACTGCACGTCGGTGGTAGACATTCCTTCAGTCGATGTTAACTCTTAACCCGCTGAACATTTACAGGATAGCTTTCATCAAATCTAGTCATGGCTGCTGTGAAGCAACCAAGACTAGATTTGATGAAAAATTCATCTAAATTTAACTCAAAGAATTGCTGTTGAGAAAATCCATTTAATTTACACAGAGAAAATTTGATTGAATGTGCCCAAATTATACTCAGTGGCAACAGCAATTCTGTCGTAGACAGGAATATCTGCCAGCAACATGCAAGGGTTAACCCTGCTTGTGAGACTTTAGTAAGTTTCAGAGTTCGATAGTTACTCGTCGCTGCTCGGTCGTTGTCTCTGTGTACCTCGACTTCCATGATCCTAAAACTATCCACCACAAAAATAAATAAATAAATAAATTCGTCTAGTCATTGAACACATGTTTTTGGTCATAACATCAAGAGATACAATTAAAACAACTCTGTATTCTACTTGATATGGAGTCCTCGGATTCAGTGTTGCTGTTGTTGGATCAAACGGATTCAACATTTCCAGTTGTGAACCTACGATGGAAAGGTATTGTTTTTCTAACATCTGTCGGTCTAAACTAAATTTCAGTTTCCTCATCACATCAAGGCGAACACATGTTCTAAAACATATATGCTCGATATGATTGTTCCAGGTACGCACATTGTTTGAGATGACACACATGTTTTATGTCGACCCTGGCTGTCGAATGTGTCGTTAAACCCCAATAAATAATTAAATGTTTTATGTTGATTAACTAGTAATTTAAATACTTAACATATGAAGTTAGAGACAGTGAAGTGTTTTAGTGTAATGTAAGCGTTGATTCTGTGTTTTGGGGGTTAATTTTATGCGAGCACTAATGCCACTATTTTTCAGTTGTGTTTATGTCCTTGTTCATAATTAACCCTTCGAACCCTCGTGGTATCTTCCACGGCAGCTCCGTGTCATCAATTGGAAAACTCTATATTCGTTACTTGAGGGGAGACCAATCAATATTTTGAATGTGCAGCCTCGGGGCTGCACGTTGAAAACTTGATTTGTCTACCACACAAATTCACCGAGCAACTATCTACTCAGTGAAATCGGGTTATATCACGTTCCGGGACCGGAAAAGCGGTCTTTCGGGTTTAAAGGGTTAAGAAGTCTTGATTAGAATTTTCTAGGGTTGTGCACAGGTATAGAACTTTATATACGTAGGACTTCCGAACTTCTTGTTTAATAAGCACCTGCCGTACTCCAAATTGGTCATGCCGTGCAACAACCCAAATCGGTTTCCATTTGTATAACAGACTGTGTGTTTGGAGATGTTTGGGAGTAAACCCTCCCTTCCGTCGCCCGAAACGGGGATTTATTTTTCGAACTACAAGCAATTTTCCAACCTAAATTGCAAAACAGTGTTTATGACAAGGTCTCTTTTGAATATTGTAGATGGCTCGTTTGAGATACTCTAGCTATTTCAGACTGCATACCAACATTACTGTTTCTACACCATCAGTCGCAAATACTGCACAAGCTACGACTACTGCTCAAACCATCACTACTGCGCCAAGTACTGAAACCGCAATCACTGTAACTATTTCTCCAGTCGCCACAACCAAAACTGCCAAAAACTCCAACTCCAACACTATCCTCTTTTTAATAGTTTTACGGGTGGTGGAGGCCGGGGTATCCGGAGAGAACCACCGAGCAATGGAGAACAACTGTCAGAATCCACAACGTACTAACTCCACACATGCTGGATTAGCATTGGTTGAAGGAAGTGCGCCAACGACGTGTAGTACGCTTTACTGTACAACGTGACCGTATCCCCAACGTGATGAATTGGGATTAAGTGCCTTACCCAAGAACACAAGGCGGTTGCCCCATTTGGGATTCGAACCCCTCGGCTTCAGTCTGCATCTCTACCTACTGAGCCACCGCGCTCATAAATAAATAGGTTTCAAAGGCTTAAGAAGAACATGGTAACTTTCAAGATTGATCTGTTATCTTAGACTCCAATGCTAACGAAAATGTCCCGATTGGAAAAGTTATTAGAGGAGTGTTACCACGTACCCCCCCCCCCCCCCCCCACCCCATCCCTTACGAACATTAATTTAACGAAAGTAATTGATTAACCTTCGAGAGTTTAAGAGCTTCATAGAATTCGCCGTGTCTATTAATGGTTATAGTAATTCGGTGCGAGATTGTCATAGGGTATATTGGAAAACTGACGATAGTGGTGGAAGCTGACGGTAAAGGAACTGACTTATAATAGATCAAGAGGTGGTATGGGGACGGGGGCGCTTTTAGTTCGTCCCCATCCTGCCAGCTTCCACTGCCAATTATAAACAACATAAACTTATCCTGAGGTGGTAGAAACCATCGTCAGTTCTATTCTGACGGTCACAAACGATTAGGAAGAAATGCATTACAGAGGTCAAAATAACACAAAAGCCTTGACAGACCTTATGCTGACCACAGATGATGACATATCGTATTAAATCTGAACTAATGGAATCCTATTCCTACAGACAACTGTTTTAAAATAGGATGATGCATGCAGTTTTGGACGATGATATCGAAACGTTGTTTCCGGCCTTCTTTGCCCATCCACGAGGTTTCTATATATTTCCCATAAAGTAAAGTTGTTCAGTTCAAGAAACTGTTGACACGCTCGTCGAAAGCAACACTGCGATCAATGCAGTTTGTCTTCGAAGGATATGATACCCCACCTCGTTGAAACCTTTTTCAGTCTTGGCTAATAGAACTGGGCTGGTGGCGTTTCTGCCCATTGGGGGGGGGGGGGGGGGGGAGGGGTAACCTTGCGATTTTGGGAAATGAAAGTTTTTTTGGTCGTTTCCGGTAACTCTTTTGCGCTGAATCCGAATCTATTGTTTGTACCTTCTCTTGGGAGCAGTATCCGCCTTGCTCGACGGTCACAAACGATTAGGAAGAAATGCATTACAGAGGTCAAAATAACACAAAAGCCTTGACAGACCTTATGCTGACCACAGGCACTCGGCGTATTATCAGATGTTATCAATTTTAATAAAATATTTATTATATTATCAATTCTAAAAAACACACAAGGTTTGACACTTCCCAGATCGGAATTTTCAACAATCTGTAAATTAGCGAACACCTCGTCGATCTCGCTCAAATAAAGGACACAATGTCGGGTAATTCGCAGAGTCACTACGATTTCGAGGCAAAGAGTGACGAAAGTTGACTTTTATTCGTATTTTCATCAGTTTTTATCGAGTGAATCGAGATTGATTCTTATCGACAACCGGGGTTATCCGATAACGAGCAATGAATGCCAGTGGTCGTCTACTGGAGCTCAGGGGAGAAACTGGGAAAGACAATGAAAAAGAGTGCCAAATATGTAATTTAGGCGTAATGGAGACCTTGGAACACTTTCTATTAGAATGTCCAAAATATCAGTTTAACAGAATATCATTCACCAGGATTATGATGGGAGAATGAAGAACATGTGGTTAGTTGGTAACACAAAGGAGATGGTTAGTGTGCTGTACGGAGAGATTGAGAAGAATGGGGTACGGCATGTCATCAAACACTTCGTCTCACAGTGTATGGAGGAGATGGGAGACGTGGGGATAAGGAAGCATATGGGAGAACAGAGCTAATCAAGGCCTTCTCACTCGAGGACCGCGACAAATCAGCGGCAGGCCAAAGTGATATTATGATTATTATTATTAGATGTTTATTATAGTGTCAATCGAAAAAACAAAACGCCGATGCATTTTTTAGCTCACCTACAACTGTAAGATGTGGTGAGCTATTGTCATAACCTCGGGCGTCAGCGTCGGCGTCGGTGTCGGCGTCCGGCGTGTCCAATATTGTAAGATTTAATGTTAAGGTTAATTTCTCAAACATCAGTGGGCTCAGGCCTTTGATATTGCATATGTAGGTTGTAGGGGACTATCAGAGCAGTATTTAACCCTGATACTACGACTTTTTTCCAAATTTCACCTAAAATTTTCTGCCAAAAGTTGTAAGAATTTGCGTTTAGGTGTTGTAAGAATTTGTGTTAAAGTCAGCTTTTGTGCAGATTGAGCTGCTTTAACTTCTCATTACTGTTGATTTTCATATTTCAATAACAACTGTAGGTATTAACCCTACTGTATACAGAAATTTAACGAAAGTTTTCTTTTTTTTCACTCAAAATTTTCATGTTTTTCTCTGACTTAGTAAATTTTAAGTTGTAAAACTTTGTAAACTTTGTGTTTAGGTGAGTAGTGTTTCTATGTGTCTTTCCAAGCGATTAATATTCTACACTTGGGTTACTGAACTCCATTGCAGTAATATTTAACCCTCATTACATTCATATTTGAGGAATTTGAGGCTGATTTTCTGCCAAAACTTGTTGTAAGAATTAGCGTTTAGGTGTTGTAAGAATTTGCATTAAAGTCAGCTTTTGTGCAGATTGTGGTGCTTTAACTTCTCATTACTCTTGATTTTCATATTTCAATAACAACTGTAGGTGGGGGCGCGGTGGCTCAGTTGGTAGAGGTGCAGGCTGCAAGCCGAGAGGTCCTCGGTTCGAATCCCACCTGCGGCAACCGCGTTGTGTCCTTGGGCAAGACACTTCACCCCGAATGCCTACATGGGGGCACGATGACGCTGCGTACTGAGGCGTACTGCACGTCGATGGTGCGCATGTCTTCAACCAATCTAACCCTGCCTGTGCTGAGGTGCAGAGTTCAGAGTTACGATGTTGGAGAGCTGACAGCTGCTCGTCGATGCTCGGTGGTTCTCTCCGGGTACTCCGGCTTCCTCCACCCGTAAAACTGTCACGGTCGCGATTAGCCGTTGTGCATAAGTATGTGACCTTAAACACCAATAAATAAATAAATAACAACTGTAGGTATTAACCCGACTGTATGCAGAAATTTAACGGACATTTTCTTTTTTTTTTCAGTCAAAATTTTCATGTCTTTCTCGGACTTAGTAAATTTTAAGTTCTAAAAGTTTGTGTTTAGGTGAGGTGTTAAGGTGAGTTCTCAAAGATCTGTGGGCTCAGGTCTTTGATATTGCATATGTAGGTTGTAGGGGACTATCAGAACAGTATTTAACCCTGATACTATGACCTTTTTCCAAATTTCACCTAAAATTTTCTGCCAAAAGTTGTTGTAAGAATATGCGTTTAGGTGTTGTAAGAATTTGCGTTAAAGTCAGCTTTTGTGCAGATTGTGCTGCTTTAACTTCTCATTACTGTTGATTTTCATATTTCAATAACAACTGTAGGTATTAACCCTACTGTATGCAGAAATTTAACGGAAATTTTCTTTTTTTTCAGTCAAAATTTTCATGTTTTTCTCGGACTTAGTAAATTTTAAGTTGTAAAACTTTGCAAACTTTGTGTTTAGGTGAGTTGTGTTTCTATGTGTCTTTCCAGGCGATTAATATTCTACGCTTGGGTTACTGAACTCCATTGCAGTAATATTTAACCCTCATTACATGTATATTTGAGGAATTTGAGGCTGATTTTCTGCCAAAACTTGTTGTAAGAATTGGCGTTTAGGTGTTGTAAGAATTTGCGTTAAAGTCAGCTTTTGTGCAGATTGTGGTGCCTTCACCTCTCATTACTGTTTATTTTCTCATTTCAATAACAAATGTAGGTATTAACCCTACTGTATGCAGAAATTTAACTGATTTCTTTTCTTTTTTTCAGTCACAATGTTCACGTTTTTGTCTGACTTACTCAATTTTAAGTTCTAAAAGTTTGTGTTAAGGTGAGGTGTTAAGGTGAGTTCTGTTTCTATGTGTCTTTCCAGGCAATTGATATTGTATGCATGGGTTACTGAACTACATTGCGGTAACGTTGCGCCCTTATTACATGCATATTTGGGGAATTTGAGGGGGATTTTTGGGACTTATATTCACTTTCTTTAAAAAAAAAAATTTTTAACATTTTTTTTTTATTTAATACTTTCTCATACTTGTTACTAGTAACATTAAGGCTTATTTGAGTTGTTGATGTGATGTATTTTTGTTGGGACTTATAGTCACTTTCTTGAACGAATGTTTTTCCGCAACTCCTCTTTAACCAATGAATGTACTTCAATTACAATTTCAATGATTTATGAAAGCCTTTCCTAATTCTTATTTATGATTTAATATCTGGCCTCACGATTCATATTCTTAATCATAAACATTTCTAAAAGAAAAAAATGCTTCTATATCCAATGATTCTATGTTGAATTGATATATAATAAATGCAGAAATACAGACTTCCCAAAGCCATCACATAAACCACATTAATCATTTGATGCCTAGTTAATGATTTATATTAACTAAACATTAGGCATGTTACATTGGAACGACATTATCAAGCGCGAATGCAGGTGAGCGTTGGGATGTAACATCCCTCTTGTTTGTTGTTGTACTAACAATTCGCATTTACGCCAGTCTCCAAACCATGCCATTCTGCTCACAAAACACAAAAAACTTCCACACACAAACACATGAAACTCAAAAACGGAACGAAAACAACCAGTAGGTGTGGGCTATTTGACCATTATACGCAATGCTGAAGTAAATCTATAAGAAAACCTCTCCGATTTCATAGATTTTCTTTTTAATTTCATCCATGTATTAAAGAATGGAACCATTTTAAAATATTTTTTTTCTATTGATCTATTCCCAGAAAAATTCTAGATTCATAATACACTTATCAAATGGATTTAAAAATACGAACTTTATTTTTTCATATTTTTTACATTTACCATTTAGTCCTACCGACTAAAATTGTGGTTTCCCTCATTTCAAATAGCCGTGTACCAAACATAATAATAACAATAATAACACTTTGACCAGCCGCTGATTTGTCGTGGTTCTCGGACGAGAAGACCATGGTTACCCCTGTACTCCCAACTGCCTCCCTATTCAAACTATCCCTGTACAAAACATGCCTATACTAACGATTCCTGTTCCAAACATCTCTCTAATAACCTTTCCTGCACCAAACATTCCATACAAACCATTCCTGTGCAAAACATTCCTGTTTAGACCTTTCCTGTACCAAGTATTCCTTTACAAACCATTTCCGTGTTATTTCACTTTCATATATTTCCACTTTAAACCATCAATTTTGGAACAAAAGGATTAGTACTTCATATGCGAAACAACACGCATGTCTGTGGTAGATCTACTTAAGGCAGTTCAGAATCATGTCACGTGCTCTCTCTCTCTCTCTCTCTCTCTCTCTCTCTCTCTCTCTCTCTCTCTCTCTCTCTCTCTCTCTCTCAGGCGCTTCCTCTCTCTACTTCGCTCTTTCGCTACCTCACGGGGATACTGAGGCATATCCTAAACAAGTGTGACTTTCAGATGAGAATAATATATAAAGTATAGGAATTCTAGCTGAATAGAACCCCACAATGTATTATCTACTAACTGTGTTATGGTTGTCAGTATGTCACCATTGTTTTATTACAGTGGAGCCCACTCAGCTGGTTATCTCTTAATTGTATATCCCTGTTAATTGAATATAATTTCCCAACACAAAGCCATTTACCATACCTCCAGTATATATTTGACCTGTAAATTGAATATAGGTTATAGAGTAATCTCCTGTTAATTCAATAAAAAATCTTGTAACCTGTCGAGAAATTAACCTGACTTTACCAAGGTTTTCTTTGTTTATAGACCTATTTGACCTCAGTACATCCAATACAGACTTTTAATCTATAATATCTTATTTTACCAAGCTCATGGGGCTGTGTCAAACAAGATATAATAGCATAAATATTAAGTTTATTTCTAGAATACAGGAAATTCCCACATTTCTTGTTAATTGGACACTCCTGTTAATTGGATAATTGTCATTGGTAAAGTGGCTATTCAATAGCTGTACTACCAAGTCTTGTCGAGCGAATGAGAGATGATCGTCGTCAAAATACTCAATTGGACTACACCAGTAATACAGTTTACAGACTCAACAAACATGCTAAAATTAACATGTCTGCGGAGATGATGATTTAAAAGATTTGTTTGACAAATGTATCAAGATATATTGTAAAAACAAATCCGTTTATCTGAGTCAAGTACTAATACTATACAAGTCCAGACTGTTGATATAACATTAATTCTTTACTTCAAGCATATTTTTCTGCCAATTATATGGAGCGGTATTATTAAAACAATCTTGCTTATCTAAGTGAAGTACCAAAGTTCAAATTGTCGATAGCACTATTTCCGTTTTTCCATTTTTGTAACCGTTATATAATATGTGCCGGGCTGCAGCCAACTCGGTCTAACGTACGCTTATTTTCCCTCTTCTCCGATTTTATAAAATTGTTGTTGGAAATTCCGATTGAAAGCCAACGTGCTGGTTACCATAATTGCACTACTAAAACAAACTAATATATACTTATTTATGATCCCCGCCTTCATCCGATTTACAGCAAAAATGCAGGCAAGACCAACTTGGGCACAAGTCGTGATGAGTGTTTTTCAAAATACCAAATATTCGAAGCTTTCCCCTCGGAGTTGTGGTGTCTAGTTTCGTTTTCAGTCTAGCTGTACGGATGAAAACGGTATCCCCCATTAGTCAGACACCCTAGTTGTCATGCAGTTTATAATAACAGATTATTGGGTTGAGTGAACAGCTAATCCCTTACTTATCAACAGTTAGAACTTGAAAGAGGCCATTCGAGGAAACATCTTTAACTCTTTTTAATCTTGACGTCCCGAGTGATACCATTTTATGGTATCACAGAACTAAATATTTTCCCATAGGCAACCATTATAACGCTCAGACAAAACAATATATGATCGCATCAATTTAATTTTGGCATTCAAATATATTTGTCGAGTACAGCACTTCAGACAACAGTTTTTCTTACCCGAAAACACGGGGTCATGCAACAAATAAGGGAGAAAAACTGGCAGATCGGTGGCAGTAATCGTCTTTCGAATCACAACTAATTTTCCAATTTAACAATTGTAAAAATGTGTTTGTGAAAAATGCATGTACTCTTTTGAACAGTATTAGTGGCTCTGATAAGTGCCGTTTGAGATACTCAAGCTATACCATTCTTCTTCCGGTGGACTATTCTGGTACTCGCTGTCTTCTACTGTCTCTGTGTTCTCAGCCGTACAATTTTCTTCTTGTATCAGAAATCGCTGCCGCTTTCAATTTGTCATATTCATTGTAGACATTCATCATTCCTTCTCCAACGGCCATACGGATCAGTTGCTTGTATCCAAAGGTTTTCCTCTCCTTCCACCGCTTTTAATAAAGCACATTTTTATGTTTTTCTCCTTTTTGAACATTTGGTAACTATGGGGCCAAAAATATGCAATTATTCTCAATTTGGAGGTGCCCTCGTCCCAAATAAAGCTTTGCGTATTGTCATCTTACAGTGCCACTATGTTTCATAGACCATCCCTGTAAAATTGCAGTGGTTGGGGTGTCCTAAACTATTCAATTCCAATTACTTCCAACCCTCGTGTACTCAGCCATATGATGAGTTGAGTTGTGAACATGACAATATATCTCAAATCCTTTGGTGTAAATTCGCATAAGAATCTAACTAAATTATCTCTAGATTTTCCGGTTTTGCATGAGACGTGTTAAACTGCAAAACAAAATCTCGTAAGTATGTCAAGCATTCAGGGGCGTGTCGAAGATTACCGATTTGGGTGGCGGTGGATTGTAAATATGATTCGTCCTGACTGTCATGGCTGAAGTTCCGACCGTCTATTATTCCAATTACATGATCGAAACCTGCCTTCCTCGAAGGCAAGTCTTGACGGTGTAACTGGAATATTAAGTGTTAATTTAGGTGACGAGATATAAACCCTAGGCTGTATTTTTTAGTTCAATTTAATCGGGGAGTGCTCCTTCACAGTTAGCTTAGATTCACATAGTTTCAGACTGAAAACCAACATTACTGTTACTACACCATCTATCGCACATACTGCACTAGCTTCGACTACTGCTCAACCCATCACTACTGCGCCAAGTACTGCAACCCCAATCACTGCAACTACTTCTCCAGTCGCCATTACCAAAACAGCCCAAACTGCAACTACAACTCCAACACTATCTTCTTAATAATACCCCCAAGTTTATTTATTTATTTGTTCATTGCGGTTTAACACCTTCGAGAGGCAGGGTCATCTCGTGTTGGGCAGTTTAACGGGTGGTGGGAGACGGATTACCCGGAGAGAACCAGCGAATAACGGCGACCAACTGTCTGTCTCCAGGACGTACTAACTCCACACATGCAGGGTGAGCATTGGTTGAAGACAAGTGCACCATCGACGTGCAGTACGGCTTAGTACACAACGCTACTGTACACCTGTGTGGGCAATTGGGATTAATTGCCTTGCCAAGGAGACAACGCGGTTGCCGCAGGTGGGATTCGAACGGAGGACCTCTCGGCTTGAAGCCTAAATAAATAAATAAATAAATAAATAAATAAATAAATAAATAAATAAATAAATAAATAAATAAATAAATAAACCACAAGGATTCAAAGGGTTAAAGAACATGGTGACTTGCACTGTAGATCTGTTATCTTAGACTCCAATGCTAACGAAAATGTCCCTATTGGAAAAATTATTCGAGGAGTGTTACCACATACCCCCCTCCCCCGTCCCTTGCGAACATTCATTTAATGAAAGTAAAGGGAGCGCGGTGGCTCAGTGGTAGACTGTTGGACTTCTATGCTAGAGGTCCCGAGTTCGATCCCCGTCCGGGACGACCCACGTTGTGTCCTTGAGCAAGACATTTATCCCGGTTGCCTATACATGGGGGCACGATGACGCCCTGTACTAAGGCGTACTGCAAGTCGAGGGTGCACATGTCTTCAACCGCTGTAACCCTGCTTGCACGTAGATTGACAGCGTTAGAATGTAGAGGAACTGACAGTTTCTCGTCGCTGCTCGGTGGTTCTCTCCGGGTACTCCGGATTCTTCCACCCGTAAAACTGTCACAGTCACGATTAGGCATTGTGCATAAGTATGTGACCTTAAACACGAATAAATAAATAAATAAATAAATAAATAAATAAATAAATAAATAAATAAAGTAACTGACAACTTGTGAGAGTAGAAGAGCTTCATAGAAGTCGCCGTGTTTATTATAGATGTTCGGTGCGGGATTGTAATACAATATATTATAAAACTGACTATACCAGTAGATGCTGGCGGCATAGGAACTGACTCTCGTTCCAATGAGCGGTCATGAACTATGCTGAGGGGCAACTATTGAAAGAGGAATGATAGCGTTCTAGTGTCGTTTTTTGTGGACAGAGCTGGCTGTAAAGGGCGTTTATTTTAACTTAAATTGCAAAAAAAATGTGTTTGTGAGAAGAACTCTTTTGAACAGTATAGATGGCTCTGAAAAGAGCCGTTTGAGAAACTCAAGCTGCATCATTCTTCTTCCGATGACATATTCTCGTTTTCGCTGTCTTCCACAATCTCTGTATGCTCCCCGTACAATTTTCTTCTTGCATCGGCAATCTCTTCCGCTTTCAGTTTGGCATATTCATAGTAGACGTTCCTCATCCCCTCAACAACGGCCATACGCATACGTTGCTTGTATCTAAAGGCTTTTCTCTCTGTCCTCCCTGCCAAGTCATATCGTTTCTGTATCTGTCCCAGTGAGTTGTTCAGAAGCACAACATGCTCACATGCTCGACGAAAGCAAAATTCCGATCGGCGGAGTCTTTCTTCTTCAGATGTAGAAACGGAGTGGACAAAATGTGGATCTCCCATCGTGAGAGATTGAGCTTGGTTCTTTTGTATATTAACTTATTATACGGTTGAAATTTGAAGATGCAGTGTTCTATCCGAATGAATGGATGAAAGGTTTCTATCCGAGGTATCTTTTTCAATATTTATAGTCATTGATTCTCAGTTTGGTTGAGCTATTCCCATTTTGTCACGATGTGATTAGTGTGTTAATGCTTCTACGTTTTGACAAGCAGTTGAGATATTATTGTCAAACAGTGAATCGATTTACACCTCCGATACCTACTGGTGATAAACCATGAGCTCTAAGATTAATCTTTTTATAGAACAAATGAATTGAGATGCATTTCTCTGATAAATATATCAAGATAGTATGTTAAATATTAATACGTTAATCCAAGTTGAGAACACAGAGGTTCAAAAGGTTTTAAGAATGATTCAGTTTAATTCGATGTTTAAGTGAGCTTGTCCACTGAATGGGTCATGAAATATTTGTTATGAAACAAAAATTAACAATGTACTTTTTAGGGGATTTTTGTGAACAACTAAGCGCTGGCTGTGGCATATTTGACAGTTACGTTCGGTAAATTGTAAAGTGTATAAAAGCAAATCCAACCGGCAACAAATGCGTGGATAGCGGATTAGCGTCCGAACGGTGAACCTCGAAAATGGCAGGGAGGACCACGACAACAACAACGAGAATGTTAAATTTGAATGGGTACGATCAATGGTTTCGACAAAAATGGCTGCACAGAATATCGTCTCACGATTTACGGTCTCTTGACAAAGTGTGCTTTGAGATTAATACATTGTGTTTTTCAATTTTTAAATTCATTACAAACACAGTTGAAGATTTTCCAAATACGGGCACAAGCACATAATTTGAAAAAACAGGACACTAAACTAACAGCTGTAGCAAAATATTTAAGTCTCGGCAGGGATTGTTCACCCCTGAAAATCCCATGCGTCAGATCATCTTTTCAGAAATTCTTAGTGAAGTGTTGACTGTTACAGATGCTGTTTCAGCAAATATTTGTATCGAAACCACAGGTGAGCCCCTAAAATAGTTCCTGAAGCTTTACTCTTGGATTCTACTTAACAAAATCAAAGTATTTTTTACCTTGAATGACACTCCTTTTAATAGAAAACAATACATTTTCTCACCCCTCTCAAACTGGTTTTCACTCATCCCATTTGTCAGCTGTTTAATAAAATTCGAACCCAGCTTGTAAATCAAAAAATATTGTTTAAACTAAAACAAATATCGATAAAACACGATTTGAAAAACAATGATGTGATGTCATTTTTAAACCAGCTTCAAATATTTAGAACTTCTTAATTGCACGTGTCGTTTAATAAGCATATTTGAGTTAGACAGAACACAACAAGAGTGAAGTACGAAGGACAGAAATCAACGAACCAAGGTGGAGTAGTCCTGTATTTCGCGATCAAACTCCAATAGGGGTAGTTGAAAGCAGGCTTTGATGATGTAATTGTAAGTGTTAATTTACGTGACGAGATATAAACCCCAGGGTGATTTTAATCTGGGGGGGGGGGGGGGGGGGGCTCCTTCTCAATAAGCTAGGATTCACATACGTTTCAGACTGCAATACCAACATTACCGTTTCTGCACCATAAATTGCAAATACTGCACTAGCTGCGACTACTGCTCAACCCATTACTACTGCGCCCAGTACTACAGCCCCAATCACTGCAGCTATTTCTCCAGTCACCACAACCAAAAGTACCCAAACTACTACTACAACTCCAACACTATCCTCTTACTAATGCCCCAAGTTTTTTAATTATTTATTGGGGTTTAAGGACACTTTGGACGGCCAGGGTCACCTCGCGTCGGACAGTTTTACGGGTGATGGAAGCCGTGGTACCCGGGGAGAACCAACGAGAAACGGCGAGCACCTATCAGTCTCCAAACGTACTAACTCCACACGTGCAGGGTTAGCATTGGTTGAAGACAAGTGCACCATCGACGTGCAGTAAACCACTTTAGTGCAAAACGCGACCGTGCCCCAACGTGGGCAATTGGGCTTAAGTTCCTTGCCCAAGGAGACAACGCTGTTGCCGCAGTTGGGATTCGAACCGAGGACCCCACGGCTTGCAGCCTACATCTCTGCCACTGCGCCACCGTGCGCAAATAAATAAATAAATAAATAAATAAATAAATAAATAAATAAATAAATAAATAAATAAATAAATAAATAAATAAATAAATAAATAAATAAATAGGGTTAAAAGGCTTAAGTAGAACATGGTAACTTTCCATTTGGTCTTTTATCTTACACTCCAATGCTAACGAAAATGACCTGATTGGAAATGTTGTTAGAGGGGTGTTACCGCGTAATCCCACCTCACCCCACCCCTTACGAACATTACTTTGATTAAAGAATTGATTAACCTCCGAGAGTTCAAGAGCTTCATAGAATATCCGGCGTTGCACGGGAGAAACGGAGGAATATATGAAGGTCACCAGTTTGAAGGTCAAGGTCACACAGCACGGACACCCCTATAAAGTCAAAATGACCGATGGGTCAATATACCCGCACATATGAAATTTTAGTCCGATCGTCCCAGCCGTTTTCGAAATAAAGGGTCAAGGTCATCAATTTCAAGGTCATGATCACCCCGCATGAGCACGGCACCCATCCCATGTTACTCGCAGGGACGAATTACCCCCGTGTAGAAAATTTGAGATCGATCGTTGGAGAATCGGAGGAGTTCACCCGGAACAAAGATAAAGAGACAGATACAGACGTTCGCATTTATATATTAGAAAATATTATTATAGAAATTCGGTGCGAGATTGTCATAGGATAATTGGAAAATTGACGATAGTAGTAGAAGCTGGCGGTACAAGAACTGACGTATAGATCAAGAGGCGGTATGGGGACGGAGGCGCTATGCCACCGCATTTATCCCGATAAAGCCTTCGTCCCTAAGCCTCCTCTGGATGTTGTAGTCCGTCCACATCCTGCCAGCTTCCACTGCCGATTATAAACAACATAAACGTATCCTGATGTGGAGGAAACCCTCGTCAGTCCTTTTCTCTGTATTCCAGATGATGACATATCGTATTAAATCTGAATTAACAGAAGCGGAGGGGGGTGGGTAGGAAAAAAATTGCAGACACCGATGCCGATTTTTTGTTTTTGACCGGTCGGAGGACCCACCCACCCACCCCATGTAATTTTTTTCCAGTTTTACAATTTTTTTCCGGGGTTATCTGAACCACCCACCCCCACTAAATACATGCTTCTGCATCATCCTTCCCACCACACTGCACCATAACCAATTTTATCACACAGTATTGAGTGATTGACCTTGTACAGTGGGACAGGTCTTGAAAGAACATCCGTTTTATCAGACCAAAGTGGTCTCTTAAGGCTAATAAACCAACAACATTCAAAGTGGATTATATATCCAAATATATCCCACAATAAAGCCACACAAATATGGATAACATTTGAACTGACTCTTCGAGCCAGTTCTAATGTTAGCCATACATGTGTTTATTTCAAGTAACCTTATTGAACAGTAATGGTTATATGAGAATTTTTATTTTTTTTGTATTTTAGAAAAGAATGTTAGGTAAAGGGTTAAATATCATAAATTACTCAACCCATCAAAACCCATTGCGTTCTCCATTCATATATACAGTGGAACTTCTCTTGAGAGACCACCTTTTTGAGGAACCACCTCTTTTGTGCTAGAGCGTGTTTTATGTGAACAACACAGGGCAACATACCATTTCGGCCAGACAAAAGTGGTCTTTCAAGACAGGTGGTCTTGACAGACCACCTGTCTGAAAGAACCCTTTTGGCTGGCAAAAATGTTGGTCTCTCAAGAGAGGTTCCAAGGTATGTGTATGCAAAAAGCAATGAGTTTAGTGTCATTTATGTATTTGTTTATTTTTTTGACGCAGGTTTGGGTGGGGCATGGCTGGGTTGGGGGAGGGGATTTATTACTTATTTTAAGTCTAGCCCTAGAAGGTCTGGTACATGATTTTGTCGACACCTGTGTTTTCAGATGTGTTTGAAATAAATTAGCAGTTCAATCAGGTTCAATGTTTAGTAGTTTTTGTGTTACATTCTTCCTACAATGGCAATAGAGTCATTGGTGTTTTCGTAATAGGTCTGGATACATCATTGTACAGAATTGTTCTTGCAGCTGAAACCTGTAACTGTTTCTGACTTCACATAATTGTCTCTGCTCCTCATCTAAGCCAGCCGATCTCACCAGGGTGAACATATTAGAAATTTAATCAAATGAAACACCCTCAAGATAACTTATCCTTAGTGTGCAGTGTTTGATAATTGCAATTAGTGATGCATTTTAACTTGAATTATTCAATAAGTCATACATTGTATCACTATAAGCCGAATCATAGCTCAGCCGCAATAACAGTTTTATAATCGTATATAACCCATGGTAGGTACCCCCTGATAACTTGAGTGTCTTTTTATTGGTTCTTGAATGATACTTCACTGATTATGGTATACAAGTTTGCCCAAAAGCGTCTGAGGAAAAAATTTGCAAGCATCGGAAAAAAATTTTTTGTCCTCCTTGACCACCCACCCACCCCGGCATCAGTGTTTTGCAAAGTTTTTCCAACCTTACCTTGGATGCATGCAGTTTTGGACCATGATATCGAAACGTTGCTCCCGGCCTTCTTTGCCCATCTGCGAGGTTTCTATATATTCCCCACAAAGTTGTTCAGCCCGAGAAAGTGTTGACACGCTCGTCGAAAGCAACATTGCGATCAATGCAGTTTGTCTTCGGATATGATACCCCATCTCGTTGAAAACTTTTTTTAGTCTTGGCTAATAGAACTGGACTGGTGGCGTTTCTGCCGAAGAACCGTTTCCATATTGTCGTCTTTGTCTGAATTAGTTTAAACAATATTTTATTCTTCAAATATGTCATATGTAAGAAAAATGTTAGCGAAAAGTAACGAAGTAAGAATAGATATCTTGCAACATAACATTAGTTCAACAATGTTGAGTATCAAAATAACAGAGGGATTTGAAAAAAAAAGCTGAAAGTTTATGTGCGTCATTTCCTTGAACCATGAAATATATCAATTATTTGAGGTGGTAGGAGACACTACTTAAACTAGTCCAAAGCTAAGTAAGATCATGACCCATATTCAAAATTATCGTATAGTCTAATTTGTGTGAATTAGTCCGGCAGCTATGAAGGGGGGTAACCTTGCATTGTCGGGAAGTGAAAGTTTTTTTGGTCGCTTCAGGTAACTCTTTTGCGCGGAATCCGAATAGTCCTCCGCCTTGCTCGACGGCCACAAACGATTAGGAAGAAATGCATTACAGAGGTCAAAATGACACAAAAGCCTTGATAGACCATATGAGGACCACAGACACCCGGCGTATTATCAGATTTTATCAATTTTATAAAATATTTATTATATTATCAAATCAATACTAAAAAACACAAGGTATGACACTTCCCAGATCGGAATTTTCAAAAATCTGTAAAATAGCGAATACCTCATCGATTTCGATGCGAAGAGTGACGAAAGTTGACTTTTATTCGCATTTTCATCAGTTTTAATCGAGTGAAACGAGATTGATTCTTATCGACAACAGGGTTATCCGATAACGAGCAATGAATGCAACACCGCACTTCCATCGGCCATCTACTTATAGCCACACCTGCGTGAAATTCAGCAGTCTGTTTGTGTATTTCTGGATACAAGACAAGACGACAACCACTGAATTTCAATGAAAAACATTTTTCATCGATCGAAAAACGACGTGTAAACCTACAAAACCACCAATGATGGTATCATGGTAACATGTCATATACAGATACTTAAAATTAACACTACCAGTCATGTTATTGATATTTTAACCACAGGGTGACGTTGGGGGGGGAGGGGGAGGGGGAAGGGGGGGGGGGGTGCGGATGAGGGGATGAGGTGGGGCGCGTGTCATCCACACGCAAACTAAAAAAATCCTCAAGCTAATCTGATACCCCGAATCAGAAATTCACTTAATTTCTGTTGCCATATTTTACTATCATAACGTCATAAATACATGTAGTTTACGTTGGAAACGAAAATTTGGAGTGGGATATCTAGAGGTTTTCTCCCTTAACCCCGCCCCCGCACCTTCGTACCGACTTCTGAGAACGATACTTCTAAAACTCTCGGGGAGACACTATCAGAACTCAGAACAGTGTGGAGAGCTCATATATACAGTACCAACTGAAATAAGTTGCAGAATAAGCACAACAGAATTTGAGTAATACCGATGGTGTATGTGTATATTACAGTGGTGAATCTAGCTGGGGAGGGTGGGGGCATCTTTTTCCAAAGGTATGTCATTTTGGGACATAGGGCCTATGGTTATCTGTGCCGAATAGCAATTTATGGTGGACACTTTGCCCTTCCCAAGAATTCAACAAAATGCTTTGTTCTATGGCAAATTGTGTAAGAAATGTCCCAGGGGAGTCCCTCAGATCCTCATCAAAGACAGTGTGATTCCCCACCTCATGCTCCCTGCTAAGACATAATGAGTTGTGTTGTGCCCCTTTTAAATTTTAGATCACCAATATGCTGGGTTATTAACACACAGTTGGATAGATTTCCTGTCCAAGAAATATTGAAAATGTATGAAATGTCTTTCTTATATGGTTCTTCTTCAATAATGCCAGCATTCCCTGACACTTAGTCTTAGAAAGCTCTTGCTTATTACTAACTAAAGTTTAGTGTCACAATCTGGTATTTAAGAGAAAGAGAGATCATTCTCAATATCTTATAATTATTTATTTTCAGTGGAAGCCAGAAAAATTTCCATGAACATACAAATCTGGGAAAAAAATCCTTGGACTTAACGTCTATGAAAATAATAGCTATGAATCATATAACCACAAATTTTTGTAGCTGAAACAATGAACTGAACACTTTAAACAGCTTTTTCATTCAAATTGAAATGAACAGCTTTTATTATTTGTGTAAAGCTTTCTAAGAAAGGGTTATCAAGTATGGATAAATTAATATTTTCATCTTCAAACTTTAGGACTAGAGATTATAAAGATTCAAAGATTGATAGGTATCGGACCCCCCACCCCCCACCCCCCACCCTCATAACAAAACTCCCTGCTGACATACCCCACGACCTCTCCTGTGTACCAAATACAGGATGAGTGTGAAGCTTTTAATATTTCTTTTGTTACAGAGTATATAAAAAGTGAACATTTTGGAATAGTACTAGTGGAAATAAGATGGTGAATAGATAACCACAATACAAATTTTGATCTCATTTTCCTCCTATTAAAAATAGCATTTGAACCTTGACAACCCTTTTTTTGAAGTTCTCCCTGAGAGCTTCCCTGGAACTGATGTCATGGGTTGGAATTATCAACAAGGGAAAATGTAATGGAAATTTTCTTGTGTTTATCCTACAACTTATTTCAGATGGTATTTATGCAGAAGGTGGATTACTACCAAATAACAGTGGAGTGTATTTCCTGCCTGATGATTGTTCTCACTTTCAGACAACAAAGCACAAGCAAATTGTTCAGCTCACAGGCCACTGGGTGGTCAATAATCTGAAAAGTTGCTTGGGCTTTTCTGAAAAGCAATATTTAGTTGGCTGGTGGAAAAACTACCCGACCACGATTCAGTACAAATCCACTAATCACATACTCTATACACTCAACAAATAATCTGTGTACTATATATTGTATAAGGAACATGTACTACATACATTTTTATTTTAGTATTGATAATATGATATATATTTCATTAAAATTGATAAAATCTGATAATAAATCGAGTGCCTATGATCGAGACCGGGCGGCTTCTGTAGATTTTCCTTGATCGATTTTAATCTTCTTGTTTATATGATTTCAAGAAGGAGCACGGCGATTCAGTGTTTTAATGCGTGCAGCACGTCGGCGGAAGACATTCCTTCAGTCGATGTTAACTCCTAAACCACTGAACATTTACAGAATAGTTTTCATCAAATCTAGTCATGGCTGATTAAATTTGATTAAAAATTCATCTGAATTTAACTCAAGGAATTGCTGTTGAGAAAATCCATTTAATTTACAGAGAGAAAATTTGATTAAACGTGCCCAAATTATACTTCTCTCAGTGGCAACAGCAATTCTGTCCTAGGGAGGAATATTTACAGCAGTATGCAAGGGGTTAACCCTCCTTGTGCGACTTTAGTACGTTTCAGAGTTCGATAGTTACTCGTCGCTTTTCGGTCGTTGTCTCTGTGTATCTCGACTTCCTTCATCCTCAGAACTATGCACCACAATAAATAAATAAATAAATAAATAAATAAATAAATAAATAAATAAATAAATAAATAAATAAATAAATAAATAAATAAATAAATAAATTCATCCAGTCATTGAACACATGTTTTTGGTCATAACATCAAGAGATACAATTAAAACAACTCTGTATTCTAGTTGATATGGAGTCCTCGGATTTAGTATTGCTGTTGTTGGATCAGACGGATTCAACATTTCCAGTTGTGAACCTGCGATGGAAAGGTATTGTTTTTCTAACATCTGTCGGTTTAAAGTAAATTGCAGTTTCCTCATCATGTAAAGGCGAACCCATGTTCTAAAACACGAGTGCTCGATATGATTGTTCCAGGTTCACACATTGTTTGATATGACACACTTGTTTTATGTCGACCCTGGCTGTCGAATGTGTCATTAAACCCCAATAAATTAATAAATGTTTTATGTTGATTAACCCTTTACCTAACATGAAAAGCAGACGACACTTGCAAAAAAAAATATTGAATAACTAAATTTTTTCATTTTTTGTCTCAAAAACATAGGTTATGACCCCTCGTTGGAACGAGCTCGACGAGCTCGTTCCAACGAGGGGTCATAACCTATGTTTTTGAGACAAAAAATGAAAATATTTTGAAAATTAATTGGCGATTTTTGAGAATAGCGCTGGCCGGTTTTGGCCGTTACGTTGGGTAAAGGGTTAACTAGTAATGTGAATACTTAACATGCGAAGTTTGAGACAGTAAACTGCTTTAGTGTGATGTAAGCATTGATTTTGTGTTTTGGGGGTTAATTTTTCGCGACCACTAATCCCACCATTTTTAGCCCGACTGTTTACAGTGAGGGCTATAGTAATGACTTTTGTCCGTCCGTTGGACCGTCCGTCTGTCCGTCTGTTAACATTTAGAGTTTGGGTTAAAGTTTGTGGTTAAAGTTTTTTACTGAAGGTTCAAGTGGGTTTTTTGTCTTTTCCTGTTAAGATGACATTTGGAGTTTTGGTTAAAGTTTGTGTTAAAGTTTTTTATTCAACCTTCAAGTACAGGCTATACCCGGTAGTTCTTGTCTGATCGTCTCGACATTTCATAAGCAGGTTTTAGGTCATGTCTACATGAGAACGTCCCCTTTTGGTCGTGATCGGTCAACCGGTATGGCTGCCCGAGCCCCAAACCCGAAAACCATTAGCACAGTCTACAGGTCGTATTTATGAAGGGATTTCATTGCAACTTCATAGAATGCCTCTGTATAATACCTAGATGAGAACGTCCCCATTTGGTCATTATCTGTCAACCGTGATGGCTGCTCAAGCCCGAAACCCAAAAACTGTTAGCACAGTCTGCAGGTCATGTTTAATATGGACGGATATCATTGCAACTTGATACGATGACTCCGTATGATGTCTACATGAGAATTTCCCCATTTGGGCGTGATCTATCAACCGTCACGACTGCCCGAGCCCAAAACCCGAAAACCTTTAGCACAGCCTACAGGTCATATTTATGGAGGGATTTCATTGTAACTTGATAGGTTGACTTCATATAACGTCTACAAGAGAAAGTCCCCTTTTGGACGTGATTGGGCAACTGTGACAGCTACAGGTGCCCGAAGCCCGAAAACCTTCAGCACAGTCTACAGGTCATATTTATGAAGGAATTTCATTGTAACTTCGTAGGATCAATCCACATGATGCCCAGATGGGAATGTCCCCTTTTGGTTGCGATCATTCAACCATGATGGCTGCCGAGCCCGAAGCCAGAAAAACCTTATATTTAAGGAGGGATTTCATTGTAACTTGATAGGTTGACTTCATATAATGTCTAGACGAGAACATCCCCTTTTGGGCAACTGTGACGGCAACAGAGGCCCGAAGCCCCAAAACCTTTAGAATATTCCACAGGCCGTAATTATGAGGGGATTTTATTGTAGTTTGGTAGGATGACTCCTAGTTTGTGGTTAAAAACCCACACAAACACCACCACCCCCTACAACTCCCCCACATCACCCCTACCCCCCCCCACCCCCAATTTGGCTTTTTTTCTTCTTCTTTTCTCCAATATGCATTTTGAACTATTTACAGTCACTACATGCGGAACCTTTTTTAAACTTACGTACCCCCACCCCCACCCCCACCCTCCCCCCCCCCCCTGCCGGGGGCGAATTAGGCATTTTTTTTTCTTTCGTCAAAAATGCTTGTTTTAGAGTTTTGGTTAAAACCCAGACAAACACCACCGCCCCCTCCCCCTCCCCCCCCCCCCAATTTGGCCTTTTTTATTTCCTCCAATATGCATTTTGAACTATTTCAGTCAGTCACTACATGCAGAACCTTTTTTTTCCTTTTGTCAAAAATGCTTTTTTACAGTTTTGGTTAAAGTTTGTGGTTAAAAATCCAGACATAAATTATCCCCCCCCCCCCTCTCAATTAAATTAGGCATTTTCTTTTCCCCTCGAATATGCATTTTGAACTATTTAGAGTCACTACATGCGGAACCTTTTTTTAAACTCACGTATCCCACCCCCACGGGGGCCAATTAGGCACTTTTTTTTCTTTCGTCGAAAATGCTTTTTTTTACAGTTTTGGTTAAAGTTTGTGGTTAAAAACCCAGTCAAACACCACCACCCACCCCCCCCCACCCCCACCCCCATGGTACCGGTTAGGTATTTTTTTTTCTCTGCTCAAAATGCATTCCGAAGGATTTAGACGGACCACATGTGGAAAAAAATGGACTCCCCTAACACACCCCCACTCTCCCCCACCCCTCACCCCCACCCCACCTCACCCCTCACCCCCACCCCACCTCCTCCTCACCCAGTGCCATTCATGCAATATTTCTTCTTTGGTACAAAATGCATTTTTAGCCTGACTCTTTATAGTCAGGTCTATAGTCATGACTTTCGTCCGTCCATCTGTCGGTCCATCCATCTGTCTGTAAACAATTAGTTTCGGACTGATAACTCCAGTTTGGATTATTTGATTTCAACCAAAGTTGATATGTGTATTTTCCAGCTAGTAATACAGGCCAGGTTTCAATATATGTTCTACAACCCCCCCCCCCCCCCCACACACACACACACACACACACATACACACACAAACGTGTCACGTAGGCAATTATTCCCAAAATGCATTTTGAAGCATTGGGAGTTATATGCAGAAAAGAAAATTTTCTCATATAGCCCAACATTGCTTTATGTACTGCATCTTTAATCCTTTACCTAACACAAGTTGAAGCCAACAGTACAAATTATTTTTCTGAAACATCAGATTTTTTCATTTTTTATTTACTTCTAATCGTGGCTTATTACTCCTTATTGGAACAAGCTCATCAAGTTTGTTCCAATAATAGGTCATGAGGTATGTTTTGAAGTAGAGAAATTAAAAAATAAAATTTGAATAGCAAATTTTGTATATCACAAGTGCAGATATGGCAGATTCGTTAGGTAAACTGTTAACAAAAAATGGTTCCGACTATTTTGCGTCTAAGCATTGCCATTCCTGGGACAGTCGAGCTGCATGCGTGACATCACTCTAGTTCAGTTGTGTTTATCTCCTTGTTTAACCCTTTACCTAACCTGAAAAGCAGACGACACTTGCAAAAATAATTCTTGAATAACTAATTTTTTTCATTTTTTGTCTCAAAAACATAGGTTATGACCCCTCGTTGGAACGAGCTCGACGAGCTCGTTCCAACGAGGGGTTATAACCTATGTTTTTGAGACAAAAAAATGAAAAAAATAATGAAAATTAATTGGCGATTTTTGAGAATAGCGCTGGCCGGTTTTGGCCGTTACGTTGGGTAAAGGGTTAAAATTAACCTTTTGAACCCTTGTGGTATCTTCCATGGCAGATCCGTGTCATCAATTGGAAGACTCCATATTCGTTACTTGAGGGAAACCAATCAATATTTTCGACGTGCAGCCTCGAGGCAGCACGTTGCAAACTTGCTCTGTTTACCACACAAATTCATCGAGCAACTATCTACTCGGAGAAATCGGGTTATTTCACGTTCCGGGACCGGAAAAGCGGTCTTTCGGGTTTAAAGGGTTAAGAAGTCTTGATTGGAATTTTCTAGGATTGGGCACAGCAATAGAACTTTAACTAATACGTAGGACTTCCGAACTTCTTGTTTAATAAGCACCAAATTGGTCATGCCGTGCAACAACTCAAATCGGTTTCCAATTGTATAACAGACTGTGTGTTTGGAGATGTTTGGGGGTAAATCCTCCTTCCCGACGCCTGGAGGGGGTGGGGGTTATTTTTCGAATTACAAGCAATTTTCCAACATAAACTGCAAATCAATGTTTGTGACAAGGTCTCTTTTGAATAGTGTAGATGGCTCTGAGAAGAGCCGTTTGAGATACTCCAGCTATTTTTAGATACTCTTGTTTTCTTGTTTATTCCTCTTCTGATGACATAATCTCGTTTTCGCTGTCTTCTACTATCTCTATGTTCTCTCCGTATAAGTCTCTTCTTGCATCGGCAATCTCTTCCGCCTTCATCTTTGCATATTCATAGTAAACGTTCCTCATTCCTTCTACAATGCCCATGCGCATGCGCTGTTTGTAGCGATAGACTTTCAATTCCATCTTCCCTGCCCAGTCATATCGTTTTTGTATCTGTCCCAGAATGTTGTTCAGAAGAACAACCTGCTCACATGCTCGGCGAAAGCAAAATTCAGGTCGGCGGAGTTTTTCATCTGCAAACGCGAGAATCGGTTCTTCCATAGCGAGAAATTGAGCTCGATTGTTATGGTTCTTATGTGATTATACGGTTTGGAGTACACGAAGTGCAGTGTTCTGTCTTGGTTAAGTGTCAGTATTTATGGTCATGGACAAAATGGATTGTCACTTTTGACTGTGCGATACAATAACAATAACTCTTTGGCCAGCCGCTGATTTGTCGCGGTCCTCATAAGAGAAGGCCATCATTCCCCCTGCACCCCACCCCCTCTTCCCCTCCTCTCCTCCCAGCATTCAGATATAAACTGCTTAATAGTGTCCCTCACTTCCTCTTTTTCAATTTCTTCAATAAGCATTCCTACCCTCTCCCTCGTTTCCCCCTTCAGCCATCTATCCTTTGTTTCTTCACCCCACTTCTGCATTATTCTTCCAGTAAATTTTATTCTATGAGGTATATACTGTGGGCATTCCAAGAGAAAATGTTCCAGGGTCTCCACTACTCCAGAGTGGCACATTTGGCATCCCTTTTCTCCATCTCTCCCAATTTTTCCCCGAAGCTCCAGTGATCTTGATCTCAGTTTGAACAGCAGTGACCCTCCAAAGGTGCCATCTAGGTACTTCTCAAAAGCTGGCTTTTCTTTATATTGTAACCCCTGCAGTGATCTTTTCACGCTAACCCCTGCTCGCCAGTTTCGATTGCAATCTTCCATGACTCTCTCTTTGACAAACCTTTTGCCTTCTTTCATTCCTACTTCTATGTTTGTGACCTCTATAGAGTAATTGTCCATTAGTTCCCTCACATGTTTTGACCACCCCGTATCTATATTAGAATTCCAAATGGTATCGAGCATCAATTTCCACATGTTGTCACGGTGTTATTATGTTAATAGGTTTAAGTTTTGACAGTCAAATGGGAGATTATTGTCAAAATGGTGAAGCAATTTACATCTGATATCTATGTTAGTGATAAATTCATTCTTTCATTCTGATAAACAATGAACACTTAAAATTAATATCATCGTGAAAATAATAGATTCATCGACATTTGTATGACAAGTATATCAAGGTATATTGTTAAAAGTGCGTTAATTTGTGTTGAGAACTCAAAGTTCAAAGAGTTTATACGACTTATTTAAGTTAGTATTAACTCTTTCAACTCAATGATATCTTCCATGTCACTTCAATGATAGCATTCGGAAGAGAGTCCATATCCATTGTTTGGGGGTAGGCAAATTTATATTTATAACACTTTGGCCAGCCGCTGATTTGTCGCGGTTCTCGGACGAGAAGGCCTTAGTTACCCCTGTACTCCCAACTGCCTCCCTATTCCCACGCTTCTCCTCTCCTCCCAACACTCGGAGACGAACTGCTTGATGACATCCCTTGCCCCATTCTTCCCAATCTCTGCGATTAGCATATTAACCCTCTCTTTTGAGTCCCCATAACCACATGTCCTTCATTCTCCCATCCCACTTCCCCATTATACTCCCAAGGAATCTTATTCTGTTGGACTTGTACTTTGGGCATTCTAGAAGAAAATGTTCCAGGGTCTCCACCGTGCCCAAATTACACATCTGGCAATCTTTTTCACTGTTTTTCCCAACTTTTCCCCTCAGCTCCAGGGATCGCGACCTCAGTTTGAAAAACAGTGACCCACCCAAAGATGCCACCAAAGTACTCTTCAAAACCTGGCTTCTCTTTATCACGCAGGCCACCCAAAGACCTCTTTGATCTGACCCCTTCTCGCCAATTACGGTCACAATCCTCCATGACTCTTTCTCTGACGATTTTTTTACCCTGGTTTGCCCCAACGTCCAGGACCGAGATCTCCAATGAGTAGTTCTCTACGAGCTCCCTCACTTGGACCATCCACCCCGTCTTGAGATTTGAGTTGAAAATTCTCAGTAACATTACTTTACACCATCGGATGTCGGGGAGGTTTACCAAATAATTAAGATAACCGAGTTTCAACAGGTCTATCCTGTCCTTTTGATCCTCATCCACCCAAGCTCACCCCTGATTGCTTCTAGCGCTGCGGCATTACTCGACCCCGTTATCCATCGGCGTGCATCGTTAGGCAGGATTTCCAAGCTCTTTACGGCCGTCTAGTTTAGGGGTACCACTTCCGTACCGTATGTTATACTTGGCAGACCCACCATTTCCCAAATGGTTTTCAACACGAAAATCTTATTGGAACTGTTTCTCCCTATAAGTTTCATTTGGTTAAGGATTCGCTTCCCCTTCAGAATCAATTTGTTTGTGTGGTTTCGGTAGATGCCTTTTCCTGCAATGTTTATATTAACCCCCGAAATACTCGTAATCACCTGTCTCTCCTACACTGAGAAGTTTGCTGCTACCTTCCGGAATGCAGAACTCACCCACTCTCCACCTTCGAGTGGGATTCACTTTGCGGTCCACAGGTATAACACATTGAAACTATTTATTGGTCAACCCACACATTCGCTTAGCAGCCATCTTAGTGATGGAGTTATATCGTATCACGTTCGCCTGCGGGAAAAACGGCCCTTTAGGCCCAAAGGGTTAAAGTACTTTTGTTTGACAGTTAAATTTAGGATTTTTTAAAAACTATTTCGCGACACGAATAGAAGAAGGCACTTGAAAACTGACATTAATATTTTTCATTGTTTTTGCCTTAATCCTATTTGAGATCATGAATTATATTTTTAGTTTAAACAATATTTATTACTGAAAGTGACAATTGTATACATCACGCAAACAGATAAAAAGGAACAACTCATAAATTTATAATATACAATGTAAGAGAACAACAGAATCAAAGAATAAATGTAAGGGATTCAACAGTAAGCTATAAGCTTTTGTAAGTCGTCTCCTTAAAGCTGTTTTTGAACAAAAAATAAAAAAAATGAAATTGTAATGTCGTTGTTGTGAATAACTCTGGTTGTATATGGCCGTGATGTAGCCACGAAAGTTGAGGCAGAATTCATTCCAACTTTATTTCACCTCGTACTCTGCTAGAGTTCATATCCCCGTAGCCGAAGGTTCGGGTTTTTCTCTTGGTAAAAAATAATCTCGAATGTGTGTGCATGGTACCGTTTTAGGGATACCAGGCGTGAAAATACAAAATGTGAAATTATTCTGGAAAAATGTTGGTGAGGAGGAATCCTGGCTCCTCATGGCCGCTACTTTAGGCAAAAGGTTAAAAGGCAAACTCATTTGTCTACAGTACTGGAGGGCGTATTAGTGATCAAAGGGTTAACCCTTTACCTAACGTAACGGCCAAAACCGGCCAACGTTATTTTCAAAAATCGCCTATTAATTTTCATTATTTTTTTCATTTTTTGTCTCAAAAACATAGGTTATGACCCCTCGTTGGAACGAGCTCGTCGAGCTCGTTCCAACGAGGGGTCATAACCTATGTTTTTGAGACAAAAAATGAAAAAAATTAGTTATTCAAGAATTATTTTTGCAAGTGTCGTCTGCTTTTCATGTTAGGTAAAGGGTTAAAGCAATTTTGTTTGACAGTTAAGTTTTGGATTTATTAAAAACAATTTAAGGACACGAATAGAAGGAGGCACTTGAAAATTGATACTAACACTTTTCTCTGTTTTGCCTTCATCTAATATGAGGTCATGAGCTATGTTTTGGAACCAAACACTTAAAAATAAAAAAAAAATGCAATGTCGTTATTCTGAATAACGCTGGTCGTACATGGCCGGGACGTAGCCACGCAAGTTGGTGCAGAAAAATATTTCTGTCCACACTTTATTTCACTTCGTACTCTGTTAGAGTTCATATCCCCGCAGCCGAAGGTTCGGTTTTTTCTTTGATAAAAAATAACAACAAGTGAGTGTGTAAGGTCTCCGTCTTGGGAATATCAGGCATGAATTTACAAAAGGTTGACATTTGTCAGGAGAAACATTGCAGGGGAGGAATCCTGGCTCCACATGGCCATGAGGCTGGAATATGGCCGTTACTTTAGGTAGAAGTTTAAAAAGCAAACTCATTTGTCTTCAGTACAGGAGGGCGGATTAGTACCCAAATGGGAAACCACAAAAATGACGTCTAGGAAAATGACAATGACGAAATCGGCAGTGAGAAAAAATAGTTAAATTGAAGGGATGGACCTGGTCGCAATCCGATCGGAGATCTTTGTCTGCTTACCTCTCCGTATTTATTTATTTCATTATGGTTTAACGACACATTAACAGCCAAGGTCATATGGTGACAGTTTTACGGGTGGAGGAAGCAGGAGTACCCGGAGAGAACCGATGAGCAGCTGCCAGCTCCCCAACATCGTAACTCCGCATTGCTGCACAGGCAGGGTTAGATTCGTTGAAGACATGCGCACCATAGACGTGCATTATGCCTTAGTACACGGCGTCATCGTACCCCCATGTGGACAATCGGGGTTAAGTGCCTTGCCCAAGGACACAGCAGGGGTGTCCGAATCGATCGCTCAGACGGTCACCTATCCAAGGACTAACGGAGCTCGACGTTGCTTAACTTCGGTGATCTGACCCGAACTGATTACCGCAACGTCACCGCGCCCCTGCCTCTCCGTAACACTCTAGAAACTTACCCGTCGACAAAGAAGTACGGAAAAATTCAATTTGGTCGCTCTTTGTTTTTTTTAAAGCGGTCCTGGTTTAACAGTATTTTATTCACGAAATCTCGACCCACATGTATGTGTATTTCGAGACGGCTTTTATTATCATAGTACTAAGAAACAAAATATCCTAACACAGCACATATTACATAACGCACAGGTTATCTCATAATTATGCATTTAATAGTGAAATGCGTTATAACTAAATAAAAATAAACAACCATATTACTGGAAAGAGCACGTCAATGGATTGTTTGTTTATATTTATTTGACGTCTCTCGGATATGGTTTTGTTGAATTTTTTTTGGCTACCGCCCAATTTATAAATTACACGGCTGGATGCGTCCAATTCGTTAGGTCAATAGTTAACCCTTTTTTTCTGACGTTTTACAATATCTCCAACAATTTGTCCATATCGGAAAAAACACAATTGATCCATCACTCAAAGATTTGTCAGACTCTAGTCAGGTTTCCATATGATGTCATGACATTGAATTGGCAAGATGGGATCAAAGCAAAGAGGTCGTTGGGTGGCTTGCATGATAAAGTGAAGAAGGTTTTGAAGAGTACCTTGATTGCACCTTTGGTGGGTCACTGTTGTTCAAGATGAGGTGTCGGTCGCTAGAGATTAGGTGAGAAACTGGGAAAGGCAATGGAAAGGAGTGTCAAATATGTTATTTAGGTGTAGTGGAGACTTGGAACACTTTCGATTAGAATCTCCAAAATAACAGTTTAACAGAATAACATTCACCGGGGTTATGATGGGAGAATGACGAACATGTGGTTAGTTGGTAACACAAGGGAGAGGGTTAGTGTGCTGTACGGAGAGATTGGGAAGAATGGGGTACGGCATGTCATCAAACACTTCGTCACACAGAGTTGGGAGGAGAGAGAAGACGTGGGGATAAGAAGGCATTTGGGAGAACATAACTTATCAAGACCTTCTCACCCGAGGGCCGCGGCAAATCAGCGGCAGGCCAAAGTGATATTATTATCATTATTGTTATTATTATTATTAATATTATTATTAAACCTTTACCCAACCTAACGGCCAAAACCGGCCAGCGCTATTCTCAAAACTCGCCAATTAATTTTCATTATTTTTTTCATTTTTTGTCTCAAAAACATAGGTTATGACCCCTCGTTGAAACGAGCTCGTCGAGCTCGTTCCAACGAGGGGTCATAACCTATGTTTTTGAGACAAAAAATGAAAAAAATTAGTTATTCAAGAATTATTTTTGCAAGTGTCGTCTGCTTTTCATGTTAGTTAAAGGGTTAATAAAGTGTAAATCGAAAAAAAAAAAAAAAAAAAGTATTCAAAGGGTTAAGAAGAACATGGTGATTTGCACGGTAGATCTGTTATCTTAGACTCCAATGCTAACGAAAATGTCCCGATTGGAAAAATTATTCGAGGAGTGTTACCATATACCCCCCCCCCCCCCCGTCCCTTGCGAACATTCATTTAATGAAAGTAAAGGGAGCGCGGTGGCTCAGTTGTAGACTATTGGTCTTCTATGCTAGAGGTCCCGAGTTCGATCCCCGTCCGGGACGACCCACGTTGTGTCCTTGAGCAAGACATTTATCCCGGTTGCCTATACATGGGGGCACGATGACGCCCTGTATCAAGGCGTACTGCACGTCGATGGTGCACATGTATTCAACCGCTGTAACCCTGCTTGCACGTAGCTTGAACAACGTTAGAATGTTGAGGAGCTGACAGTTTCTCGTCGCTGCTCGGTGGTTCTCTCCGGGTACTCCGGCTTCTTCCACCCGTAAAACTGTCGCAGTCACGATTAGCCATTGTGCATAAGTATGTGACCTTAAACACAAATAAATAAATAAATAACTTTTGAAGAGCTTCATAGAAGTCGCCGTGTTTATTAATGGTTGTAGATATTCGGTGCGGGATTGTAATACAATATATTATAAAACTGACTATACCAGAAGAAGCTGGCGGTATATAGGAACTGACGCCCTAAAGCTCGTTACAATGAGCGGTCATGAACTATGCTAAGGGGCAACTATTGAAGGAAGAATGATAGCATTCCAGTGTCGTTTTTGTGGACAGAGCTGGCTGTAAAAGGCGTTTATTTTAACTTAAATTGCAAAAAAATGTGTTTGAGAGAAGTACTCTTTTGAACAGTATAGATGGCCCTGAAAAGAGCCGTTTGAGAAACTCAAGCTGCATCATTCTTCTTCCGATGACATATTCTCGTTTTCGCTGTCTTCTACAATCTCTGTATGCTCCCCGTACAATTTTCTTCTTGCATCGGCAATCTCTTCCGCTTTCAGTTTGGCATATTCATAGTAGACGTTCCTCATCCCCTCAACAACGGCCATCCGCATACGTTGCATGTATCTAAAGGCTTTTCTCTCTGTCCCCCTTGCCAAGTCATATCGTTTCTGTATCTGTCCCAGTGAGTTGTTCAGAAGCACAACATGCTCACATGCTCGACGAAAGCAAAATTCCGATCGACGGAGTCTTTCTTTCTTCAGATGTAGAAACGGAGTCGACAAAATGTGGATCTTCCATCGTGAGAGATTGAGCTTGGTTCTTTTGTATATTAACTTATTATACAGTTGAAATATGAAGATGCAGTGTTCTATCCGAGGTTTCTTTTTCAATATTTATAGTTTTGACTGAAATTGATTCTCAGTTTGGTTGAGCTATTCCCATTTTGTCACGATGTGATTAGTGTGTTAATGCTTCTAAGTTTTGACAAGCAGTTGAGAGATTATTGTCAAACAGTGAATCGATTTACACCTCTGATACCAGCTGGTGATAAACCATGAGCTCTAAGATTAATCTTTTTATAGAACAAATGAATTGAGATGCATTTCTCTGATAAATATATCAAGATAGTATGTTAAATATTAATACGTTAATCTGAGTTGAGAACATAGAAGTTCAAAAGGTTTTAAGACTGTTTCAATTTAATTCGATGTTTAAGTGAGCTTGTCCACTGAATGGGTCATGAAATATTTGTTATGAAACAAAAATTAACAATGTACTTTTTAGGGGATTTTTGTGAACAACTAAGCGCTGGCTGTGGCATATTTGACAGTTACGTTCGGTAAATTGTAAAGTGTATAAAAGCAAATCCAACCGGCAACAAATGCGTGGATAGCGGATTAGCGTCCGAACGGTGAACCTCGAAAATGGCAGGGAGGACCACGAAAACAACAACGTGAATGTTAAATTTGAATAGGTACGATCAATGGTTTGGACAAAAATGGCTGCAGAGAATGTCGTCTCACGATTTACGGTCTCTTGACAAAGTGTGCTTTGAGATTAATACATTGTGTTTTTCATTTTTTCGCTCACCAACTTTAGTTGTGTGAGCTTATGGCATGGCTCGATCGGTCGGCGTCGGCGTCAGCGTACGTGCCCAATAATGTTAAAGCTTCTGTTTAGGTAACTCAGTCGCCCTATTTCCATATCATGGCTTTTATAATGCTGCAAAATGATGATTATTATCATTTTACCATGATTAAACCTCTCATACCCAACATTTTAGACATTTTTCTTGACATTTTTAGTTGCGTTTAGTTTTCTGTTTAGCTCAGAATTTCATGTTTAACTAAGAGTTTAGGTCAGCTGCTGTGCTCCTTCTCTTCCCATGGAACTTATATTCATCATACATGTTCCTCAGTATCATTGTTCCATGATTACCCCTCATACCCTGCATTTTAAACATTTTTCTTCACATTTTTAGTTGCGTTTAGTTTTCTGTTTAGCTCGGAAGTTCATGTTTAACTAAGAGTTTAGGTCAGCTGCTGTGCTCCTTCTCTTCCCATGGAACTTATATTCATCATACATGTTCCTCAGTATCATTGTTCCATGATTAACCCCTCATACCCTGCATTTTAAACATTTTTCTTGACATTTTTATTTGCGTTTAGTTTTCTGTTTAGCTCGGAATTTCATGTTTAACTTAGTGTTTATGTCAGTTTCTGTGTTTTACTTTTAAGAGGTTGTGTTTAGGTAAGCTTTGTCGCATGTTATGAGCCTGTTTGATACAGTTCTTGTGTTTGCCAAAGTTACTTTCAAAGAGGAATGTTGGTGAGCTATAGGGCGTTGGCGTCCTTCTTGTTCAATTCATTACAAACACAGCTGCAGATTTTCCAAATACGGGCACAGGTACATAATTTGAGAAACACGATACTAATCCTACAGCTGTAGCAAAATATTTAAGTCTCAGCGGGGATTGTTCACCCCTGAAAATCCCATACGTCAGATCATCTTTTCAGAAATTCTTAGTGAAGTCTTGAATGTTAGAGATGCTGTTGCAGCAAACATTGACATCGAAACCACAAGTGAGACCCTAAAATAGTTTCTGAAGCTTTATTCTTGGATTGTTCTTAACAAAATCCAACTATTTTTTTTACCTTGAAGGGTACTCCTTTTAATAGAAAACAAAACCTTTTCACGCCCCTGTCAACCTGGTTTTCACTCACCCCCCTGGTCTGCTGTTTAATAAAATTCGACCCCAGCTTGTAAACAAATATCGATAAAAACACGATTTGCAAAACAATGATGTGATGTCATTCTTAAACCTGCTTCAAATATTTAAAACGTCTTAATTGCGCGTGTCGTTTAATAAGCATATTTGAGTAAGACAGAACACAACAAGAGTGAAGTGTGAAGGACAGAAATCAACGAACCGAGGTGGAGTAGTCCCGTATTTAGCGAACAAACTCCAATAGGGGTAGCTGAAAGCAGGCTTCGATGATGTAATTGTAAGTGTTAATTTACGTGAGGAGATATAAACCCCAGGGTGCATTTTTGAGATCATTTTAATCGGGGGGGGGGGGGGGTCCTCCTTCACAATAAGCTGGGATTCACATACGTTTCAGACCGCAATACCCACATTACTGTTTCTACACCATAAGTTGCAAATACTGCACTTGCTGCGACTACTGCTCAACCCATTACTACTGCGCCAAGTACTACAACTCCAATCACTGCAACTATTTCTCCAGTCACCACAACCAAAACTACCCAACCTACTACTACAACTCCAACAATATCCTCTTACTAATACCCTTAAGTTTTTTATTTATTTATTGGGGTATAAGGACACTACCGACAGCCAGGGTCACCTCGCGTCGGACAGTTTTACGGGTGATGGAAGCCGTGCTACCCGGAGAGAACCAACGAGCAACAGCGAGCACCTGTCAGCCTCCGAACGTACTAACACCACACATGTAGGGTTAGCATTGGTTGAAGACAAGTGCACCATCGACGTGCAGTACTCCACTTTAGTGCAAAACGGGACCGTGCCCCAATGTGGGCAATTGGGATTAAGTGCCTTGCCCAAGGACACAACGCGGTTCGGGATTCGAACCGACCACCCCACGTCTTGCAGCCTGCATCTCTGCCTACTGCGCCGCCGCGCACCCAAATAAATAAATAAATAAATAAATAAATAAATAAATAAATAAATAAATAAATAAATAAATAAATAAATAAATAGGGTTGAAAGGCTTAAGTGGAACATGTTAACTTTCCATTTGATCTGTTATCTTACACTCCAATGCTAACGAAAATGACCTGGTTGGAAATATTAGTAGAGGAGTGTTACCGCGTAATCACTCCCACCCCCACCCCTAACGAACATTAATTTAATTAAAGTAATTGATTAACCTTCAGAGTTTAAGAGCTTCATGGAAGTAGCCGTGTTTATTAATGACTAGCGGATGAATATCCGGCGTTGCACGGGAGAAAGGGTGGAATATATGAAGGTCACCAGTTTGAAGGTCAAGTTCACACCACACGGACACCCCGATAAAGTCAAAATGATCGATGGGTCAATATACCCACACATATGGAATTTTAGTCCGATCGGCCCAGTCACTTTCGAAATAAAAGGTCAAGGTCATCAATTTCAAGGTCAAGGTCATGCCGCACGAGCACGGCACCCATCCTATGTTACTCGCAGGGACGAATTACCCCCGTGTAGACAATTTAAAGTCGATCGGTCGAGAAACGGAGGAGTTCACCCGGAACAAAGATTGAGAGACAGATACAGACATTCGCATTTATATATTAGAAATTATTATTATAGAAATTCGGTGCGAGATTGTCATAGGACATTAGGAAAATGTGACGATAGTAGTAAAAGCTGGCGGTATAAGAAGTGACTTATAGATCAAGAGGTGGTATAGGGGCGGAGGCGCTATGCCACTGCATTTATCCCGATAATGCCTTCGTCCCTAAACCTCCTCTGGATGTTGTAGTCCGTCCCCATCCTGCCAGCTTCCACTGCCGATTATAAACAACATAAACGTATCCTGAGGTGGAAGAAACCTTCGTCAGTCCTATTCTCTATATTCCAGATGATGACATATCGTATTAAATCTGAATTAATGGAATCCTGAAGGGATTTCATTGCAACTTCATAGAATGCCTCTGTATAATACCTAGATGAGAACGTCCCCATTTGGGCATTATCTGTCCACCGTGATGGCTGCCCAAGCCCGAAACCCCAAAACTTTTAGCACAGTCTGCAGGTCATGTTTAATATGGACGGATATCATTGCAACTTGATACGATGACTCCGTATGATGTCTACATGAGAATTTCCCCATTTGGGCGTGATCTATCAACCGTCACGACTGCCCGAGCCCAAAACCCGAAAACCTTTAGCACAGTCTACAGGTCATATTTATGGAGGGATTTCATTGTAACTTGATAGGTTGACTTCATATAACGTCTACAAGAGAAAGTCCCCTTTTGGACGTGATTGGGCAACTGTGACGGCTACAGGTGCCCGAAAACCTTCAGCACAGTCTACAGGTCATATTTATGAAGGGATTTCATTGTAACTTCGTAGGATCAATCCACAATCCACATGATGCCCAGATGGGAATGTCCCCTTTTGGTTGCGATCATTCAACCATGATGGCTGCCCGAGCCCGAAGCCCGAAAAACCTTATATTTAAGGAGGGATTTCATTGTAACTTGATAGGTTGACTTTATATAATGTCTTGACGAGAACATCCCCTTTTGGGCAACTGTGACGGCAACAGAGGCCCGAAGCCCGAAGCCCCAAAACCTTTAGAATATTCCACAGGCCGTAATTATGAAGGGATTTCATTGTAGCTTGGTAGGATGACTCCAAGTTTGTGGTTAAAAACCCACACAAACACCACCACCCCCTACAACTCCCCCACACCACCCCTACCCCACCCCCCCAATTTGGCTTTTTTTCTTCTTCTTTTCTCCAATATGCATTTTGAACTATTTACAGTCACTACATGCGGAACCTTTTTTAAACTTACGTACCCCCACCCCCACCCCTCCGCCCCCCCCCCCTCTGCCGGGGGCGAATTAGACAATTTTTTTTTCTTTCGTCAAAAATGCTTGTTTTACAGTTTTGGTTAAAACCCAGACAAACACCACCGCCCCCCCCCCCCCCCCCCCCAATTAGGCCTTTTATATTTCCTCCAATATGCATTTTGAACTATTTACAGTCAGTCACTACATGCAGAACCTTTTTTTTCCTTTTGTCAAAAATGCTTTTTTACAGTTTTGGTTAAAGTTTGTGGTTAAAAATCCAGACATAAATTATCCCCCCCCCCCCCCCTCTCAATTAAATTAGGCATTTTTTTCCCCCTCGAATATGCATTTTGAACTACTTAGAGTCACTACATGCGGAACCTTTTTTTAAACTCACGTATACCACCTCCATGGGGGCCAATTAGGCACTTTTTTTCCTTTGTCGAAAATGCTTTTTTTTACAGTTTTGGTTAAAGTTTGTGGTTAAAAACCCAGTCAAACACCACCACACACCCCCACCCCCACCCCCATGGTACCGGCTAGGTATTTTTTTTTCTCTGCTCAAAATGCATTCCGAAGGATTTAGACTGACCACATGTGGAAAAAAAATGGACTACCCTAACACACCACACTTTCCACACCCCTCACCCCCACCCCACCTCACCCCACCCCACCCCACCCCACCCCTCACCCCCACCCACCTCCTCCTCACCCAGGGCCATTCATGCAATATTTTTTCTTTGGTACAAAATGCATTTTTAGCCTGACTGTTTATAGTTAAGGCTATAGTCATGACTTTCGTCCGTCCATCTGTCGGTCCATGCATCTGTCTGTAAACAATTAGATTCGGACTGATAACTCCAGTTTGGATTATTTGATTTCAACCAAAGTTGATATGTGTATTTTCCAGCTAGTAATACAGGCCAGGTTTCAATATAGGTTATACACCCCCCCCCCCCCCCCCCCACACACACACACACACACACACAAACGTGTCACGTAGGCAATTATTCCCAAAATGCATTTTGAAGCATTGGGAGTTATTATATGCAGAAAAAAAAATTGACTCATATAGCCCAACATTTCTTTATGTACTGCATTTTTAATCCTTTACCTAACACAAGTTGAAGCCAACAGTACAAATTATTTTTCTGAAACATCAGATTTTTTCAATTTTTATTTACTTCTAATCATGGCTTATTACTCCTTATTGGAACAAGCTCATCAAGTTTGTTCCAATAATAGGTCATGAGGTATGTTTTGAAGTAGAGAAATGAAAAAATAAAATTTGAATAGCAAATTTTGTATATCACAAGTGCAGATATGGCAGATTCGTTAGGTAAACTTTTAACAAAAAATGATTCCGACTATTTTGCGTCTAAGCATTGCCATTCCTGGGACAGTCGGGCTGCATGCGTGACATCACTCGAATTCAGTTGTGTTTATCTCCTTGTTTAACCCTTTACCTAACCTGAAAAGCAGACGACACTTGCAAAAATAATTCTTGAATAACTAATTTTTTTCATTTTTTGTCTCAAAAACATAGGTTATGACCCCTCGTTGGAACGAGCTCGATGAGCTCGTTCCAACGAGGGGTCATAACCTATGTTTTTGAGACAAAAAATGAAAAAAATGATGAAAATTAATTGGCGATTTTTGAGAATAGCGCTGGCCGGTTTTGGCCGTTACGTTGGGTAAAGGGTTAAAATTAACCTTTTGAACCCCTGTGGTATCTTCCATGGCAGCTCCGTGTCATCAATTGGAAGCCTCCATATTCGTTACTTGAGGGAAACCAATCAATATTTTCGACGTGCAGCCTCGAGGCAGCACGTTGCAAACTTGCTCTGTTTACCACACAAATTCATCGAGCAACTATCTACTCGGAGAAATCGGGTTATATCACGTTCCGGGACCGGTAAAGCGGTTTTTCGGGTTTAAAGGGTTAAGAAGTCTTGATTGGAATTTTCTAGGATTGGGCACAGCAATAGAACTTTACCTAATACGTAGGACTTCCGAACTTCTTGTTCAATAAGCACCAAATTGGTCATGCAGTGCAACAACTCAAATCGGTTTCCATTTGTATAACAGACTGTGTGTTTGGAGATGTTTGGGGGTAAATCCTCCTTCCCGACGCCTGGAGGGGGTGGGGGGTTATTTTTCGAATTACAAGCAATTTTCCAACATAAATTGCAAATCAATGTTTGTGACAAGGTCTCTTTTGAATAGTGTAGATGGCTCTGAGAAGAGCCGTGTGAGATACTCCAGCTATTTTTAGATACTCTTGTTTTCTTGTTTATTCCTCTTCTGATGACATAATCTCGTTTTCGCTGTCTTCTACTATCTCTATGTTCTCTCCGTATAAGTCTCTTCTTGCATCGGCAATCTCTTCCGCCTTCATCTTTGCATATTCATAGTAAACGTTCCTCATTCCTTCTACAATGGCCATGCGCATGCGCTGTTTGTAGCGATAGACTTTCAATTCCATCTTCCCTGCCCAGTCATATCGTTTTTGTATCTGTCCCAGAATGTTGTTCAGAAGAACAACCTGCTCACATGCTCGGCGAAAGCAAAATTCAGGTCGGCGGAGTTTTTCATCTGCAAACGCGAGAATCGGTTCTTCCATAGCGAGAAATTGAGCTCGATTGTTATGGTTCTTATGTGATTATACGGTTTGGAGTACACGAAGTGCAGTGTTCTGTCTTGGTTAAGTGTCAGTATTTATGGTCATGGACAAAATGGATTGTCACTTTTGACTGTGCGATACAATAACAATAACTCTTTGGCCAGCCGCTGATTTGTCGCGGTCCTCATAAGAGAAGGCCATCATTCCCCCTGCACCCCACCCCCTCTTCCCCTCCTCTCCTCCCAGCATTCAGATATAAACTGCTTAATAGTGTCCCTCACTTCCTCTTTTTCAATTTCTTCAATAAGCATTCCTACCCTCTCCCTCGTTTCCCCCTTCAGCCATCTATCCTTTGTTTCTTCACCCCACTTCTGCATTATTCTTCCAGTAAATTTTATTCTATGAGGTATATACTGTGGGCATTCCAAGAGAAAATGTTCCAGGGTCTCCACTACTCCAGAGTGGCACATTTGGCATCCCTTTTCTCCATCTCTCCCAATTTTTCCCCGAAGCTCCAGTGATCTTGATCTCAGTTTGAACAGCAGTGACCCTCCAAAGGTGCCATCTAGGTACTTCTCAAAAGCTGGCTTTTCTTTATATTGTAACCCCTGCAGTGATCTTTTCACGCTAACCCCTGCTCGCCAGTTTCGATTGCAATCTTCCATGACTCTCTCTTTGACAAACCTTTTGCCTTCTTTCATTCCTACTTCTATGTTTGTGACCTCTATAGAGTAATTGTCCATTAGTTCCCTCACATGTTTTGACCACCCCGTATCTATATTAGAATTCCAAATGGTATCGAGCATCAATTTCCACATGTTGTCACGGTGTTATTATGTTAATAGGTTTAAGTTTTGACAGTCAAATGGGAGATTATTGTCAAAATGGTGAAGCAATTTACATCTGATATCTATGTTAGTGATAAATTCATTCTTTCATTCTGATAAACAATGAACACTTAAAATTAATATCATCGTGAAAATAATAGATTCATCGACATTTGTATGACAAGTATATCAAGGTATATTGTTAAAAGTGCGTTAATTTGTGTTGAGAACTCAAAGTTCAAAGAGTTTATACGACTTATTTAAGTTAGTATTAACTCTTTCAACTCAATGATATCTTCCATGTCACTTCAATGATAGCATTCGGAAGAGAGTCCATATCCATTGTTTGGGGGTAGGCAAATTTATATTTATAACACTTTGGCCAGCCGCTGATTTGTCGCGGTTCTCGGACGAGAAGGCCTTAGTTACCCCTGTACTCCCAACTGCCTCCCTATTCCCACGCTTCTCCTCTCCTCCCAACACTCGGAGACGAACTGCTTGATGACATCCCTTGCCCCATTCTTCCCAATCTCTGCGATTAGCATATTAACCCTCTCTTTTGAGTCCCCATAACCACATGTCCTTCATTCTCCCATCCCACTTCCCCATTATACTCCCAAGGAATCTTATTCTGTTGGACTTGTACTTTGGGCATTCTAGAAGAAAATGTTCCAGGGTCTCCACCGTGCCCAAATTACACATCTGGCAATCTTTTTCACTGTTTTTCCCAACTTTTCCCCTCAGCTCCAGGGATCGCGACCTCAGTTTGAAAAACAGTGACCCACCCAAAGATGCCACCAAAGTACTCTTCAAAACCTGGCTTCTCTTTATCACGCAGGCCACCCAAAGACCTCTTTGATCTGACCCCTTCTCGCCAATTACGGTCACAATCCTCCATGACTCTTTCTCTGACGATTTTTTTACCCTGGTTTGCCCCAACGTCCAGGACCGAGATCTCCAATGAGTAGTTCTCTACGAGCTCCCTCACTTGGACCATCCACCCCGTCTTGAGATTTGAGTTGAAAATTCTCAGTAACATTACTTTACACCATCGGATGTCGGGGAGGTTTACCAAATAATTAAGATAACCGAGTTTCAACAGGTCTATCCTGTCCTTGATCCTCATCCACCCAAGCTCACCCCTGATTGCTTCTAGCGCTGCGGCATTACTCGACCCCGTTATCCATCGGCGTGCATCGTTAGGCAGGATTTCCAAGCTCTTTACGGCCGTCTAGTTTAGGGGTACCACTTCCGTACCGTATGTTATACTTGGCAGACCCACCATTTCCCAAATGGTTTTCAACACGAAAATCTTATTGGAACTGTTTCTCCCTATAAGTTTCATTTGGTTAAGGATTCGCTTCCCCTTCAGAATCAATTTGTTTGTGTGGTTTCGGTAGATGCCTTTTCCTGCAATGTTTATATTAACCCCCGAAATACTCGTAATCACCTGTCTCTCCTACACTGAGAAGTTTGCTGCTACCTTCCGGAATGCAGAACTCACCCACTCTCCACCTTCGAGTGGGATTCACTTTGCGGTCCACAGGTATAACACATTGAAACTATTTATTGGTCAACCCACACATTCGCTTAGCAGCCATCTTAGTGATGGAGTTATATCGTATCACGTTCGCCTGCGGGAAAAACGGCCCTTTAGGCCCAAAGGGTTAAAGTACTTTTGTTTGACAGTTAAATTTAGGATTTTTTAAAAACTATTTCGCGACACGAATAGAAGAAGGCACTTGAAAACTGACATTAATATTTTTCATTGTTTTTGCCTTAATCCTATTTGAGATCATGAATTATATTTTTAGTTTAAACAATATTTATTACTGAAAGTGACAATTGTATACATCACGCAAACAGATAAAAAGGAACAACTCATAAATTTATAATATACAATGTAAGAGAACAACAGAATCAAAGAATAAATGTAAGGGATTCAACAGTAAGCTATAAGCTTTTGTAAGTCGTCTCCTTAAAGCTGTTTTTGAACAAAAAATAAAAAAAATGAAATTGTAATGTCGTTGTTGTGAATAACTCTGGTTGTATATGGCCGTGATGTAGCCACGAAAGTTGAGGCAGAATTCATTCCAACTTTATTTCACCTCGTACTCTGCTAGAGTTCATATCCCCGTAGCCGAAGGTTCGGGTTTTTCTCTTGGTAAAAAATAATCTCGAATGTGTGTGCATGGTACCGTTTTAGGGATACCAGGCGTGAAAATACAAAATGTGAAATTATTCTGGAAAAATGTTGGTGAGGAGGAATCCTGGCTCCTCATGGCCGCTACTTTAGGCAAAAGGTTAAAAGGCAAACTCATTTGTCTACAGTACTGGAGGGCGTATTAGTGATCAAAGGGTTAACCCTTTACCTAACGTAACGGCCAAAACCGGCCAACGTTATTTTCAAAAATCGCCTATTAATTTTCATTATTTTTTTCATTTTTTGTCTCAAAAACATAGGTTATGACCCCTCGTTGGAACGAGCTCGTCGAGCTCGTTCCAACGAGGGGTCATAACCTATGTTTTTGAGACAAAAAATGAAAAAAATTAGTTATTCAAGAATTATTTTTGCAAGTGTCGTCTGCTTTTCATGTTAGGTAAAGGGTTAAAGCAATTTTGTTTGACAGTTAAGTTTTGGATTTATTAAAAACAATTTAAGGACACGAATAGAAGGAGGCACTTGAAAATTGATACTAACACTTTTCTCTGTTTTGCCTTCATCTAATATGAGGTCATGAGCTATGTTTTGGAACCAAACACTTAAAAATAAAAAAAAAATGCAATGTCGTTATTCTGAATAACGCTGGTCGTACATGGCCGGGACGTAGCCACGCAAGTTGGTGCAGAAAAATATTTCTGTCCACACTTTATTTCACTTCGTACTCTGTTAGAGTTCATATCCCCGCAGCCGAAGGTTCGGTTTTTTCTTTGATAAAAAATAACAACAAGTGAGTGTGTAAGGTCTCCGTCTTGGGAATATCAGGCATGAATTTACAAAAGGTTGACATTTGTCAGGAGAAACATTGCAGGGGAGGAATCCTGGCTCCACATGGCCATGAGGCTGGAATATGGCCGTTACTTTAGGTAGAAGTTTAAAAAGCAAACTCATTTGTCTTCAGTACAGGAGGGCGGATTAGTACCCAAATGGGAAACCACAAAAATGACGTCTAGGAAAATGACAATGACGAAATCGGCAGTGAGAAAAAATAGTTAAATTGAAGGGATGGACCTGGTCGCAATCCGATCGGAGATCTTTGTCTGCTTACCTCTCCGTATTTATTTATTTCATTATGGTTTAACGACACATTAACAGCCAAGGTCATATGGTGACAGTTTTACGGGTGGAGGAAGCAGGAGTACCCGGAGAGAACCGATGAGCAGCTGCCAGCTCCCCAACATCGTAACTCCGCATTGCTGCACAGGCAGGGTTAGATTCGTTGAAGACATGCGCACCATAGACGTGCATTATGCCTTAGTACACGGCGTCATCGTACCCCCATGTGGACAATCGGGGTTAAGTGCCTTGCCCAAGGACACAGCAGGGGTGTCCGAATCGATCGCTCAGACGGTCACCTATCCAAGGACTAACGGAGCTCGACGTTGCTTAACTTCGGTGATCTGACCCGAACTGATTACCGCAACGTCACCGCGCCCCTGCCTCTCCGTAACACTCTAGAAACTTACCCGTCGACAAAGAAGTACGGAAAAATTCAATTTGGTCGCTCTTTGTTTTTTTTAAAGCGGTCCTGGTTTAACAGTATTTTATTCACGAAATCTCGACCCACATGTATGTGTATTTCGAGACGGCTTTTATTATCATAGTACTAAGAAACAAAATATCCTAACACAGCACATATTACATAACGCACAGGTTATCTCATAATTATGCATTTAATAGTGAAATGCGTTATAACTAAATAAAAATAAACAACCATATTACTGGAAAGAGCACGTCAATGGATTGTTTGTTTATATTTATTTGACGTCTCTCGGATATGGTTTTGTTGAATTTTTTTTGGCTACCGCCCAATTTATAAATTACACGGCTGGATGCGTCCAATTCGTTAGGTCAATAGTTAACCCTTTTTTTCTGACGTTTTACAATATCTCCAACAATTTGTCCATATCGGAAAAAACACAATTGATCCATCACTCAAAGATTTGTCAGACTCTAGTCAGGTTTCCATATGATGTCATGACATTGAATTGGCAAGATGGGATCAAAGCAAAGAGGTCGTTGGGTGGCTTGCATGATAAAGTGAAGAAGGTTTTGAAGAGTACCTTGATTGCACCTTTGGTGGGTCACTGTTGTTCAAGATGAGGTGTCGGTCGCTAGAGATTAGGTGAGAAACTGGGAAAGGCAATGGAAAGGAGTGTCAAATATGTTATTTAGGTGTAGTGGAGACTTGGAACACTTTCGATTAGAATCTCCAAAATAACAGTTTAACAGAATAACATTCACCGGGGTTATGATGGGAGAATGACGAACATGTGGTTAGTTGGTAACACAAGGGAGAGGGTTAGTGTGCTGTACGGAGAGATTGGGAAGAATGGGGTACGGCATGTCATCAAACACTTCGTCACACAGAGTTGGGAGGAGAGAGAAGACGTGGGGATAAGAAGGCATTTGGGAGAACATAACTTATCAAGACCTTCTCACCCGAGGGCCGCGGCAAATCAGCGGCAGGCCAAAGTGATATTATTATCATTATTGTTATTATTATTATTAATATTATTATTAAACCTTTACCCAACCTAACGGCCAAAACCGGCCAGCGCTATTCTCAAAACTCGCCAATTAATTTTCATTATTTTTTTCATTTTTTGTCTCAAAAACATAGGTTATGACCCCTCGTTGAAACGAGCTCGTCGAGCTCGTTCCAACGAGGGGTCATAACCTATGTTTTTGAGACAAAAAATGAAAAAAATTAGTTATTCAAGAATTATTTTTGCAAGTGTCGTCTGCTTTTCATGTTAGTTAAAGGGTTAATAAAGTGTAAATCGAAAAAAAAAAAAAAAAAAGTATTCAAAGGGTTAAGAAGAACATGGTGATTTGCACGGTAGATCTGTTATCTTAGACTCCAATGCTAACGAAAATGTCCCGATTGGAAAAATTATTCGAGGAGTGTTACCATATACCCCCCCCCCCCCCCGTCCCTTGCGAACATTCATTTAATGAAAGTAAAGGGAGCGCGGTGGCTCAGTTGTAGACTATTGGTCTTCTATGCTAGAGGTCCCGAGTTCGATCCCCGTCCGGGACGACCCACGTTGTGTCCTTGAGCAAGACATTTATCCCGGTTGCCTATACATGGGGGCACGATGACGCCCTGTATCAAGGCGTACTGCACGTCGATGGTGCACATGTATTCAACCGCTGTAACCCTGCTTGCACGTAGCTTGAACAACGTTAGAATGTTGAGGAGCTGACAGTTTCTCGTCGCTGCTCGGTGGTTCTCTCCGGGTACTCCGGCTTCTTCCACCCGTAAAACTGTCGCAGTCACGATTAGCCATTGTGCATAAGTATGTGACCTTAAACACAAATAAATAAATAAATAACTTTTGAAGAGCTTCATAGAAGTCGCCGTGTTTATTAATGGTTGTAGATATTCGGTGCGGGATTGTAATACAATATATTATAAAACTGACTATACCAGAAGAAGCTGGCGGTATATAGGAACTGACGCCCTAAAGCTCGTTACAATGAGCGGTCATGAACTATGCTAAGGGGCAACTATTGAAGGAAGAATGATAGCATTCCAGTGTCGTTTTTGTGGACAGAGCTGGCTGTAAAAGGCGTTTATTTTAACTTAAATTGCAAAAAATGTGTTTGAGAGAAGTACTCTTTTGAACAGTATAGATGGCCCTGAAAAGAGCCGTTTGAGAAACTCAAGCTGCATCATTCTTCTTCCGATGACATATTCTCGTTTTCGCTGTCTTCTACAATCTCTGTATGCTCCCCGTACAATTTTCTTCTTGCATCGGCAATCTCTTCCGCTTTCAGTTTGGCATATTCATAGTAGACGTTCCTCATCCCCTCAACAACGGCCATCCGCATACGTTGCATGTATCTAAAGGCTTTTCTCTCTGTCCCCCTTGCCAAGTCATATCGTTTCTGTATCTGTCCCAGTGAGTTGTTCAGAAGCACAACATGCTCACATGCTCGACGAAAGCAAAATTCCGATCGACGGAGTCTTTCTTTCTTCAGATGTAGAAACGGAGTCGACAAAATGTGGATCTTCCATCGTGAGAGATTGAGCTTGGTTCTTTTGTATATTAACTTATTATACAGTTGAAATATGAAGATGCAGTGTTCTATCCGAGGTTTCTTTTTCAATATTTATAGTTTTGACTGAAATTGATTCTCAGTTTGGTTGAGCTATTCCCATTTTGTCACGATGTGATTAGTGTGTTAATGCTTCTAAGTTTTGACAAGCAGTTGAGAGATTATTGTCAAACAGTGAATCGATTTACACCTCTGATACCAGCTGGTGATAAACCATGAGCTCTAAGATTAATCTTTTTATAGAACAAATGAATTGAGATGCATTTCTCTGATAAATATATCAAGATAGTATGTTAAATATTAATACGTTAATCTGAGTTGAGAACATAGAAGTTCAAAAGGTTTTAAGACTGTTTCAATTTAATTCGATGTTTAAGTGAGCTTGTCCACTGAATGGGTCATGAAATATTTGTTATGAAACAAAAATTAACAATGTACTTTTTAGGGGATTTTTGTGAACAACTAAGCGCTGGCTGTGGCATATTTGACAGTTACGTTCGGTAAATTGTAAAGTGTATAAAAGCAAATCCAACCGGCAACAAATGCGTGGATAGCGGATTAGCGTCCGAACGGTGAACCTCGAAAATGGCAGGGAGGACCACGAAAACAACAACGTGAATGTTAAATTTGAATAGGTACGATCAATGGTTTGGACAAAAATGGCTGCACAGAATGTCGTCTCACGATTTACGGTCTCTTGACAAAGTGTGCTTTGAGATTAATACATTGTGTTTTTCATTTTTTCGCTCACCAACTTTAGTTGTGTGAGCTTATGGCATGGCTCGATCGGTCGGCGTCGGCGTCAGCGTACGTGCCCAATAATGTTAAAGCTTCTGTTTAGGTAACTCAGTCGCCCTATTTCCATATCATGGCTTTTATAATGCTGCAAAATGATGATTATTATCATTTTACCATGATTAAACCTCTCATACCCAACATTTTAGACATTTTTCTTGACATTTTTAGTTGCGTTTAGTTTTCTGTTTAGCTCAGAATTTCATGTTTAACTAAGAGTTTAGGTCAGCTGCTGTGCTCCTTCTCTTCCCATGGAACTTATATTCATCATACATGTTCCTCAGTATCATTGTTCCATGATTACCCCTCATACCCTGCATTTTAAACATTTTTCTTCACATTTTTAGTTGCGTTTAGTTTTCTGTTTAGCTCGGAAGTTCATGTTTAACTAAGAGTTTAGGTCAGCTGCTGTGCTCCTTCTCTTCCCATGGAACTTATATTCATCATACATGTTCCTCAGTATCATTGTTCCATGATTAACCCCTCATACCCTGCATTTTAAACATTTTTCTTGACATTTTTATTTGCGTTTAGTTTTCTGTTTAGCTCGGAATTTCATGTTTAACTTAGTGTTTATGTCAGTTTCTGTGTTTTACTTTTAAGAGGTTGTGTTTAGGTAAGCTTTGTCGCATGTTATGAGCCTGTTTGATACAGTTCTTGTGTTTGCCAAAGTTACTTTCAAAGAGGAATGTTGGTGAGCTATAGGGCGTTGGCGTCCTTCTTGTTCAATTCATTACAAACACAGCTGCAGATTTTCCAAATACGGGCACAGGTACATAATTTGAGAAACACGATACTAATCCTACAGCTGTAGCAAAATATTTAAGTCTCAGCGGGGATTGTTCACCCCTGAAAATCCCATACGTCAGATCATCTTTTCAGAAATTCTTAGTGAAGTCTTGAATGTTAGAGATGCTGTTGCAGCAAACATTGACATCGAAACCACAAGTGAGACCCTAAAATAGTTTCTGAAGCTTTATTCTTGGATTGTTCTTAACAAAATCCAACTATTTTTTTTACCTTGAAGGGTACTCCTTTTAATAGAAAACAAAACCTTTTCACGCCCCTGTCAACCTGGTTTTCACTCACCCCCCTGGTCTGCTGTTTAATAAAATTCGACCCCAGCTTGTAAACAAATATCGATAAAAACACGATTTGCAAAACAATGATGTGATGTCATTCTTAAACCTGCTTCAAATATTTAAAACGTCTTAATTGCGCGTGTCGTTTAATAAGCATATTTGAGTAAGACAGAACACAACAAGAGTGAAGTGTGAAGGACAGAAATCAACGAACCGAGGTGGAGTAGTCCCGTATTTAGCGAACAAACTCCAATAGGGGTAGCTGAAAGCAGGCTTCGATGATGTAATTGTAAGTGTTAATTTACGTGAGGAGATATAAACCCCAGGGTGCATTTTTGAGATCATTTTAATCGGGGGGGGGGGGGGGGGGGGGTCCTCCTTCACAATAAGCTGGGATTCACATACGTTTCAGACCGCAATACCCACATTACTGTTTCTACACCATAAGTTGC